>JAXDDW010000080.1:275000-387500 GCA_034670385.1 Hoplostethus mediterraneus
GTGGGGGGTCAGTGTGCTCCCCCCTCCCTCCCCCCTCCCACTCTGTGTTTTATGTGAGAGTAAGAGTGAGAGAGCATCTGAGCGGTGATGCTGGTGTGAGAGAGAGAGAGAGAGAGAGTGTGGTCACATTCATAATGTGTTTGTGTGAGCTAGAAACCCGTTGGCATATTTCTCTGTGTGTGTGTGTGTGTGTGTGTGTGTGTGTGTGTGTGTGTGTGTGTGTGTGTGTGTTTCTTACTGTCTAAATTTCCAGCCCAGTCCAATTATTATGCTTGGATAATGGATTCTGGATGAGTATGAAATAGTACGAACCCTGTTTACATGATGGGGGCCGTGGGCTGCCCGGGAGGAGGCGGTGGTTCGGTTCTGGGGCTTTTTATTGATGCAAATGCAGCATTTGAATTCCGCTACCTCATCTTGACACACCAAACCAAATAATTCAATCAGGGCTAACTGGATTCTCTCTCTTCTCATTCTGGAAGCTGAAGACGGAGCGTGATCTCCATGATTTGCTCGGGGATCGGGCGGCGTTGGGCGAGCGTTGTACGAATCTCAGTGGCGTTGCCAAATGGTAAATGATGGTTACGGGGGCGCAAGAATATTCCAGTCATCATCATAGTTATCATTATCATTGTTAGCATTGGGGTTTTTTTTTTTTTTTTGGTGGTAACTGAGCAGCTCCAGTGATTCCAGGGATTCAAACCCACCACCATCTAGTCACACGCCTTGTTCAATTAACCCTCACAACAAAGTGAACCCAGTAAACCACCGGTCTGGCTACCGGTTTAGCCACCCGCAGAGGGTTCGGCCATGTGAGGTGATGAGAAAAGCGCTATATAAGTACAGTCCATTTACCGTTTCTCTTCTTCTGTCGTCACATTACGTGCGGTGTAATTAGGACTCTGCTGCGTTCTCGCTGACTGAACGCGGATGTGTTTCTGCTGCATAATAACACTGCGGATGCGTCGTGCAGCGCCGCGTGCACGGGGTTTATTCTACTGGTGTGTTGATGATGCAGACGTAAACTGAACCACACGTTGTTCCACCCTGTTTCCATGAGCTCTCTGTGATATTTCTGTGAGGAAAATATAAATATATATATATATATACATATAAATATATCATCAGTGAATCGAAGTTGCAATGGAAATTCATGTTTAATCATTACACTATTAACATAAATGCATTATGGATCAAGCGTGATGCAGACTGAGATACACCCATATAAGTATTTGACCAGAGGGGTCAGAGGTCAGGGGCAGCCGGGGGTGTTGCCCTCTGGAGACAGGTGAGGGCTGCAGGACAAATTTATTAAGAGGTGCTAATTACTACCGTGCACAGGAAGTGAACTGGAGCAGCTTTCTGCTCATGACCAGATCAACTCAGTCAATTTTCCAATTAGAGTTACACTATCTGGCCAGACGTCAGAGGACACCTGACCATCACACCTATCTGAGCTTGCTGGACATCCCATTCTAAAACCATGGGCATTAATATGGAGTTGGACCCCCCCACTCTTCTGGAAGGCTTTCCACAAGCTGTTGGAGTGTCTGTGGGAGTTTGTGCCCATTCAGCCAAAAGAGCATTAGTGAGGTCAGGCAGTGATGTTGGACGAGAAGGCCTGGCTCGCCATCGGCAATCTGATTCCTCCCAAAGGTCCAATGGGGTTGAGGTCAGAGGTCAGGGCTCTGTGCAGGCCAGTCCAGTTCCTCCACACCAAACTGGTCTAACCATGTCTTCATGAACTAAAATGTCTTGGTATCCTGTAGCATTAAGATTACCTTCACTGGAACTAAGGGGCCAAGCCCAAACCCTGAGGAACACCTGAACTCAATAACTAGTAAGGGAGTCCACTGAGTTTTTTGTGACTTTTTCTCTTCCTTATTTATTTATTTATTATTATTATTTTTCTGATTTTCTTTCTCTGCCTGTTGTGCCTTTGAACAGATTACCCAGCAGCCATAGCTTCCTCAGGGTGAGACGTTAAAGGGTAATTCCGGGATTTTTCAACCTGGTCTCTATGTCCACAAAATCGCTTTTTCATACCTTTAAGTAGATCCCAAACGTTTCGGAGTTGCTCCGGTCCATCGGCTCAACCGGCAGGTTGCGTAACGGGTTAGGGTTATTGTTATTCGTGTTATTATCCAAATGTCTGACAACATTATGGAAAGGGTCGCTACAGAAACAGCTCGGAAAACGAGGACGGTGAAAAGGATACAAAGATAGTTTATGAAAGCGAGAGGGTGAACCAGCTGCTGCAAGTTCTAGCAGTTCCTCTACGTGAACCCGTCTCTCCGACTCACGTATCGACCGTCCTCTTCCTGCAACAACTCAACCCTCTCAACCCTATACTATCTTTGTATCCTTTTCACCGTCCTCGAGCTGTTTCTGAGACAAAAACAAGCACTTTTAGTGGACGTATTTTGACCGTTCCATCTATGCCCTTACGGATTACGTTGCCGCCATTGAGCCGCCGTTACGCGACTGCCGGTTGAGCCGATGGACCGGAGAAACTCAGAAACTTCTGGGATCTACTTAAAGGTATGAAAAGCGATTTTGTGGACATAGAGGCCAGGTTGAAAAATCCCGGAATTACCCTTTAAGACCCTGGGCTGCCCCTTTCCCTCAAGTCAAACATCAGGTCTCTTCCATTTCATATCCACTCCTATGCAATGTGATCTCGTCTTTCCTGTCAGTCTTCACTAGAAATTGCTGCTGTCATAGAAAAACTATTTTAATTTTCATTTACTTGAAATGAAAACGTAATTCTACTTGATTAACAAACATTATCAATCTGAAAATACATCTCACCGTCTTCAGCAGCAGTGGTAAACCTCTCCTACTGTTCAGGTGGTAGAAGGTCATGCCAGGTAGCCTGTCGGGGCGTTTTGGGCTTAAAAAGTTTGTCAATCTTCAGAGTTAATGTTTGTGGGCCCCAGAGGGTTTTCAACACTGAAACCAGAATATCCCAAAGCAGAATAATCCTCTGACTCTGCTGAGCAATGACTTTCTTTTCTTGCTGCACGACGTGTGGAAACTTCCAGCTTGTCCAAGTTTTAAAACATGCAGGGAGATTTCTTTGTCAGCAGAAACCACTGACATCTATATGTGTGTTATATTTCAGTCTCTTCTGTCCCAAAGACTTTTTTGTTGTATTCCAAATTCAGGGCATCTAAAGTATCAATGGAAAAGACAGAAAAAGTTGTACCTCAAATCCTTCGTTTCTTTTCACACCTCAAATTCACCCTGAAATGCAACATCCTGCCAAAGATACTAGACTGGCACAACCAGTGGCATCTATCGAAAGACTAGAATATATATACATTTAATATATGTTTGTGTTAAATATGTCATGTAGACTTGTTGGTCACTCATATTTGGTATTTTCATAATTTTATGTTATTAAATTGAATATATTGTTTTCTATGGGTTGAAAAAATTTTTGTAACATGTTATGATGGTGCTATATAAATAAAGTTATTATTATTATTATTATTATTATTATTTGTAGAAGTGGTGGTATTAGTCGTAGTAGCATTAGTAGCAGTCAGTGGTAGTATTAATGTAATAGTAGTAGAAGTAGTAGAAGTGGTAGTAGTAGTTGTCCTACTAGTAGTATTATTTGCTCTGACACAAACACACACAAGCACACATAGTACAAATACACACACACACTCCCTGTACAAGAGCTGACTGGTTGCCGTGTTGTGATGACAGGTCAGTAACATGTGAACATGTGAACCAGCCAACCGTGACACACTTGACCTGACGGGAGAACAAAGCAAGAGGGGAGGAGAAAGGAGAGAGGGGGGGGGGGGGGGGGGGGAAGAGTGGCGAGTAGGGGAAAGGAGAGACAGAAGAAGAAGAAGAGTAGAGGAAGAAGAAGAGGAGGTTTCTCACTAGTTAAAGAGTAAAAGAACAGAGTTAGCACAATAAAGAGAGATAACAAATCAGCAGGAAATACTGATGACTCAGCAATTAGTCTGGGTCAAAGTTCTGATTAATCCCTGCTGAGTGTGTGTGTGTGTGTGTGTGTGTGTGCGTGTGTGGTATTGATCGCCCAGATAGGTCAATAGCTACACAAATGGGGAATGTGTGTATGTGTATGTGTGTGTGTGTGTATAGAGCCATGGCAGTTTTACTGCTTCGTTACACACTCTCCTTCCATCATACTCCATCCCATACATCACAGTGTGAATGCATGTGTGTGTGTGTGTATGTGTGTATAAGCCTGCAATAACACTAGCATGTGTGTGTGGATACATCCAGACTTCTAAATGGAGGCACCTACGCCTGATACATTACTGACACGTGTACACACACACACACACACACACACACACACACACACACGCACACATGCTGGGACATTGATCTAAATGGGCCATTAGCAGTGGAGGTGACAATGGCTATAAAGGCCGGTGATATAGACCAGTTACTAACACTAAATACTGAAGCAGACAGACAGACAGACAGGTAGACAGACAGACAGGCAGACAGACAGACAAAGGAGGTGAAGGAGGGCTAAGAGAAGCATCTGGTCCACAGTTCAGCAGCAGTCCAACATCAGCTGCGTTGGAGAACCTCAGATTTTCTCCTACCTTTTAAATACACACAGTACATAGCACACACACACACACACACACACACACACACACACACACACACACAGTATCTAACAATGTAACAATAACTCAGTGGAAATTGTATGAACGTCCTCCATAGTCACGTTATATAATAAACCCTTTAAGCAAAAACACCTTTAATCTACAACTCAAGATCTCACGTTTGTGCTGGAGGAATTACAAAAATATATGAATAAAATATATGACTCAGGTCCAAGGTGATGTTTTGCCTCTTCTGGAGTTGATGACTGGCACAGCATCAACGACACATTGAGCAAAGAGGAGTACAACTCTGTTCTGCTGTCGGGGGTGCAGTACCTCGGTATGGATATGAGACAGGAAGAGGAAACTAGGATCCTGTATTGTACTATCATCTGTCCTCTGATCATACTGAAATGGAGACATGGAGTATGTGTAGTAACCAAGTTGTGCACATATAGAAGGAATATAATCCAACTTGACATTTTCAGAATTCACATATTTCCAACTTTCCTTCCAACCTTCACATCATCGGTTCCCGGGCGTCTGTCCGAGGTGTCGACTTTGCAGGTCCTGGACAATAATACAATAATACTACCTACTCTTACTTCATGACACCAATAAAACAAGATGTCAAATGGAAGAATAATCAACAACACATCAGCTTTTACTGCTCCACGTGTCAACAGCCTCTCGTCAGAGTGTCTGTAACCCTGCGTGAAGAAACAGAACAGACTCGGTGGTAAATGGTCTTTTCTCAATAAAAATTTATTGCAAATATAGAAATAGATCTTTTTGTACAGAAATTGTAAGGAGAAAGATTACATGGCATCGTACCAACAAATAGAGGAGAGGGGGGGACAACTGAACGTTGGCTTGAGATGATTCATCTTGAGAGCAGAAACAGGAGAAATGGGTGGAAGATGGTAAACGGATCAAACAATATGAATGTTTGTGTCTCGGTGGTCTATTATAAACTGGTTTCTTATCAAATTGTTGTTTCCTTCTGTTCAGCTGCTAAACAAAACGACTGGATAGTGTCTCGCTGTGTTGCTGTGAGCTATCGTAGCGCGTCAGACCGATAAGACCGAAGGACCGGGCGCTGATTTCAGGACGGAGGGCCCGCCTGCAAATTCAATACGTTGCGTCCGAATCCTTCCGGGTCAAAGTGGGTCAACGCGCTGAATTTTTACGAGGCATTGGAAAAGCACTTCCTTTCGGGCTCCTCGATGAGCACGCGGCAAATAAATGACAGATTCCTTTACAGAAGCTGTGACGGTGACGGACGCCTTCTGGCTTCCCGCGGTGGGAAAAAACCTCGGTTGAAGTCTCGGAGGATGGCGGCGTTTTTTTTCCCCCCGCGGTGATGTTGTGAGTGCGAGGATGTGGCTCCGGGGGTGTTGTTAGGTCTCTGAAGAGGACCTATTAGAGGACCTATTTGTTCAGGGCTAGGCAGGAAAGCACAGTCACTGCAAACAGTTCATCTGGAGGGCGGATGCTGGAGAAGGATGTACAGGGAGAAACTTCATTTGTTTGAAAAAAATGTTTGTGGTAATCTCTCATTTCCTTGAGCGAACTGGATGATGTTTGTTTGAATTACGACACAATCTCAATTTCAAAGCTTCAAATTGGAGGCGGAAGACTGAACGCTTGCGAGTCCAGCTTTAGTGTTCTATTTTGCTCTTCGTGTTTCAACGTGCAACAGAAGCGCGCAACAACCCGACACCAGAATTGAATCCGGGGCGAAGCTAGCGGCGTCTCAACGCGGAGGGGAGGGGCCTCTCTTCCCTGCTGCAGCCCGGCTTTGTGATTCGACCTGATAAGACGGGTGGTGTGTGTTTACCGACAAATCTCGCCCGGCGCCGCTTTAATCCACCGTTTATCCCACCTGATCAAGACAGCGGTTATCTCTGAGCTTCTGAAAATAAATAGATAGCGCTTTTTTTTTTTTTTAAAGATAGCATATTTCAAAGATATTTCCAAACTCTTTGTCTCTCTCCCTTTTTTCCTCACTCTGTTTCTATCTGCCATTTTATGAGCGACTGATATGAAATGTCAGTGGATTTCCATCCCCGTCTCCCATCCTGCGTCCCGTCGCCCTGAGCAGCCATTGTTTCCGTGGCCCAGATATACCAGGCGGGTAGACGCTCTGCATACTGATACGTTCCCTCTCTCTCTCTCACTCTCATTTAAAACAATGGCGAGAGGGAGTGAAGGGAAGGAGGGAAGGAGGGAGCGGATGAGAGAAAGAAAATGGGAAGTGAAAGACAGAACGTATTAAGACAGAGTCGGTTAACTCGGAGGAGATAGGGGAGAGGAGGGAAAATCGTTAAACAAAATGCCGGTGCTGCTGCGGCGCCTCAAATCAGCTGTCAAGTCCCCCCTGCCCTCACGGGGGAGAGATAACAGGGGGTGAGAGAGGGGAGGGAGCGGGGGAGGCGGGGAGAGAGAAAGGCAGATATTCGAGGGGAACGTAAAAGGTCGGACCGCAATGAGTTCCCATCAAGGGAGGAGGGCAGAGTCAAGTGCTCGCTTCCTCCCAGCCCATCTCCGCTGAACGCCGGGGGGTCGGCGGTGTCACCGGCAAAACAAACGTTGGGATTCCTGCAGCGTTCACGAGCCACACGGCTCACTTTCCTGCTGTGACACCCCACTAAATATGCAGCACCCTCCTCTCTCTCTCTCTGTTCTGTTGTCCAGCCACCGTTTATCATCCACATCCACTAGTAATCTACGCAATCATGCCATGTGACAACGGTGGCCACAGTGTTTGTTAAGGCTTTGCCCCCAACGTAGCTCGGGGGGGAAAAACGCCGCGAGACTGTGTCACTCGCTCGTATTTTATTTCCTTCGACGTTGCGAAGCGCGCGATACTTTCAAACGGCTTCACAACACGACTCTGAGATAGTCGCCGTTTCAAAAAAAGGGTGACGCCTACTCTCGCAAATTGATCGTTTTAAAAAGGATCGGTCACTTGACACGATGGTGACACTTTCACAGACCGGATCACCGACAATTTAAAGATATCGCCTGATGAACTAATATTTCTGTTGCAAAATGGAAGTTGATTTTTGGAGTCAAACTCGTTTTCTTCCTTCCTGTGTTGAAGAAAACGGTGTTTCATTGCAACAGGATAATGTGCATCATTTAGGGAACAATAAAAATGAAACGTCTTCTTTAAAAAAGTAGAGCACATATAGAGATTCTATTGAAGTTATGAGCAGGATCTACTGATGAAAACCCTTCAAGCTCCTTTGTAGCTTTGTGAACGCTAGCTTATCGTTTCCATAGGATGTGTCAGAAAAATGTTAAAGTCACGTCGCCTTGAACGGCTTTGTGCTTCGATCAGTCAGGAAACACTTGACCTGGTGCTTCCTTGGACTCTTTCTTCTTTCTGCCGTCGCTCTTTAAGGTGTTCGACGTGAACGTGAAAGTTGTTCGACTTGATTTCTACACTGCAATTCCACTTAGAGTGCGTTAAAGGAAGACTCCTCCCTCGTGGCAGCCATTTTGAAAGGGTTCAGCGGGGCGCGACGTCCTCAGAGTTTTGCTTTGACGACGTTTTCTTAAATGTAAATCTGTCCTCTGGTGGGGAAAAAGGGTTGAAAGGGGGATTTGTTAAGAGTATAAAGTCTTTTCCAGTGCCTCGGAGAATAAATGTACTTCTAACGAAACAGTGTTGTACGGTCTTGCGAGTATCAAAGATTGTGTGTGGCGGCGTGACGAGAACGAAAAGCGTGACGATGGGAGATGCTAGCTGAAATAAACAACCACAGTGAAATGAGTAAAAGAAAGACGAGAAAGAAAACTGTCTATATGTTCACAGAAGAAAGGGACAGTATTTTTTTTTTTTTTTTACCATTTCCATAGTTAGACAAGTATTTAGGTGACGTACATCCACTCAGTATACACAACGATAAATATCTGCTTGATAAAAATACAGGAAATCATGCAAATATAACACTTTATTTCGTTTGTCGTGACATTTTTTTTTTCCAACTCTATAATCTGGATTCTCTTAATAATTACAAGTCGTCATTGCACAGTCCCCGACCGCTTGCAGGAAAACCCTCATCCCTCGTTTCCCCTCCATCCCCCCCGACATAGAGATCGTCTTCCCGCCCAAACCCCGCCCCCCAACCCCCCCCCCCACCACCACCACCACCACCACCAAATAAACATAGAGAGATAACAGGCTCAGTAGAAAAACAGTCATTTGTTCCTACAGTTTGTACAAAATTCACAGATTATTCATCTCGTTTTTGTTTGTTTGTCTTCTTCCTGTTAGTTTACACACTGCCTCCTGCACAGGAAACCAAACCGCTGTAAAAAAAAAAAATTAAAAATAAAAACACACCTAGAAATAGAAATCAAACAAAGTAAAGTAAGCAAAAATGATCACGGGGCTCGATAGGAATAGCTTCCTTTCCTTTCCATGCATGTCACGACTGCAGCGTCATGGCGGCCCTTCTGATCTGTCACTCCTCATCAGAAGCGCCCCGGGGCAAAATTAATAATAGTCACACCAAATAAAAGCTCCTCCACTCCGACTGTTATTGGGTTATTTCATAGTTGTGTGTGTGTTGAGTTAATCCCTCGTATTACTTCTATTATTATTATTACGGTGTCTCAGTCGCCGCCTGGGATTCAGAGGATTATAAGAAGGACGTTGAGTGAGTTGAAAGAGGAGATAAGTGTCGTAACGCCGGCCCGTTATCTGTTACAGTAGAACCGTGGTTCCCAACCAGGTCCTCAAGTACCCACTCGTCCCGCTGCGGCTCTACTCAGACACACCTGAACCTGATCATGAAAACGTGAAGCCTCTAATTGGGTTCAGGTGTGCAGGCGTGAGTAGCGCTGGAGCTGAAACCTGCACCGCAAAGGGGGGTAACTTGAGGACCTGGTTGGGAACCGCTGCAGGAAACCACTGGGGAAAGCTGAGCCGGGTGTCCGATGGTTCTCAGTGAACATGGCTGGGGTTGGCTAAACAACTTCTTAGTCGTATCATCGTCTTTGTTCATCGGCTTATAACGCGACAAATACGTTAGGGAAGTTGACCAACTGAGGGGAGGGGGGGCGGGGCTAACAATACACTTCCTGTCTAAAGGTGAAAAGATACTTTTATGTGGGATACTTTTGATTTTGGAGATGCAGCTCTGGACTCTAATCCGCACGACTCAAGGGTTTGAGTCCAAGAGGAGGAGGGGGGGGGGGAGCTGCCAACAGACAACAAGTGTTTGTACTGGTTAGTGTGTGTGGATCTGTGTGGATGTGGAGCACGCCGAGTTAAACCCTTCCCCTGTTTAAACACCCTGCCGGAGGTTGAACCTGCTCTTCGTCTGGTCGTCCTCGTCTTCAGCCTGACTGCATCATTTCACCAGAGGGACTTTTGGTGCTTCTGGTTTAACTTCATGTTGTAGACGAGAGCAAAGTCATGTTGATATCAATGAACGTAGGAGAAGATGTCGGGAAGGGAGGATTTTATATGAGGAGTTTCATTCCAAAACTAGATAACTATCATTTGAATCCAAAGGAAAGTAAAGCATTATGGGATACTACTGAAGAACTATCTGCTCAGAAAACAACATTTATTTTTGGAGATAGCATCATCTGTGTTTTTGCAATATTGAAACATGAAGTGCAGTGGAGTATTTTGGAATGAAACCCTTCATATACATCCAACCTGGTTGAAGTGATCTCCAATACAGGATGCAGTCTGCTGGAGGACCAGGAGGCTGCAGTCTGCAGTCTGCTGGAGGACCAGGACCAGGACCAAGACCAGGACCAGGAGGATGCTGCTCTGCTTGCTCGTCTTAAGCTTGAGTGCATCAGACAGTTTTGCCCGTGGAGACGTCTCTCCTCTGGTCTCCTGTGTGAACGGCCTGACTCCAGACAAGGGGGCTTATGGGTAAATTGTGTTTGCCCTCATCTCTGACCGTTGAGCTTTTGGACATGAAGCGTCTCAACGTTCCCCCCCGACCGGATGAACCAACAGCTATAAAGGTCAGCCACGCGTTGACGCCATTCACAAATCTGTTAATGCAGACTTTGATGTTAATGAAAAAGGAAAACACACAGCTTGTAAAGAGTGTGTGTTTGTGTGTGTGTGTGTGTGTGTGTGTGTGTGTGTGTGGCACTAAGTGGAAGAGTCTGTTGCTAATGGCACCGGTCTGAGGTTACAGCAAAGTCGCAGTAATGTACATACATGAGAGTTACCAGGCAAGTACACACACACACACACACACACACACACACACGCACACACACACACACACACACACAGGCATAATGATATATTTGTTTTGAATCATACACACACACACTGACACACACACACACACACACACACACACACTGTTATCATCATTAGGGCGTAGTGTGTACACTCACATACATTAAGATATCTATCGCTCTATCTATCTCCTTGTCTCCTTGTCTCCTTGACTATTCCTTGTTTCTCTCTGCCCCCCGACCCTCCCAAGTCATTTCGAAAGCTCAAATATAAAATTCTTAAATTCAGCGGCCGGTCGTTGAGGAAGTGATGGCTGGAGCGCGACGCTGGGAAGAACGGCGAGGGAGAGAATCAGCTCTGAATAGCTGGTGGGCGGCGACACATCCTCCCCGGAGACGGAGGGATGGAGACGGGTGGACGGGTACCACTCGACAAATTCATCCTATTGTCGGCCGCTAATTGAGACGGGGACGATAGCCCGCCAGCGTGAGAACGTAGGGTGGATTGGGTGCCACTAAGGGGGTTATCGCCATGGCAACAAGTACAGATAGAGGCACAAAAAAAAAGGATTTAGGATTTAGCTTGTGCGATGATCTGGCGACTGTATGTCATGTTTAAAGAACGACCTGTGAGAGATTACACTGACATGAATGAAACTCAGCAACTCAGAAATGTGCAGTTGTTCAAAATATAATTTCACACAGTCTCCTGTTGCTCCTGTTGCTCGGCGGCGGCAACTGAGGCAACCGAGGCAACGTCGGCTCAACATCAAGGAATCGCATTTTACCAAGCGACAGCTGCAGCTCTGACAGCGTGCTGATGACAGCTGAGTCAGGTGTGATGAGACGACCTCCCCCCCCCCCCCCCCCCCCTCTCTCTCTCTCTCTCTCTCTCGCCCCTTCTGTTCATTTAGGCCAATCTAGGTAAGTGGCTCTCGAAACAAGCCCCCTATGTCAGAGAGGAGGGGAGGATCGTTGATCAACTCAGACGCCCACGCACACTCGTAAAGAGAGGAGTGTGAGTGTGAGTTTGTGACACACACACACACACACACACATGAACTCATGCGCGTGCACACACTCCAACACACCTCACTAATAATGATGATAACTTAGCGCACATGCTACGACATTTTTGCACACACTCGTAGATACTTGTGCTGTTAGAGGTGCACCGTAAAAACATGGCTGTCAATGAGGCTTGCAAAATACACACACACACACACACACACACACACACACATACAGTCTCTCAGAGATGCCAAGCACATTCACATGAAATTCCAGGAACATGGTGTCATTTCAACCACTACGAAGGGGGAGGGAGGGGGAGAGAGAGAGAGAGCAGATAGCAAGAGGGGAGGGGGCGGGGGAGGGGAGGGGGAGGTTGAGCGAGATAGCCAGAGAGAGAGAGAGAGAGATGGAGAGAGAGGTATAGAAAGAGACAAGGAGAGAGAGATGGGATAGGTGGGCGGTGGAAAAAAGGAGGAGAAAAAAGCGAGGGGATCTTGATGCTCGTCCAAGCGTCGCTCAAAATCTCATTCCATCTGTCCCCAAAAAACTGTCCTCTTCCTCCCTTCCTCCCTCTCTCTCCCTCTCCATCCCTCCCCCCACTTCTCTGCATGGTAAGTGTACCGTTCTGCCTGCAGCATGACAAGCTGCCTCAGTAATATCCACAGATATTGGATATTACCCAAAGAGAGTGCGACATGTTCTTCCTTTCCACCGTCTCACATGTTTCATTTGAAAGTGTTTTTTTTTTTTTTATATCTGTGGCTTTTATTTTGGTAAACATCTTTTGGTGCAGTCATCGCCGTGGTGACATCACTGAGATGTCCAGATGTTTGTGCACCGATACACACCAGGCGATCCATTATTTCATCTGCCTCTCTTTGTCCTTCCCGTCCTCCACACCCCCCCCCCCCCCCCACTTGTTCCTCGCTCTCCTTCCCCTTCATCTCTCTTTATCTCTGAAGAACAATCTCTCTGTTCCACCTATCATCCCCCTCTTCCTCTCCCCTCTCCTCCCTTCCCACACCCTTGTCTCCTCCGTCTCAAACACTCCTTCCTTCTTCCCTTTTCCCCTGTTTTGTTTTCTTTGATCCAAATCATACATGGGACGTTTTTCTTTTTGCAGTTTCTTTTGTATTTGGTGTGTTCAGGTTCACACTGACCAATCACGAGCCAACCAGAGCTTCTCAACAAGTCACATGGGCTCACAAGCAGCTGGTTGATTGGACAGTTGTGGTAACCTGTCAAATCTGATCTCCCGTGGTGGACTCGTCTGAGCATCTGAAGCCTCTATCAGCTTCAATCTAAATACCTCTATCTCATTTCCTTCGTGTCCTTTCCTTTTCCTGACCTCTCCTACACACCTCTCCTTCCTCTCTTCCCTCCTTCACATTTCCTCTCCTCCACTCTCAGCCATCCTTCAGTTGATCTCCTTCCTCTAAATACCTCTATCCCTCCGTCTCTTCCTCTCAGCCTATCCCAAAAGCGTCTCATATTTCCCTCGTGTCCTTTCCTTTTTCCTGACCTCTCCTACGCACCTCTCCTTTCCTTTATTCCTCTCCTTCACTTCCTCCTCCCCAGCAGGCCTATCTCAACGCTCTCCAACGGTAACCGGTGCACGTGCTGCTGCAGGGCAGGAAGATTTCATCGCACTGAGGGACGAGAGACTGCTTCACTCAAGCAAAACCTTTGCATGTGTGTGTGTGTGTGTGCATGGATGTATGTATGTACACCCCCCCCCCCCCCCCTGTAAGTCAAGAACATGGGTCTTAGGGGCTCAGCGTCCCTCCTCTGAGCTCAAGCTAAAAGGTTTTATTGAGTTTTTATCCGTCCACAAAGCAACGCCGGGCGGTGGGAGACTACTGCATCTTTAATAAGCCATGTGAAGGCGATGAAACGATGATTCATTTTCCTCAAGTAGGGACCTTCAGAGGGTCTTTGTTGCTGTGTGTGTGTGTGTGTGTGTGTGTGTGGGGGAGGGGGGTAAAACTGGAGACCAACAAAAATGCTTACGGCACACTGGAGGACGGTTAAGACAGCTGCAGAGCGCTCCACTTTCAATCAGGTAGCGGTGTACGAGGAGAGGCTTTCAAAGAGACTATTGTGCTGCATCCCGCATTTTAATCAGCCTGTTATATACATCAGAGGATTGTGAGAAAAAAAACAAAAAAAAAATAAACAGCAGTTGCGTCGCCTTGCCCATTTAATCAGGCTGCTCTTACATAAGAGGCGTAATCGACTGTTTTCAACCCTTCGATCTCTCATGTTTCTACCATCTAAAAAAGAACATGATTTTGAACAAGACTGAACACGAACCACATTTTCTCATCGTCAAAATCAAATGATTACAGCTCGCCCGTCACTGGAGGGGGGCGCCGGTTACACCTCCGACCCGGCTCGCGCTACGCGACAGTGGGGCGGGGGGGTTCAACGCCTGCAGGCTGCAACGAGTTCAACGCCTGCAGGCTGCAGTTTCTTATCGAGCCATTGAAAACAGCTGCAGTAAAAAATAATGGATTTTTGTGTTTCCATCTAAAGGAGGCGGGATTCCCCTTCCACAAAGGAGCAACAGATCTGATCTTTGCCTCCTTTGGTGATTGGATCCAGCATCAGCATCGCGGCTGTCTAAACGGGTCGGCACCAGGTGGAAGCAGATCTTCTCCTGTAGCCCTGACAAGCCCTGAGTTTACAAGTGCTGCAGATCAGATCTCCTGACCTCGTCCATATGCAGCGTTAGTCTACAGCTGTCGACATAAAGGCTCTGGTTGTTCAGCATGGTGCAGCACTTCCTCTCTATCTCAAATCCCTCCTCTCCCTCGGTAGGATGGATAGACGTTGGTGTAGAAAGGTCATTAAATGATTAGATGTATGTGTGTGTGTGTGTGTGTGTGTGTGTGAGCATGTGTGCACGTGCATGTGTGTGTGTGTGTGCGTGCCAACAACTCGGGGGCAATATCCACCATCCTGTAGTTTCTTTGCCACGGCGGCAGAAGGCAATTAATGAGAGCCGGTGTTCTTATCCGCTACCTAGCAACCTTGGGTGACCCGTCGCCCCCGGCGACTACTGCTGCTGCTGCCTGTAATCGATCGCTCGGTGTGACGTCACGCCCGACCGCTGACCCGCGACGCTGGGTCAGTGGGTCAGTGACAGGCAGACAGGCAGACAGACGCTGAACACTCCCACAACACCTCATGTATACACCCAACACACACACACACACACACACACAAAAAAACATGAAAGGAAAATATATTTTATGACTGTAAAAAACAACTACTGGCGATGTTCCATGCGCTCCTGGGTCCAGTTTGTTTGTTGTTTTTCTCATTCCTGTGGATAACGGGCCAAACGTAGATTTCCATCTCTCTACAACATCAATGGTTCGAGGCTTCTTTGTAAAAAAAGCGCCGACACATCACTAAAATAACTCCTGGAATGCACTGAACATCGCAGACTGATGATGTGTAGCGGTGTCAGAGCATCCCAGGGTGGACGTTTACTCTAAACTACACAGTCTACCCACTCCGTCCTCCGCTGCACTCTCTCCTCAACCCACTTCATTACCGTCTCACATGCCGTCTAGACCCAGACAACCAACTTGTTCTGTAGTTGTGTTTTTCCATCGCTCCGGTTTTGCCCCCGGGGGGGAACGACCGAAAGCATAAACGCATTTCCCTCAGATCATGTTCCTGCGTTAGTAATTGCCGCGCCGATTGTTCCTTAAGTGATGCTCGGAGAACAAGGGGGAGGCGCGTTGCTGTTTCTCCAATACTGTTAATATTTTAATGCGTTCCGCTGGGGATGAATGACACTGGTAGTTTCAGGAAAACGGATAAACCGGCTTTTTTTTTGTTGGTATTTTCTCTCAGGCGTTTTTCAGCGAGGACACGCAGCGCTGAGAGGAATAAATAGTGATGTTCCCTCACTTTTTATTTCTCCCTACCTGATGCTCTCTTGGTGTAACCCTTACTTCATTCAGAGTAGCTGTAAAAAAAAAAAACAACTGCCTGAGGGAAAACACACATCTGGGAGTTGCCACCAGCCAAGGTCCCTGCCCTTGAGCAAGGCACTGAAGAAGCCTTGCCAGGGGAAGCAGTTCCTCGTGCACACAGACAGATTTTCCCCAGCTGTTGTCAGGGATTCAAACAGGCAACCCTGTGCTCATAACCCCCCTTGTCTTCCTCACTCAGGGCTTTAAACAGTGAGATGACTTACACCTGGTAGCGCTAAAGCGAAGCCGTAACGTTTTACAGTGCAGACTAGTGTTAAAGCCTGGTGATGAACTGTTTTCTCTCCTTCCTAGGCGGGACACCATCTTTTTTGTTGTTGTCATTTTCTCTCCTTTTGCAGCACAGTTACTCCTCTTCAGTCTCCTAATTGCCTCTTTCTTGATTCCTCTTTCTTCCTCTCTCCAGCATTTCTCTCTCTATAGTGTCGCTGAAGCCAAAAGCGAGTGAGCAGCATTAATGGGGGCGGGGGGTCACTGTAACACTGGGATAGTCGCCAGAATTCAAAGCCTCCCCTTTACTTAACCCAGCTGTGGGTAGACGCCGTTTATGCCCACCCCCCGCTGAGCCGGGGGCAACTAGCCCACCATGCTAACAGTCACAGTGCATGCTGACCCGCTGAGCTAATGCTAATCAGGTGACGAGCGGGCGGAGGCCTGGGGTGAAGGAGACAGAGAAGAGGGCATCAGTCACACTGGAGGAGGAGTGAAGGGAGATGTGGAGATGTGTGTACGTGTGAAGAGGCATGACAGTATAGGCCTATAGGAGGAATAGTAGTGCATGTGCGTGTGTGCATGTGTGATTACAGTCAGGAGGTGAAATCTGTGTCTGATTGATTGTATGGGTGGCGCGTACGTGAGTGAATCTGGCAGGGTGCAATTACAATCTATGCTCGTGTGATAGAGGAAGTGTGTGTGTGTGTGTGTGTGTGTGTGTGAGTGACAGCGAGCAAGTGAAGGAGCGCAGCCTTATTGGCGAGGCCTTCAGACTGAGAGGCAGATTAATTAAAAATGCTTCAGATTCTCAGCCGGAGCCGTCACTCCACCGACAGAACGGACCTGCATGACAATATCCCTGATTCACCCCTGCAACACACACACACACACACACACATAAATACACCATCATAAACACTTCTAACCACTCTTTCTCCTAGACGCACTAATGCAGAGCTGCATTGTCAGACAGCAGAGGTTATTTTGAGGAAGACAAAATGCATAGACACACACACACACACACACACACACAGACATTCACCGAGACATAAAAGACACACACACACACACACATGCACACGCACACGCTGGCTAATACTAATTTCTGCAGCCGAGCCAATTCAATCTTCCAAAAGGACAGAGTCAGATTCTCCCGCTGTCTTTCCTCTGTCTGTCCTCAAGAGGGGCTGAGAAACAAGGTCCTTGAAAAGGCCAGCGATGACAACAGCTCCGGTGTGACAGGCATATTATCAGCTCCTCAACACGCCTGTGTGTGTGTGTGTGTGCGTGTCTGTGCATGCAAAGCTGAATGGATATTCACAAATCTACTTAAGTCTTTTGAACAAAAAGCCTGGACAGCTTTGGCTGACCAAAATATGAACTCAGTAATTTGAGAATTTGCCGGTGGAGGGGCGGACGCCTGAGCCAGACGAAGCTGGCACGCTGTGGCGAAGGCTGTCTGGAGGACTCAGCGGGCGGCGGCCGCCACGCTACGCTGCATCGCAATTTTGATTCGGGCTAATAATTGGCATTGTCTTCCCTGTAGTGTAATATCTAATACAGCAAAAATAGCAGGGAGATTTATTTTTTTTAAATACTATATATGATTTGATAAATATTTTAAATTCATTTTAAATATCTATATATATATATATTAATTAATTTAGATATATTTTTTATATATTTTTGTCGTTGAGCGTCTGGGTGAGGAGGTGTTCGACAGATCAGAAGGAGCTCCAGTCTCATAGGTCACCAACAACACATCACATCATGAGAAATCATCTTGAGTACAAGCACTCAAGTAAAAGAAAGCACGAAATACACAAAGAAGTAAAAAAAAAAAAAAACTCAAAATAAACACAAACAGTGGAGTTCATTTTTACAGATGTTTGGTTCCAGATCCACAGAATACTCTGTTGTCGCCGTTTGGCACTTCTTAAGACCGTTTGTGTCTGTAAACGTAGATAGAAAGTTTCAGTCCATATTTTGTGTAGGTAGGTGTGAACGTGGTATGTTAGGGATGTATGTGTGTGTGTGTGGGAAGATATACGTTTGTGTGTGTGTGTGTGTGTGTAACAATGCCTGTTTGCTTGTGTGAATGCGTGGGAAGGCGTGTGTTTGTAGAAGATACGCCTGTGTGTATGTGTGTGTGTGTGTGTGTGGGGGGGGGGGGGGGGGGGAGTGGTGTGTGTGGGTGTTCTCGTTTTTCATGTCCATATAGTGTAACTAGAATCTATTCAAACACGTACAGTATATTCATTTATTCTCTACATTAGTTTCTGGATGTGTGTGTATGAGTTTTGTCACAGTTGGCCACCGGTAGCGACTCCCCCATGTTTGTTTGTTTGTGTGTGTGTGTGTGTGTGTGTGTGTGTGTATGTGTTTGTCGGTTTCACAAGGGCACACACCCAGTTAATCTTTCTCTTTGTCAAGTGATCGATTGATCAGTCAATCCACAAATCAATCAACCAATCAGTGTAACAACTCCATCTCAACAGCAGACCTATAAACTACCACCTCGTCTCCTCTTCAGGGCCGTTGGAGCTAGCCAGGGTCGAGGTCAGCTCGACCGGTCTCACGTGGTCCGAGAGCACGGCGCCGCCACGTTGGAGTTTCAGATCGGAGGCGGAGCCACTCCAGAGGCAGCAATTACCTCATTGGTTGAGTTAAAGTTGAGTTTTTTTTTTTTTTTTCCATGACTGGTGGCATGATCTTGGAAGGTAAGCGGGCTAGCAAGAGCGCTAGGCTAACCATTGCCTTTTTCACTGGGCTTCAGTCTGCCGATTGTGGTTCTTTGGCTCCGCCCCTTTTAAATTTAACTCCACCAATGAGATTATTCCTGTTTCCAGCACAGCTCTGCCTCTGGGAAACATTTGCATAACTAAAACTCCAATCTGCGAGCATGGCCCTACCACCACCAGCGTTAGGGGCTCCTGGGGGCCACAATGTTAAAATTGTACAATATCTGTACTGTGATTGATGATACTGTAATATTATTTGGATAAATGGCATCGGTTGTGACAACGGGGCCATCAAAAGCAAAATTTGAAACCATGGCTTTGCTGATACCTCATCTGGATGACAAAGGAGTCCCACAGGATTGTGACCGAGCGCTGGCTAGCCCTGATCGGCCCTGTAGTGGAAATCAGGACTTCCCCACCCTGTCGCCAGTCAAGTAGTACAAAAACTGCTCCTTATCAAATTGCACCGTGTCTCAAAATGATCTGCTGTTCAAAAGGTATATATTTTACACGTTTACAACATAAATGGTATCCTGTATAGCAGAATGCACAATTTTTGTAAGGGGCGATAAATGTACCGGAGTACTTCCACAGGTACACTTCAATTATCACATCTCCCCTCCCTCCCTCCCTTCTTCTTCTTGTACCAGTATTAAATCACAGGAGAGGTGACAGTAACTTGTATTCACAGCATTGGTTCTCATATTTCTTTACCTTCTTCAGGGTGAAGGGGCGTGAGGAGAGAGGCTGTGTGAAGCCAGCCTCTACCCGTTTTAATCTTCACAGCGTTACAACACCGTCCATGTTCGATACTTTAATTAAACAAGAGCAACCGAACCCCACGCCGCCGTTCCCGGGGAGCCATTCCATGTCTACAGTTTTTCTGCAAGAGCTTTACTTTGAGATGCAGCTGGAACAATCGGGGGGTTATTCCTCGATTTTTCCATGACGATTGATTTGTGTTTTTCAATAACCCACGGAGTTCAAAAACTTACAAAACTGAAATGAGAAACCAAACTTGTGCGGCAATGAGTCCCCGAGGCAGCCGGCAATATTGTCTAGAACAGCATTAAACCCACATGAATTAGACTTTGGGGGGTTAGAAAATATCCTTCCAGTTCCCATATTAATAAAATGCTTGTTGCCTTTTCACCAGAGCTTTTCCTGCTCAAAGTATCTGTAAATCACAAAGAATATAACGTTGCTGTTAACACACATTTCTTGGTGCTTAGACTCTCTGTGACCCCGACAGTCAAAAGAGTCAAAAGAGACGCATTGAGCGGTTGTTTCATTCTGTTCATAGCAGGCAAACCCTGGTGTACGAATGTGGGTCTGGTATCCACGGGTCTTGACAGAGAGGGTTCGACTCTGTTCTTCAAAGACTTGCCACAAGTCCCGCTGTCTTTGTTCTTCTCTGTTTCGTTTTTCCTCTGGGAACCTGAGACTGTCACCGATTCCTACACATTGATCCATTAGTGTTGTTAACTGGCTAGACTGGAGAGCAGACACACAGTCCCTAAAGGTACCTGTACATCTGTCAATCTCAACAAACTAGCGAACTCTGTGGCCCCCTGAGGACTGGAGTCAGAAACCCCCTCCTTTTGAAGAGAGATAAATCAAAAAGCTTTTGCTGTTGACTGAAAGTACCCACTGTAGATGAATAGATGTGAAGGAGACATGTTAGGTGTCGGGATGAGGAGCAAGGCTTGGTCACTGTGGACGGACCTGAATGAACTGGACACTATTGATATATATACAAACTGTAAGAGAATGAAATCTGTTTGGCATGACCGCGGGGGAAAAGGTAAATGAAACTGCTTTGTAAATGTATAGATTTAGATTGCTGCCTAAGCAACTCTTGGACAGGAATGACTAATATACTTCAGTGTAAATGATTATTATTGGACACACTGTGCTTATGAATAACTGAGCTAATGTTATTCCTCCTGTCCAAAGAAAGGCCTCGTGGGTAAGGTACAGCCAGTTAAATTTCCCCCATTCTTCCAAATTCCATTATTTTTAAAAAGCCTCCCCCCGCTGCATAGCCTCTGGCGCTGATCTCAAGCTAATTGATTGGTCATTCACTGGACCTAACACCGCGGGAGCTGCCAGTGGAATATGAACAAAAGACCAAAAATCGAAAACTGGTCCTTTATCAAAATGGGGGCCGACGCACCTTTGACATCCCATTGTGGACGCTAGTGGGCCCGTTCGATTGGCTGCCAGCGTTGACACACAGAGGTCAGAGGGAAAGTCATTACTCGATGAAAACCACAATGGAATATTATCAGCAGAAACAGTGACCGTTAGCATACTGTAAGTGAAGTACTTTGCTGATGATGTATAACTGTAGTTTAGTATGGGTGGTGATGGGTGTGCAGTATAATGTTTAGTTAAGAAGCAGAGTAAAGCATGCTTCTTAGACAAGTGAAGCTAATCTTCCTGTGTGTTACTTCAGGACAGATTCACCTCCTACTACGTGACCTTTTGAAAAGAGACCATTCTATGGACAGACATCTTTATGGGTGAAAGAGTAAATGCCATCCTCGCTGTCCTCATCAAACTCACACCTCAAACAGCAGGTGGATACTAGCGCTGTCAAAACGATGATATCAGGGTTAACCCGGTGGAAAATTAAATGGGACTGCATTTCCTCCAGGTCCCAGAGACCCAAGGCCTGTTCCTTCCTGACCAATCAGACTCAAGGGGTAAGAACAACACCCAGAAGGTCTGATCTCCGACCAGTTCACCTTGGCCCGGTCCCAACCTGAACAGCTACGGCGAAGCATGCTAATCCGACTTTAGCTATTCAGACTGCGCCTCTGTGGATTATCCCTGTCGACAGGAGTTGCAGGCAATGGACGGAGGTGAAACAAGGCTGACTATCAGATCAGAGAGAAAGGGAGGGACAGGAAGAGAAGGCCAGGCCAGCCATCATTAATTTCAATCAAGCTCCCAGTCTGGCAGAGTTAATAATATCAGCACGCTCCCTTGACCTCGGACGACGGTACGACACCAACCTCCACAAATTACTCATTAATTTACCCCATTAGCTTGGACAGCGGTGGCAAACGAGTAAAAACACATGGAGAGGAATGAATTAATCAGTGATTCTAAAAGGGTATTTCTATTTCCTACGTTGAGTTGGGTCAAGGCAGAGGAAGAGAGCGGTCAGGACACCAGCGGTGAAGATGGAGAGAGTGTGGACGGAAGGATGTGAGAGACAAATAAAAACAGAAAGCCAGTTGAAATTTGCATTTTGACAACTGGGAAGTAGTGTGGCAGACTGCGGGAAAGGACTATATTCCCCAGCAGACAACAGCCAACAGTCGGCCATCTTGCCCAAGGGCGTTACAATCAGCCGGGTGGGAGCTGATTGAGAGAAAAGGACCTTCTAACCCAGTTTCTGTCTGACTATAGGTTTAAGTTGTAAAAGTGTGTGATCTGTGCCATGCATTCGCCCACAAACTTTGAAGTAGATGGAGGGAGAGAGTGTAAAGATAATTCATATGAGATGACAAGCACTTGCAATTTGAGGATCTAAACCATATGCTGATTGGTACAGTGAAGAATGTCGCCAGTTAGGCCTCTAGTGCATCAGCATGCTTCCTGCAGGTAAGATGAGAAAAATCTCTCTCTCAGGTCAAAGTGTCCTAACGGGTCAGCACCAAGCCTTGCTCCATTTCACCGATGGATTTCATTTCAACATCCGTATATTCAAACTTAAGAAGATGCTAAATAAAAAATGCAGTTACTAAACCAAATCAAGAACCAAACCCTAGTCGATTGCTGTTTTACCCTCCCTTTTCCCCTTTTTTCCCCCTTATTTTCTATTTATCATATTGGAGAGGACAACCAAATATCACAATTATCATATAAACTGGTGAAATCATACCTCTAATGCCTGTTAGGGCACTTTGGTCCATAGCAAGCTCCCTCTCAGAGCAGAGCCATATATACTGTGGGAAGTCATCCGGTTTGAGGCGGAGAGACATCCCCCGGGCCTTCGCTCTGCTGTTAGAATCCATTTTATCTGGCTGTGTAGTGAACTGAGCGCTTGACAAAGTTTAAGTTTGTATGCAGGCTCGCCTTCGGCTGATACATCTCCAGCTGAAATTACATGAACATCCCTGAACCCTATCTTGTCTCCTAAACACTTGCATGCCCAAAACGAGACGCAACTACAGCAAACCTCTAACCTGGTCTCAATCCGCCTCTCTTCCTCAATGTGATTACCTGGTTCTTTAATATGGGAGCCAACACCTGTCTTGCCAACCTGCATAGCCCACCCCAAAGTCATTTCTGTGTGACTAGCACTATTGAAATGTAGATTTTCTTCCCCATAGCTCCCCTTATCAAAAGAAATGTGCTACATCTGTAAATAAGAAATGGGCTGGGAGACAAAAAATGGTGGCGGGTCTGGAAATGGCTTACTCCACACTATCTGGATAGGCAGACAGGTTAGTACACGTATGCACACATGCATGTGCATGTACACCCACACTCACTCACTCACTCACACACACACACACACACACACAGCTCCCCTGTTATCTATATGCAAAGCATCCTTATTAAGCTATCCACCTGGCTGCCTTGAACCAGACTGAGTATAATGCAGGACCCACATCAGAACCGCACCCCGACCCCGACGCCACTCACACACACACACACTCACACCAGCATACACATACCGTATACATACCCACACACTACACATTTAACGTGTAGTTAGGTGTTTCCAATCGAAAAGCATGCTCTACACAGCCTCCCGACCTACTCTTATACCAGGTAATTACCAGGAAGAACAATTAGCACGATAAGTATCGCTTAATGTCCTCCCCCGAACAGGGAGATTTAGGCAATTCTAAAACAAACGCGCCTAATTCCTCATCCTGCTCCCTCATTATCTCCCTAAATGATGCTTCTATGGGAGAGCAGGTGCTGGCGGTGCACTGGAATGATTGTTTTCTGAATGGTGGTTTGATGGGATTAGAGAAGAGAGGGACGGGGCTTAAGTTGTGAAAGGGGCTGCTTCTGGTGAGATAGCTGAGCTACAGTATGCCAGTAATGAGGTAGAAGACACCTGCTTGTCACCACCTTCCCTACGCTCATCAGAAGGGATTCAACTGGTCTACGGAAGCCTGTGAGGACCAAAGTGCCCAGCATGAGGCAGGCGGATGAACTGTTTGACTTTTGTGCCTCACCACTCAGTGTTGTAGTGAAAGCAGTTCATCTCTGAAACAATTTGTCAAAATTTCATTTCATTATCATTGAATCCCTTCAAAAACCAGCAACAGAACATCTCAGAGAGAACACCTATAGACCTCTGGATCCAGTGAAGAACAACCCATGTCATTTGAGACGTCAGAGGAATCACCTTTAATATCTGTCCTGCTACATAAACATCTACTATCCCCTTTCTAAGTCTGCTGTTGGATCCAACCCCACCGTCCCCCCTTGCACCTTCTTCCACCCTGTTTCCACAGCTCACAGCTTCTGCTGGGCAGATACCCCCTTCCAGTAGTCCAAAATATCATGGAGGTCCTCGTCTTTAGCAAACTGCACCTTCTTGCGCAGGGCGTGGCCCGCCGCTATGTAGGAGGCTTCCTCTCGAGGGCTCTTCTTGTAAGGCCGGAATCGCTCCCAGATCCGCAGTGTGCTCTCCGACGAATACTCGGGACTTGAGGAGTAGCCCGAGTTGTAGTTGTGGTGTCGAGAAGGTGAGAGCTGGGAGTAGGCGGCTGTGGCGTCCCGCTTGGTACGCCCCAGCGGCTTGAGGAATGAGGCCTTCTGGGCCGGTGAAGGCGAGTCGTTAGCGCCCTCATAGTAGAGTGCTGGGAAGGAGTGGCGGTGCTCGGAGCTGTGGTAGTCCGGCTGAACCTCCAGGTGGTGCTGTTGCTGCCCAGTGCCTGCCACCCCCACTCCACCCCCACCACCGTTACCACACCCCATCCCACCCCCGTTCACGCTCACCCCACCGCCATTGATGTTCCCCATCCCATTACCACTATAGCCCCCTACTCCACCACCGCCTCCACCATTTCCACTTCCACCCCCTCCACCACAACCCACAGGGCTACCCTTCTCTGGGGGGTACTTGCAGGGGCTGCGCTGCTCGGGGACATCCACACTGAACACCCTGGCACTCTTGACAGATCCCCCTGAGGAGGGGGCACAACGGTTCTTCATCACCACTGCTACAGCCGTGTCAGCACTCAACTGCCTCTGGAGGGGCCTCACTGCGTTGGCTGGGGGTGGGTCTCGGTAAGGTGGGGAGAGGAACCCCCCACCACTGATGCCTGGCCGCTCAGACAGGGGCATGACCAGAGGCACCGGAGCCATAGAGGGGGGATGAGGCTGCTGGTGGAGCTGGGGATGAGGCTGGATGTGTGGCTGGGAGTGGGGCTTCGGGTGAATCTTGGGGGAGGAGGCCATGATCTGGTCCCCGGGGTGGCCCGAGGAGAGTGGCAGGAGGTTGCGGGGGAGGGAGGTGATGCAGGCTGGAGGCTGGGAGGAGGACACAGGATTGGCGTTGTCGACAGTGGTCACAACACTGGCTGAGGTATCCAGCTTCAGGGCATCGATGCAGTTGTTGATGATCTGGTTGACCTTGTCTACCTCTTTGGCGATGGTGGAGATCTCCGACGCTGAGCCGCGGCCGTCATCATCCGAATCCTCCCCGACCTCTGTCCCATTCTCAGCCCCGCCTCGCATATCCACCACCACCTCCCCTCCTCCTCCTGCACCTCCCACTGCCACCCCTCCCTCCCTGCCCTCCCCTGCTAATCCCCCAGTCCTCACATCCATGTAGTTGCCCTTGCTGCCCATGGCCTCAGAGAAGGCGGTGGCCATTTTTTCCACCTGGGGCAGGGTGGAAAGGCGGGAGGAGCTGGTGTTGCCTGAGCCATGGAGCATGCCGGTACTGGAGGAGGCAGAGGGGGGCAGCTTTCCTCCTGCTCCCCCAACATGGTGGTGCTGGTGGTGGGCCTGTTCCTGGAGACGCTGCATGGCACCTGGGTCATTCGCCACCGCGGCTGCTGCTTCTGGGCCATACCTAGGGAAAGGTGGAGATTCACTTCAAAGTTCACTTAAAAACAAATAAACACCCAATTATAACATCTGATCTATTACACTGTCTTCACGGATCCCATAATTGCATAACTTTGTCTGGCTTGAGACTTAAACTTAAAGTTAATGAGTTTGACGATGTCCTCCGAGTGATGCCATGGGATGCCACAGAATCCTTGCTGTGTTAATTAAAGCTCATCTATCATATAGATGAAAAATAATGTGGCCCAAATTCTCAATGAATGGTACGATTGGGAAAAAAAAAAATGTATGCACTCATATAAATAAATGAGGTTTTTATGAATTCAAAACAAAACAAAGCAATACAGCCAAACAACTAATGAACTGAAGCCCATTGCATAAATCTTTCCCAAGAAATCAATTATACCCAAGGTACAGACATAATTCATTTCAGGTGTATTAGGGCTAAAATACCCCCAAATGCAAGTTCCAAAACAATAAAACTAAATTTACAATTGTAGATTTTAAATTTAACCATGCAATTTGCAGTGCGCAAAGGCTCTTCATTTCGATTTCATGACCCATTCCCAATCAAATCACTGTTGAACAGATAACTGAGTACCTCATCTCCAGGATGGTTTTCTTCACACTTATAGCTTTTTCCTTCTCTTCCTGGATGCGTCGCCGTCTGAGACAGTAGTAGACGATTCCAAGCACAATAACCATGCCAAACAGGCAGCCCAGGATGGTCATGATGTAGTGGGTTGTGGTGGATGGATTGGCTCGCTGGTCCTCTGAACCCAGAGCCCGTGTGGGGAAGTCCAGACAAGTGTGGTTGTAGCGTTGGGATTTGCTTGCGGAGGCCACGCAGATGGTGTAGTTGGTGTGAGGCTTCAGCTTGTCCAGGGTGATGGTCTCCTTCTTTTTCTTCAGGGGCATAATGTCCGCAACGAAGGTGTGGTTGTACTGAGACAGGATGTACATCTTACTGTATGGCCGTGGGATCTGCACCAATAGGGAAGCGGTGTAGGGAGAAACGTTTTGAAGCTTGATGGATATCTGATGGCTGTGGGTGGGGTCAGCAGTGGGCGATGTGTTGGGCTGGTGATATAGCCCTGGGTCTGGGTTATCCAAGCCCATCCCTGAGCCATCTAAATCTGTCGGCAGAGAGGGTATCCCTGGAATAATCATACCATCCCGACAGATGGACGAAAGAATGGAACGAGCATTTCTCCCGTGTCCAGGTAGCGGGCTCAAGAGTGGGTAGCCGGACATCTCCCGCGGCGTCTCGCACTGGAGCCGATCGTAGGTGTGGGTGACGTTGTTGAACACCTCCAGCCAGGTGAGGAAGCTGTAGAGCTCACAGCCACAGTGGAATGGGTTCCCCGCCAGTTCGCACACCATCAGCCTGTTGAGGCCTGTGAAGGTGGACTGGTCGAGGCGGGCCAGCTTGTTGGAGGAGAGGTCCAGGCTGCTGAGGCTGGGGCACTCCCAGAAGGCGTTGGTGGCGATAACCTCAATGAGGTTGTGTTGGAGGAAGAGGCACTGCATGCGACCCAGCCCTCTCAGCATGCCCTCGGTCAGGTTGGTCATCTTGTTGTAGCCCAGCTGAAGAACCTGAGATAATGACAGCATACAAACTTTAAACTTATATAACTTAACATGACACAGCCATTTATTGGATACCTTAAATTAGGCTGCAAGGGGCTTTCCATTACCATCAGATGAAGCATCTTTTATCATGGTTCGCCTCAGTGGGATTCATTGGAACCACTGTTTTTGTTGAACTTGTTGCACCGTTGTACTATATTGTATTGTATTGTACAACACAATTAATCCAACCAACTAAAACACAAGTGGCCTCAGTGGGATTTGTTTGACAAAGGCGTCACATCAATCAACCACATTTTCATATATGTGTGAGCTGAATTTCAGCTGCAAGTCCTTAAGCAGGTAGTTAGAACAATCCACAGAGCCTCTTCACTAACTTCGCTACTCAAAACAGCCATGCAGCAATTACGCCAACCAATATGATGCTGACAATGTGGCATGGACTGTGGGTACAGGACTGGGAAAGCAAAGTGGACTTCACGGACTGGAGTTTAGTTTTATATGTTAAAGTCATTGCCCTTTCTGCCGTATGGAAAAAATACAAATTCTATGAAAAAAAACAGGTAGATAATCAGTGGGAACCCAGAGATGAGCGGACCTGCAGGTTGGCTTGTCCAGCGAAGGCCCCGTCCTCGATGTAGCTGATCTCGTTCTTGGTGAGGTTGAGATCTGTCAGGTTTGTGAAGCGGTACATAGAGGTGAAGAGCACTGCCTTCAGCTTGTTCTCATTCAGCCTCAGGTCATGGACCTAAGGAGGACACGAGAATAGGCAATCAACACGACCACCATCATCATCATCGTCATCATCGTTACTATTATCATTCTTCATTATTACAACCCTCACCACCAACACATCATCAGGTGCCCTCCTTGAGTGGTGTTTCATTTTTTATCCATTCAGTTCTTATGTTTGCCACAATCCGCCCAGTCTGAACACAAACAGGCTGCGCCACACTGTCATTGTTGTTGAAGTCCTGAAGTGCATGAAGGCTAGCTAGATTTGGTCATTGCAATGTGTTGTCAGCAAGCACACCGTCCAGACCTGTAGTTGATATTAATGTACAAAACCCTCAATCTGAGATTATGACCATTTTAAATGTCAATTTATGTCAAAGAATGCTTATTGTGTCTTAGACAATTTAAGCCTACAAACTGTCGAAGCATGTCTGCTACAATCACTCTACTGCAAAACCACAATGGCTACAGTGCTGGTGTATTTTCCATATTGAAGTTAGGGTTAGGGTTAGGTAGGGTTAATCCTAACCGAACCCTAACAATAACAACAGATACAAAATGTAATTAAGCTGGCGTGTGTGTGTGTGTGTCTTTTGAAGCAATGGTACAAAATGGTTCAAATGAGTGATGAGTGAATAGTGCTAGAAGAGCCAGACATACTACCTATAGACCCCCCAGGGGGTCGCGAGACGCCGAGGGGGGGTCGCGAGATGATTTTCAGAATCCTCTTGATGTGACCCCTGAGGTGATTACGACAGCTTAACGACAGTATCATTTGTAGGTGACAGGTCACTTTACAGCGCCACAGTAAACATCACAGACGTCACACACGTCAGTGTGCACCAGTAGATTTCTTCTGAACAGCTCAAATCAATACACTAGACTTTAAGCCTAGGATATTATTTTTCAAAATGAAACGTTGGTTAATACCGACCATAATAAGATAAGATCACCATTCACTGTAACGACCGCAAGTCATCTGTCATCCGACATGGAGGACGCACTGGTTGAACTGTCAAGTGACCGCACCTTAAAGACAGCTTTTAATTCAAAGACGCTTGCTGAGTTCTGGATTTCAGTCGAGAGAGAATATCCACAGCTATCCAAGGCCGCGATGGACGTACTGACGCCGCTTGGCTCTACATACCTGTGCGAAAAGACTTTCTCGGCACTGACGTATATTAAAAATAAATACAGATCGCGTCTAAATGTGGAGGATGATCTCCGAGTGGCCATCTCCAAAATTAAACCCAGAATGGACTTGCTGTGCTCCATGCATAGTGCCCACCCATCTCATTAGGTGAGATTAACGCCGAAACATAGGCTAATTCCCAAAATGTATTTGGGAATTTGTAATTTGCACCGCAACAATGTTCACATGTTTACTCAGTGCTACAGTTTATGGCTATTACTTTGACTGAGATATTCTTCTGCTAACATGGAAATGAAAGTATTGTGTCAAAATTAAGTTTGCACATGACAGCAACAATGGTCACTCATAAATTACATGGAGATTACTTTGACTGACGTATTCTGCTTTTATGTTATAATAAATTGTTATATGTAAAATCATATCATGGTTGTCAGGCTGTTCTGTTCTTTTGTGTTGTCGTTATGCCTGTGTTTGGATACGCCTATTAGTGCGTGCGTCCTGTGCGCACGTTTTCTTATGTTTCAGTCACCTCCGGGGATAGTGGGGGTCGCCAGTCTCTGGCACCGTTATTTTGGGGGTCGCGGGCTGAAAAGTTTGGGAACCCCTGGTCTGTACAATATCTATATTAGCATATGTTCAATTTATTAAAAATGAGAGAAGAAGTAAAAATAGTTTAATACTTTAAATGGTTCTTGTTTCATGTTTAACATTTTTGACTTAATTGCAGTTGTTTGTCTTGACTTAATGTTGCTAATGGTGTGTAATTGTTGAAGTGATGAAAAATAGACCTGCTGTGTTCAGGGTCTGAGCATGATGTGTGTGAACGAGGTTAGGTACTGAAATGGTTTATAAGTGCTCTTCTGGCATGTGCTCTTTAGCTGACACCATCATAGCTTCAAGCACTTGAATATATACAATTTAATAGAGGTGCCTCTGGGTGGGAAAGGGCCGGCCGGTAGATAGGTTTATACTGACCGTGTTGTTGATGTGCTGGGGGATGGTCTCGTACGGAGGCTGGTTCTGACTGCAGATAGCCAGCCAGACGTAGCCTTTATCCCCCTCTATCAGCCAGCAGTCCCCCTTCACCACGCCAGGCAGGCGCAGGAGCAACAGTGCAGGGAGGAGGAGGGAGAGCAGAAGGGAGGGAGAGAGGAAGGGGAGGAGGGAGGGGAGGCAGAGTCTGCTGGCCATGGTTTGGATTAGGATCCTCCGAGGTCGCCTCAGTTGAAAAGAGGAAAAGAAAGGACTTGAGGAAGGCGGTAAGCAGCAGTTTCAGATCAGGGAGGGCTGCAGGTGAGGGGCGAGTGGGCCGGTCGGTAGAGAGAAGGGTCAATGAAAGGGCGTCTCCACGGCGATTAGAGCTGAGTCTGCAGCATGGCAGAGACTCCTGTCCCCGTTTCAGGTGTTCCACGTCAAAGGGTTCTGGAGGCTGTCGCCCCAGCAACTACTCATGGCCCCTGACAACCGTATCCCTTGACGACACAGATGAGAAAGTACTCCCTCTCTAGGAAAGACAAAACACCTGTTTGAGAGAGAGAGAGAGAGAGAGAGAGAGAGAGGAGAATATTAACATTAATAGTGGTAATGACAAAATGATTAAGAGTCGACAGACAGAGGCAGAAGATTGCAATACACTTCACACATGCCCAGATGGTTTTGAATTAATTGAGTTTCGGTCTCGTTTATAAAGGCTCTGTGTAAAGAAAGAGAGATATGAATCTAATACCTATGCCACCCAATCCCTTCAAGGTAGCGCACCACGGTAATAAATCCATTAACCGGCATGATTATTTCATTAAGCCTTAATAAAGCCCGGAGAAATATATTTTGACATTTCAAATGAAACCCGTTTTTTTATGCTCGGTGATTATTCACGATCATGAAACAAAACAGCCTCATATGAGAATAAATCGCAGCTCTCCCGCTCAGACATCAGCATATGATGCACCAATAAAAATGGAAATTGCCAGTAAAATGAAAGAAACAGTTTTTTTTCCTTTAGTGCTTTGGCGTTGTTTACAAGGTTCGCCTGCTTGCAATTGTGGTTGTTATTTCACCTTTCTGCTGAATAATGAAACAATAACACTTTAATAGATGCAGTTACGTGGGGGTGAAACAGGAGAAATGGGTTAAGTGGGAAACAGAGGAGTGTGGTTGTAATTTGTGTGTCTTAACAGGATGCTAACTGACACTTAGCCATTTACCTCTCTCAGGGGATTAACCGTGGATTAGGCTCTAATCCAGCATAAAATATTATGTATCTCATCACCGCAGCGCCAACTCTTTTAATTTGTTTCCAAAGTTTTGATTCCCTCGCAGGGAAAAAGTTATCTCGCCACAACATGAATGGCAGGGGAGTGATAGCGAGAACAAACGAGTAAGAGACTCCTCTCGAGTACTTTTTATCTCAGCTCCAAATAAATTCCCTTCCGTACTTTCCGTACCAGATGAAGGAAAGGACCTGCTGTAAGAAAGGAAGCAATGACATCCGGTGCCACCCAATCTACCCAGAAGGAATGGTAGCCAACTATCCTCTGGTACACTGGCCCATCCCTAATAGCCATCCTCCTCCTCCTCCTCAGTTAGCCCCGTGGTCACTTCTCATTTCTGTTAGGCCACACCCCCTAGCAGCTTTCACTCCTCTCTTGCAATGGCTCCGTGAAATTGATATTGACAATTCAATTCCTCCACCACTAGGCCTTCAATTTGCCTTTGACCCAACAGTGTTGCCGTCCTCACAAAAAGCAATTTGCTCGTTGCAGTAGCCGCTTGAGCACCAGCTACTGCTCCTGTTTCACCCAGAAAATGAAATTTGTTAATGATTTGTTATGTGTCCACTTTTAAAGGGTTTGAAATGGGTTCCAAATGGTTCAACTGTGTGTGTGTGTGTGTGTGTGTGTGTGAGTATGAGTTCATGCCACGTCTTGATAAAAGGAAGCAAGCAAAAGCGAATTATTTATCAGACTTGGACGTTGATCGTAACAACCCGGCTCCCGCTGACACAGATGCTCCCTCTCTCTCTTTGTGTTTCCTCTCTCGCTCTTTGAAGACGAATCCATTTCCGAGTCTGACCTCGCGACCATCTCCCTACAATACTCCGCGTCCTCGCCTCCTGTCGGGGCTCTACTGCTTATCTATTCTATTCTATTCTTTGGCCGAGTATCTTCTACTGGAGCAGAGGCAGAACGCGGGATGAGGGATGCTCAACGTTCACATCACATCAGGCAACCTCGATGCCGCAACCCGGAGGCGTTCGGGTGTTCGGACTCGTTGGTTGCGGCCACACCCGAGACGCCGATCGTTAAAAATGAACGGTCTCGAACAAACGTCCACTAGGAGGCGGAGGTGAGCGCTTTCTTCCCAGTCGACAGTTTCAATGATGATGTAAAGGAGGCTTATAGACACTTTATTCTTTTGTGCTCTGCAAACACGAAAGACGAGTCAAGACACAGACAGACAGTTATACAATACATAACAGCAACATCTTCTATTCACTGTCTCTACATCCATTTCAGTCTCTCGCACTATTTTCTCTCTCTCTCTCTGTCTGCCTCTCTCTCTCTTTGTTTCTCTCCAATCTGGATTGTTTCATGTCTCCTTATCTCTGCTCCCTTTCAAAAAGGAACACAAATGAATATGCTTCATCGCCAAAAAGCAACCTGACACCTTTTTTTCTTGGTTGCTATCACATCCCTCCCTCGCTGCCTTCATCACATTCTTGCCTTTGGTTTTATTTTGACGGGAGGCCAGAGGAAAACGCACAGCCTCATTTTCTCTCCTTTCTCCCTCCAAAGCGAGGCTTCTCCTCGAGGTGCATTGTTGTCCCTGATATCTTGGCTTTAATTAAAGCCCGGGTATCTAACAAACAACACTAATGATGCGAGGTCAGAGAGGCGGATGGAAAGTAAGACCGAGTTTCTGTTCATTATGAAACCACAGTAGAACGCATGGATTTTATGAATAACAAGAGAGGAGTACTTAAAGTAATAATCCAAAACATTTTCATATAAATAAAAGTCAATTTTTCTACCAAGCCGACACACCGACTCAGCAGTGATTCAACCTCTTCGGTTCATGAAAGCTTTGACATTTGCTTTTCTGAGAACCCGGTGTCCGGTAGGTCTTTCCTGGGAAAAATCCTCTGGCTCCTTTTATATATTTCCGGCAGAAGCAACAGCACATTAATTGGAATAAACAGAAGAAGAACTGGGTAGTTAGCATGGGCAGCGATAGCCACCGTGGCTGAACAGACAAAGAAAAGAGCGCCACCAACAGGAACTCAAACTCCATCGACAGAAAATCTCAAGGTGAAAGACACACAGTGAGGAACACCACAGTGTAGAACACCACAGTGTAGAACACCACAGTGTAGAACACCACAGTGAGGCTGAGAGACGAAGATGTCACCAAACTAAAAAAAACACAGCTTAAATATTTTACTCAAGTAGAAATGTATTCATCCAGAGAAAGTTGATGTAGCGCAAATTTATTTTCTTCAGATTCATTCAGTTACACATCCACCACCATCCTGTCCCTTTGATTTTCCCCACTGAAGTTTTTCCACTGACTCCATTACAATCCACTCAGATTATAACCAGCCACAAGCCGACGTCTCTAGCCTCTAGTCTGCTGAGGGAAATGTATACTTGAGGAAAACAGGAAGTCACTAAAAAATACTCAACAACTAAGCTACTTGCAAGTACAAAAAACATCAAAATTTCGCACATGATCCAGTTTTTCAATGTTCAAAACCCATTTTGTCATGGTCCATCTAAATAACACTCAGGGTTTGGGATGGTTCCCGTTCCTCTCCTATCAAGCCACAGTATCAGTGATGGGAGGTAAAAGTCCAGAACGACGAGTCTGACTTTACATCATCTGAATTCAACGGACTTGCAGACGTCTGTAGACACAGTTTGTCGTGTGCATGCGCTCGTCTTCTCATCCACATTCACATTCACACCCAGACTCCTCTATCGCTCAGATGATTGACAGCACAATCTTGGACAATAGAGGAAAGACTTCCCGAGGGAGTCGCAGCCAAAGAGACGCACAAAAGTGACAAAATGGACTTTTGAAAGAACCTGGAGGGAAATAGTAGGATAAAAAGTTGATGTATGTGTGTGTGTGTGTGAGAGAGAGAGAGAGAGAGAGAGAGAGAGACGGGGGAGTATGAAAGCTTGCATGTAGCAATGTGTGTGCATGTGTGCTTGCATACACACATACATGCATATATGATGCTGTGTGTGTGTGTGTGTGTATGTGTGTGTGTGTGTGTGTGTGTGTGTGTGTTGACTGAAAGCCTGTCTCTGAGCTGCAGAGTTGAGAGGAGGAGAATAACATGGATGACATGAGTAGCACAGCTACCCTGGAGACCAGGTCATGAACCCATCCACTACTGACAGAGAGAGAGAGAGAGAGAGAGAGAGAGAGAGAGAGAGAGAGAGAGAGAGAGAGAGAGAGAGACGGGGGGGAGTCAACCAGTCAGCCAGTCAGTCAGGTACCAGCTCCAGTAACAGTATAAAAGCCCTGTGGGAGCAGAGCCCAGTATTGTACCTGTTAGTGTCACATTGAAGCCAGTCAGCCCAACAACTAGCCAGTCAACCAGCCAGTCATCCAGCCAGTCAACTAGCCAGTCAACCAGCCAGTCAGCCCAACAACTAGCCAGTCAGCTAGCCAGTCCACTAGCCAGTCAGCCCAACAACTAGCCAGTCAACTAGCCAGTCAACCAGCCAGTCAACTAGCCAGTCAACTAGTCCGTGTGTTAATTGGCCAGCGAGCCAGCCAGTCAGCGAGGTACCGGTGTGCAAAGCATTGTGGGAGCAGAGCTGAGCACTATGCCTATTAGTGCTATCTGTGAGCCCCAGCCTGCCAGCCAGCCAGCTCTGCTGCTTTACCTTCAAAGGCTCAGCACTGCTCCTTCAAATCCTCCCCCCTCCTCTCTCTCTCTCTCTCAACCTACTTCTCTGAATCTCCTCATATTCTCTCTCTCTCTCTCTCTCCTTCTCTCACTACCTCTCTATTGCTAATCTATTTCGTTTCTCAGTCTGAATCTCTCATCGTATCTCTTTTCCTCGTAATGTCTCAAACCCAGTCTCTCTCTCTCTCTCTCTCCATTCCTCTCACCTTTTTTCTCTCTCACACCAGTTTTCCCTGTTCCTCCCAGTTTTCTCTGTCTCTCTATATCCAGTTCAACTAAACAAGCTTTATTGGCACGAGTTCATCTATCCTAGTCCATCTACCCTAGTCCATCTATCCTAGTCCATCTATCCTAGTTCATCTACTCTAGTTCATCTATCCTAGTCCATCTACCCTAGTCCATCTATCCTAGTCATCTATCCTAGTTCATCTACTCTAGTTCATCTATCCTAGTCCATCTACTCTAGTCCATCTACCCTAGTCCATCTATCCTAGTTCATCTACTCTAGTTCATCTATCCTAGTCCATCTATCCTAGTTCATCTACTCTAGTTCATCTACTCTAGTTCATCTATCCTAGTCCATCTACCCTAGTCCATCTACCCTAGTTCATCTACTCTAGTTCATCTACCCTAGTTCATAGCTTTCCATCTCTTTCTCTCATTCATTTAGTGACATGAGTGTAACTACTGTAACGAGTGAGACTATCACTATAAGACCCTCAGCCTCCACGCTGCATTTTTACACTGTTGAACCACCGGGACATTTTGGGGGTAATCTGCTGTACTGCTTTATGGTACACGACAGGAAGAGGGCGCTGTTCTTCCAACACGAACGGAGCTCAAGCTAAAATAAAGGTTTCCAGTGAGAAAAATGGAAAAAAATCACTTCATCTCAACCTTCTAAACTAATGTCAGGGAGGGGAAGGTGGGGCAGGGAGCAACATCCTCTGTGCAACAGGAAGCAGTGGGGTTCATGGGAATTGTAGTCCTAAAAATAGAGTCGTGGAGAATAGAGTCGTCTCCAAAACACTCATTTGTTTCCATTAATTACACCAAGCCATCACAATTAATTTGACAATGATGTATTGAGGTTTACAGATGCTACACGTAGAAACATCACTTCTTCTCTCTCTCTCTCTCTCTCCCTGTACATCTTCCTCTCTCCATCCTCGCTGTTGTTCGGCGTGTATGTAACATCTGCTGTTGTCTACCAGCCAAACCCCCACAGGGAGAGAGACCAGATAGGCAGTTTTCAGCTGTGGTGAGCTTTCAACCGCTAACTGTGTTCTTGTGAAAGCTGGCTGGTTTTCTGCCAATGTAAACTGTGAGAGAGAGAGAGAGAGAGAAACAGAGAGCATCATGGGACGGCAGGGTGGTCTGATGGTTAGAGAGACAGAGAGGTCGCAAATTTGAACCCTGCAGTCTGCAAACTGAAATACGCGCCAAAAGGTGTATGAGTTGATTAACACCTATTGATTAACACCTCAGTTGTAATGTTGTGTTCCTCACCAGGCCGTACACTGTTACTCTGTTATAAATAACAGTTAGATCAGTTTCTCCTGCTTTCAATCATCCAAAGTGCATGAAGGCTTTTTTGTTCTTATGTGTAATTCTTGTGTACTTTTATTTTTTCGCTTTTTATTTCTACACTGCTTCAATAAAGGATAGATACATAAATATCATCAGTCTGTGATGTTCAACACGTTCCAGGAGTTACTTTGCAAAGAAGTGTTATTTACCTTCCTTCAACCTGCCTCTTCTACTTCTACTTCAGTTCGTTGATTTCCTACGTTTCCCAGAATGCCTTTCGACAGCCTTTTTTTGCATTCAGCGGTGGGTTAAACTCTAGAAAGAAGCTGTTTGATTCTGAGGGACCGACACCAAAACCTGACTATCGATGTTTTAGATCGCTGAGACATTGTATTGTATTGTTGTGCTGCACTGAAAACTATCACACAACTACGTTCATCTACAGGCCAGATATCTGTGGGAATAAAAAAAACACACCACCAAACAACAAAATGGGCCCAGAGATGCTTCATCACCAAACGTGTGACACGACGGGGAGAGTTGCACTAAGACCACCAGAGTTCAGGGGTTCAGTCCCGCCCGGGGTCGCTGATGTACTCTGGATAAAAGCGTCCATGTTGAGTGTTAGGTGGGAGCCCGCAGCCTGTTGAGGCAGACTGTGGGAACCCGTCTGGGCGTGGCAGACGAGCCGGGCCCCGGTGGGAGTCGGTTCCAGCCCGGTGAGCCCGGTCCAGATCCCGGCTCTGTGTCCGGATGAGGCTGGATCTCTGAGAGAGCTCAGCCGGGCTTAGTCGTCTTCTCAGAGAAAACCACCCCGCAGGCACGCCCAGGGCTATGCTCTTCAACGACAATGTGTGTGTGTGTGTGTGTGTGTCTCTGTGCACATGTTACTGTGATGCTGTATAATTGTATTGTAGAGTTCCAGCCTACTATTTGGCGTGTGTGTGTGTGTGTGTGTGTAATGTAGGAATGTGTGTGTGTGTGTAATGTAGGAATGTGTGTGTGTGTGTGTGTGTGTGTGTGTGTGTGTGCATGCACTTGAATGAGATTTTGAAGTACATGAGTGAATGCATTCAACTTATATTTAGACAATTCCAGCCGGCAATATCCAATGTGTGTGTGTGTGTGTGTGCGTGCGTGCGTGCGTGTGTGTGTGTGTGTGTGTGTGTGTGTGTGTGTGTGTGTGTGTGTGTGCGCGCTATGCCTCTGTGTCTTAATTACATTTTAAGCCCATGCGGTCCCTCTCCCCTCTGGCTCTACTCAGCAGGTGTGTTGAAGTAATAGCCCTCTATGGGAGCAACACTTCCTTAGCCTGAATGGAGGGAGAGAGAGAGAGAGAGAGAGAGAGAGAGAGAGAAATAGAGGGAGGGGTGGGAGAAGAGGATTCTAGCTTCATTTAATTCCTGGTCTCCGTTATTTCACCAGGTCAGCCCCGTTGGGATTAATTGCCTTTTGAGGGTGACCTTTACGTGGAAAGGGGAGGAAAGGGGAGGAAAGGGGAGGATGACGCGGGTGGAAGGAAGTATTTTCTTTCTTTCCTTTTCTTTCAGTTGAAAGAAGAACCCATTCATACACTGGAGAGGACTGGGCTGAAATGGCATCATCGCTGTTTTAACAGTGAGTGATTGAAAGCAAACCTCCGTCCATCTTCCACCCGATTTTCTCATCTTTCTCCCTCAGACTGATCGATTCGGACCAAACTCTCATAAATTGTTCCGCTATAGAGCTACTTAGGTCTCGCCATGGTGTGCACCTCTCCAATACTACCTCCAATACTATACAACTCAACACCAAAAGCACCCGAGTCTTTTTCAACATAGTAACACCGAGACATGTTTTCAGATCATCCATGACCCGACAAACCTTTAACTGTTTTTACTGATTATTTTTGCACTCCTTTGCACAGGCAGGTTGACAAAGGGTAAACAAGGAAGTGCTAACACCAGGGTAGCATCACAACCGGTGTGAGGAAGACACAACTACAACACAACCGATACATCTCAATGCATCCAGACGGGCGAGGAACGAGGCATTTCACCAGATCCAGGTCAGAATCCATTGAAATGATGGAATACTCGACGTCTGCCCCGCCGTCAGCTGGCTACGGATCGTATATATGTTTTCTGCGATGAGACCCGTCGCTGACAAATCACCCTGCAGAACCGAGCGCTCTCTTCAAACCGTCACGAGTCAAGCTGTCCGGAGACCGGGAGCGAGCAGGAAGTGACGGCTTCAGGCGTCGCACACAACCACGGGTCATCAAGAGGAAGAGGCCACGCAACCAAATGGACAGGGATACAGATATACTGGGCGCACACACACACACACGTAGATATGCCGGGACACACACACACACACACACACTCGGGTCCGTGTCGAGAGTCATCAGTCACCGTAATTGGGTTTAAACAGAGCGAGGTGTTTTGTCTCGTCCTGCTAAACGTGTGGCAGCAGCCTACGCAAACACATCATTCTTACAACGCCGCAGCGCTGTCTGAGATGGATGAGAGGGAGGGAGGGAGGGAGACAGGGAGGGAGGGAGAGAGGGGAGGAGGGAGGGAGAAACAGAGCTGTGAAAAGAGATGGGGAGACGCGAGGTCAGAGAGGGAGGAAGACGTGAGTGGAGGCCGAGAGAGGTCGGGGAAGCTCCCAGGAGTGAAGCCGTGAAGCAGGGTGATGATGGAAAACTGAAAATGGACTTTCCCTGGATGAAAAAAAAAAGGAAACGGAGAGAGAGGGAACAAGGAGAGACAGGAAGGAGACAAGAGTGGTGTAAATGTGTAAATACCAATAACAGCATGCTGCAACACACAGCTTTCATATGAATCACACCGGAGAGGAGAGAGAGAGAGATGGTGGAGAGGTGGGGCGAAAGAGAGACAGGCAGACAGACAGAGAAACCCAAGCAGAGAGACAGGCAGACAGACAGAGAGACAGGCAGACGTACAGAGAAACTCAAGCAGAGAGACAGGCAGACAGACAGAGAGACAGGCAGACGTACAGAGAAACTCAAGCAGAGAGACAGGCAGACATACAGAGAAACTCAAGCAGAGAGACAGGCAGACAGACAGAGAAACTCAAGCAGAGAGACAGGCAGAGAAAGCGTCTGAGGACCAAGGACGAAACCAGATGAGAACAGAGCGAGGGATGTTTCAGCGAGCCCTCCAGCTGCTGTCTCGCTCATCCTCATCCTCCTCCTCCATTGAGATCTGAACGTTGAGACCTGAACGTTGAGATCTGAACGTTGAGTGGTTTCTATTCAGAGTTGGACTATTCCAAGTCCGGCTCGTCCTCTTTGCCCTTCCAACTGCATCGGGGGGTCATGGACCTTTTCCTCTTTTCATGTCTTTCTACAGAGGCTTTAAAAAATGAGCCGCTTTAACTCACTGCCTCTCTTTATTCAACAGTGTGTGAAGTGACTGGGTTGGAAACTTGCCCTTGGGCACATTGAAAGGTAAACAAGGAAAATAGACTCAACGTTGTGTGAAGCGATTGAGGCTCTTCCACATTCTGCCTACCAGAAATCACAGAAAGATTTAAAACTTTTTCTTCTCCTGTTCCAATGAATCTGACATTTCTGTAACTGCTGAACAGCAACGCAATGGATGAAGGTCTAGCAGTTCTGCGTCTTTCGTCATACCGGCCAGAGACATTGCAAGCTCGTAGCCGGGTGCACTGGGTGTCTGTTAACCATGTGAATGATTTGATGACGATCCCTTAGAAAATCGAGTTTCAGACAGAAGATCACCACCCCGTCCCTTCTGGCCATATTGGTGCCATCCGAGCCTCTGCCATGTAAGTCTAGCGAGACTGATATTATCGCCTTCACTCCTCTCCTGGCCAGACGGAGGGTTTTATTAGCTTGGAGATCCACCGACACCCTCCACCTCCCCCTTTTTCAATCTGGCTAAAGGATGTGATGTCTCTTCTAAGTTTAGAGAAAATGAAGTTTGCTCTCAGAGAGACCAGTGATGGTTTCTGTAGGTGACAGCGACTATCTGTGGATTACTTTAACAATCTGGCTATAATCCCGTAAGAATGAAGTCTTGGTGAATCAGGTCGGATCTGGATCCCGGGTTCCCGTAAGGCCAGATCCCTGCAACCGACGGTCTGGTAGACGTGCTGGTGTTTCTCAACTCTTCTACCCCCTGTTCCCACGTTTTTATATCCATTTCCTCCACACTTTTTTCCTTTTTTCTTCTGGTTAAATAAACATAAAATCGTATTGGTGATATTATACAGCAGTGTGGACTTATGTATAGTTTCTATTTCTACCAATAAAGATAATTGTCGACAAATTGCTTTCAATACCTTTCAAATTATTCAGACCAATCAGCAATTTACAACATGTCATTGCACGGTGAAGAAAATAAGACCTATAGTAAGTGTAGACTAAAACTACCCATCTTGTCAGCCTACATCCTATCCCCCTGATTGAGAAGCTTTAGATTCACCCAGTTTGCCAAAATTCAATTCTGGTGTCGGTTTGGACAACGGTGGGAAATCTTGGCGCTCGCAGGACATAACAAATCAAAACTTGAGAGCAAAATAAGAGCTCTGACCACAGGAAGATGGACCGCTTCACCGCCTCGAAGCCACTAAGAGGAAGAAATTTAGTGGTGAACAATTTACTGATGCCATGTTCCACTCGGGGGCCAGCAACGTGCACAGCTGTATGGAGGGTTAAATGTGACAATATTAAATAAATAAATCATTAAATAAATGTGGAAATGAACAATTAAATATATTATATTTGCCATTTTAATTAATTAATTATTCATATATTTCCCCTTTTATTTAATGATTTATTTATTTAATATTGTCACATTTAACCCTCCATACAGTTGCAGCTTTTTAAGGCTTTAAATGACGCTGGAGGCAGATGGGACGAGGACGAGTCGCATCACGGCACCCCGGTCAGCCAGAGGAGGAGGAAGGAGGGAGGGCTGGTGCTCCGGGGTTCATCTGAGGTTTTTCCCACAAACACCTCTTCATTTTAATTCCTCACTCTTCATCACTCCTCAGGATTTACCGCTCCTCCTAATTCTCTCCTTTATTCTTTCATCAGTCTGCAGCATCCATCTATCGTCTCGTCCTCAAGACATAACACAACCACCTTCCCTCTCTTCATCTTCGCCCCGAGATTCACGACTCCTTCCCTCCCTTCCACCTTCCTGTCATACTCATCCCATAACCGCCTCCCTCTCCCTCTCCTCACCCCGGTGATTCATGACTCCATCTCTTCTTCTTTCTCTTTTCATTTTGTTGCAGCTTCCAAAAGTTCCTCTTTTCATCTCGGCCTCAAGATAGGTTACTCCTCCCCTCGTCTTCTTTCATTCCTCTACACCTTCCAGGAGCACCTCCCTCCCTCCCCTTGTCTTGACTTCAAGAATCACAGCGCCTTCTCCTCTTCTTCCCATCTCTCTTCTTTTTCTTTCATCCCTCTATCCCTCTATCCATAAAGCCTTCCCCCTCTCTTCATCTTGGCCTCAAGATTTGTGACGCCTCCTCTCCTCTGCCCCTCCTCATCCTCTCTCTCATTTTTCTGCTCTTTCCTCTGCAGCTCCTCGTAAAAAAAACCTCCCTCTCCTCATCTTGGCATCCAGATTTGTTACTCCCTCCAATCCATCCTCCTCCTCTCCTCCCTCCATCCTCTAACTGAGCTGCTCTGCTGTCAATTTACCAGCTACCCTCTTTCCTTTGGTTTCTGTTCAGTCCAAAGTCTTTCTTATTCTTGTCTATGTTCCTTCTTGAAACTGTATCTGCCCTCCAACATGGCTGCCTGGAAACATCACACACTTACACACACACACACACACACACACACACTCGAGCACAGTAGCATGTCGCGTCTCTCTCTCTCCCTCACACTCACACACACTTTAAACACACAGGTATGCACTTCAACTCGCTCTCTCGCTGTGTCTCTCTCTTTCACACACACACACACACACACACACTGAGCCTTAACAATGACGAGCTGTCTGGAAACAGAAAGGGACGGCAGTCTGAGGAGGGAGAGGAGAGAGGGGTGACAGCAAACAAGTTGAGCTGAGAGGCAGTAAAATGGTCCTGAAGACGACTCACCCTGACACTCTCTCTCTCTCTCTCCCCCTTCTGGTTCTTTCCACCCTCCCCCCTTTTCTTTTCCATCAGCTGAGCTGTTTTTTTTCCCCTCTCTCTCGTTTTACCCTCATCTTTTTTCTTTTCTTCCCAACGTATTGATCCTCCATCGCCCTTCCACCTCTCACGTTCCCTCCAGATCTGTTGTTTTTCCCTGAAGCTCACAGACGAGGTCGCTCAAGTAAAAAAAACGCCGTGTGAATAAATTGTGCAAATGGGTAGATGTTGTGTGTGCCAGCAAGCGTGTGTTTATGTCTGCATGGATGCGTGTGGATGGGCATGCACGTGTGTGTACTATTGTGTGTGTAAACTCAGAGGTGGCAAAAGTACACACATTCTTTACTCAAGTAGAAGTACAGATACTACAACTCTGGTAAAAGTAGAAGTACTGATTCAACTTCTTTACTTAAGTAAAAGTCAAAAAAGTACAGGCTCTGAAATGTACTCAAAGTATAAAAGTAAAAAGTAATAGTAGCGTTCTGCGAGCCGCCAACTTCAAACATTTCTCTTAAATAAGGTGATGGATGGGGAACGTCTTGCTGCTCTGAATCTGCTGGCTGGTTCACTTTCATCCATGTCGCTACTAGTTACTAGTTACTAGTTACCCTGCACGGACATCACATTCACTAGGCGCCTTTTCTCTGCGGTCGACTTTCCCTCTGCGCAATGACACAAAAATGAAAAAATAATCGATAATTCCCCTCAAATGCATTAAAAATAAAGTAACGAGCCTGTTTTGAAAATGTAATGAGTAGAAAGTACAGATATTTGTGTTAAAATGTAGGGGGTAAAAGTCCGAAAAATAAATACTCAAGTAAAGTATAGATACCTGAAAAACTCTACTGAAGTACAGTAACTAAGTATTTGTACTTCGTTACTTCCAACCTCTGTAAACTGAGGAGGGATATCAGGAGTGCTGGTAACCGAACTTCACTGCCACTCCTCCTAAAGCTGACACACCCGTCTGATGCTAGGAGGGTCATCGGCGTCCAGACTTCACATATAGATTTCTGCAGCAATGTTAATGCGTCCAATGGCCTCATTCTTTCACGATTTTTCTAAACTATTTGCTTTTAAATGCTTTTATTTTTAGAATAAAAAACATCTAATTGGGAAGTAAATACAGACAGTTTTAGTAAATGCTCCCGTTTCCACCAGAAGAGTGGGCGGTGGTACCCAAAGAGTGAATGTCTCTCTCCTCCAGTGCTCTTGATACTTCAATATTTTTCAGTACTAGCGCCATCAAACTCTGTTGAAACTACTTTCATACAGAATTGCTCACGTACCTTCAGAACAATAGTGTGATGAAGGTGATGGAGACTGTGGGCATTGTAATTATGAACCGGTAAATCCTGATCTGACAGAGTCCGATCAAGGTTCCAAGTGGATTTTGATGATGATGATCTGAATTGAGTATGAGCTGAAAGCTGCAGCACATCCGATAGTAAAAAGAATCTCTGAAGCACCTTGCATCCCTCCACTGTCAGCATGGGATAGAACAGAAAGACGATCTGCGACCAGGTAGACACATTATAGTCTGACTCATCACACAAAAGACAGGAAACACTGGTAGGAGCAGCAGTTTCCTTTGCAACTATGCTGATATGCACTGTGCAAGACAAAACTGTCGCCGCCTCGCCTTACAGCCAAGAGGTGCATGAACCAGACGAGGAAAAAAAAAAAAAAAATCAATGCATGTTGTCAGAAAGCGCTCATCAGGGTTCATTTGTTTAGCGGGAACATCCACGGAGCCTCCAAGAGCTGAATTTGTTCTACATTTGACAGAGTCGGGCAGATACACGAGGAACGAGATGATGGACAACTGTGTGAAATGCAGCTGAAATGCATCTTCGAGAAACCAATCAGAGTGAGTGAGTGTTTGGACAGAGGTGTTGGGCCCTGAACACACCAGCGCTGAAGGATAAATGGTCTGCTGCTGTTGTAATGTAGAGAACTACAGCGGTTCTGATGGAGCTTATATATAAATAATAATAATAATAATAATAGAAATGAAACGACTAGCCAACGTTCATCAAGTCTCCTAGTCTCTCCTAGTCCAAATCAAATCCTGTGATTGGCTCACAGGGCTGTAATTCAGATTCAAATGCTGTAATATTAACTCCTTTTGATTAACTCCAGTTTGATCGCTAATACACTGATAGGAATACAGATCAATAACCCACCAGACAATAACATATTGATTTTAATCTACAGTATTGAATCTCTCAATCCCACGTTAGCTTGTAAAGCTGCATTACGCAACTTTACATGTTAACCCCAAATGGAGAAATAATGTACTGTTTCTGGTGTTTAATGTATGGATGTGTGTGTGTGTGTGTGTGTGTGTGTGCTGCTTATTCATTGCTAAGCCATGTGTGAACTGCACTATCAACACCGCTTTGCATTACTTACCCTGGTCATCATGAATATGGAGAGATAGCTGCGGAAAGGTTGTGTGTGTGTGTGTGTGTGTGTGTGATGTATGGTGTGTGTTAATGCACAGAGCATGTCGATGCACGTGTTTCCATTCATTATGGAATTGCCGTTTTCAGTCAAGCATGCTGTATATACTGTATGTGTGCATAAATGGAAGCTGTGACGTCTGAGCTTCTTCACTTCTCATGCTGAGGAGCAGTGAAGTCAGTCCCTCCAGGGATTTGGGACTTTGCAAGTCAATAGATTTCACGCAAATTCAACCAATCCCTGCAACATTTACAAGAGCTTGCAAAAATACAGCAGGTTTTCCTGAATGAAATCAACACAGCATTCGTAATGTTGCGCAATCGTCACACTTTCTGGCATAAAATGGTCATAAAATTCATACGTCAACAAACTACGTCTGTGTCTTCTTCTACTCCAAACAACTACTCAGCAGCGGAGCTTTGTACCGGGAAGAGATGGAGGTGGAATCAAATGAGTTGTAGTGTCATGATCATTCACCACGGCAGGTGCAAGACAGTGAGCACTTTGTTTTTCATCTAACCACCATTAGTACAGCAACCTGACATTTTTCATTGAAATATTACACAGTAGCCTGTTTTCAGTGCTGCTTCATGTATAGAACCAGGAAGCTGTGTAACTGAATCTCTCAACACAGCAGAACTAAATACATTCAAACGTTATTGTCTCATAAAGTCACAGGCAAGTGTGGCGGGAGACTCAAGAACCAAAGAGAGCACCTCTCACTACATTCACACTAATATGGCTACTGACAGACTCACATGGCTACTGATCAGCTGAGAGCCCCGTGCAAAGATGATGCGCAGAATGAGTGTAAATGAATGTTCACATATTAACAGATCTAGAGGCAGCTACTGGTCAGAGCTATGTGCAACATTGTAGATAGTAACAGATCCAGAGACAGCTACTGGGATGTGCAGGTGCTACCGGTGCTGCTAGCTGTTCTAGTGATTGTAACTCTGAGCTCCTCTTGTTTGTTTCAGATGAATTATTGTGCTAATTAAACTATACAGGAGGGAAATTAATCATAATAATTACTCAGTATTGATAAACCTCATTTCATAGGTCATTTATTAGCATTAGCATAATTACTGCATTGTGTGTTTGTGTTGTTGTTTGTGTGTGTGTGTGTGTGTGTGTGCGTGATTATGCCTGTGAGTGAGTGTGTGTTCTGAATGCTATTTTATATGCTAAGAGAGAGAGTGTGTGTGTGTGTGTGTGTGTGTGTGTGTTCTGCATGCTAGGAGAACCAGCACTTACCAACTGAATGGCTGTTGGCTGGATTGCCTGAGGTGAGGCGTCTTTGTATAAATGTCAGAGCACTGGGGGAAGTTTTCCACCATCTGATCACTAAAAATATCTGTGAGGGTCGAGACGCCGGCCGGGGGCCATGCTGGGGTTATTTCCTTCTGCTTGTCTCTACTTTCTGTGTAGCTCAGACCTTTAGGATTTTAATTCCATACTCCAATTCATCGATGCCCCTACCACTTTGTATTGTTGGGAATATGTGGAATATTTGAGAAATACAGTAGTCTGAGTCCACTACCAAGAACTCTTTTGTTTCACCAATTATCCAAAAAAATAATAAAAAATTCAAATATAACAACATATAAGAAGATTACATTTTCTTTTCTAAATAATTGAATTAATAGTTTAAAGTTAAAGCACTAGCAGTAGCCAGGACATCCATATTCATTCAGTCAGTATCTGGTATTCACACTGTGTATTAGGAGAATACATGTGTTACTATTTGGTGTGAAAACCATTTGGGGAAACCAAATGGTTCAGTTACGTTTCAACTTCATATGAGCAGACGACTCATGATGCTGGAGTCCTCAGATATAGTTGTGTACCATTTTCACGCAATGTGTGTATGTGCGCTTTTCCTATAATCCTATAACATTACCATGGGTCTATGAAACACGTCTAAACCTTTGTCAAGTGAAAATAATGTATTAATATAAGCGCTAAAGGCCATTTTGGGGGTGTTTCTAGCAGCTTCCCCTCCCCCATGCGTAAAAAAGACTGGTCGACTAGAATAAAATAACCATTCCATTGTATGTGAACCAAACCGTGTTCACACCGCGGAGTGATATCAATCTCAGCCTCGGCAGAGATGACTGCCCGCTGAACAAGTGTTTGATCTACATTTCTTGCCCCGGTGGATGTGCTTCATAACAAGACCAAGCTATCAAGTACCATTATCTCTATGGCAATAACTCACTGCATGTGTGCACCGCAGAGTGATAAGCTAGCTGCATGGAAGATGCACTTGTTCATGTACGCATCAACACACACACACACACACACAGTAATTACGCTCACAAGACAGACTCTGAATATATTCATACATCTATACACACATACACTCACACTTATATACACACACACACACAAACATGAAATAGTTACACACACAAGATCACACATCTACACATCTGTTCGTACTGCACATATGCATGCGTACAGCCATAAAACCACCCTTACACACGGACACACACACACACACACACACACAGATTCTTCTCACATCCCCCAGAGCTCTGAATGTGAATCACAGATGGAAGAGTCACAGGTTTTAAATCTAATCCAGCTAGCATGAAATCTTCAAAGTCGACCTGTGGAATAGTGAGCAAGCAGCTCATAAAGACGCCGCCTCAGGCAACAGGTGGACAATACTCCAGATTCATTCACACTGCCAGTGAACGAGGGTAATTCTTACATTTCGAAAAGGCTCATTAGACCGCTCAAGGGCCATTTCACTGAGCCGCTCAGAATATATCTTGGGAACTAAATACCGTGGCAAAAATCTCTCAGGGGGGATCAATTACACACAAAAGGTAGGGATGAAATTGGGATCAGCTAGATTCTGAATTAGTCAGACATTACATTTACAAAAGATATTACAATGGAACGCATTTAGCACCTACAACCCCAAGCAGGAAGGGCTGCAGCGTCTTGCTCAAGTGCATTTGGATCCCTGACCTTTTGGTTACGGGGCAATCTCTGGACCCAATACTGTCTATTAACTATTAAAAGGGAACTCCGGTATTTTTAAACCTGGGCTCTATTTGTACAAATTCGTCATTTATACCGCAAAATAGGTACAAAAAGATTTGGAATTGCTCCGGTAGATCGCCTCAGCCGGCAGTCGCGAAACGGGCTGCTATGGCTGCAATGTAATCCTTTCGGGGCAAGTGGGCGATCAAAGCACGTCCACTAAAAGTGCTTGTTTTTGCCACTGATAGGATCAGATTGTTATTGGAAGTGTCTGACAACATTACGGAAAGGATCCCTACAGAGATAGACCTTTGTTTAACCAGAAACAGAAGTCTGGCTCAAGGAGAAGTCTCGCTCTGAAAGATGAAAGATGAGGTGAGTTGTTGCATGAAGAGGTTAAACAAAGGTTTCTGGTTAAACAAAGACTTCCAATAACAATCTGAGCCTGTCAGGGGTAAAAACAAGTACTTTTAGTGGATGTACTTTGCTCGGCCCACTTCCCCCAAAGGATTACGTTACAGCCATAGCAGCCCGTTTAGCGATTGCCGGCTGAGGCGATCTACCAGGGCAATTCCAAAACTTTTTGTACCTATTTTGCACTATAAATTACGAATTTGTACAAATAGAGCCCAGGTTTAAAAATACCGGAATTCCCCTTTAACAACCAGCCTCCAGTGAAGGGAGTCGTTTGGCTGACTTCCCCCGCTAGAAGAGCTCAGGTAAAGCTGTCACGCTGTAGAAGAGCAAAAACCCGACGAGCAGCGTATCAATAATCCAAGCGCTGCAGAGCGAGAAACAGACAGCAGCTCAAATGACGCTCATTAGCAGGGATTGGAATCACAACTGAGACACATCAGTGAATGAAAACAGACAGTGAGGAGGGAACTGGCATGCACCGCACATAAAACACTTTCCGTTTGGCAGGCGTCCTATGGAATCGCTTCATCTTCGTAATGACACCGTGAATTTGCACTCCTTGTGACGTTCATTTTCCCGATGATTCCCGATGTTTCCAAAGCCCAGAGTGGCGTTCGTTTTGGTGGTGCGATCACTCCTACGGTTTGTTTTTCTTTGGTCCGAACCAGAGAGGAAAAGTTTACTTGCTTTATTTGCAGTTTTGTGTTTGGTTCATTTAGCCGGTAAACCTGTCATCCTGTGAGGTTGGAGGTTTTACAATAAACAATAATAAAACAAATGATTTACCTTCTCTGGTGTTCATACCACCAGAACACATGAAGAAACATCTGAATATGAGCATCAGTCCTGACTGCAGTTTCCCCTCAGTTCATTTTGTTAAGCTAGGCTTTCCATGAGGATCTGCTGGCTATCAGACGTCAACATCCGTCTACTTAGACCCACAATCCCTTGCGTTTTGGTGTTGTTTCCCGTAGTTGATTGTAATTACGATCTCACCCCTCACAAACTGCACCACAGTTCTTTTGAAAGAGGACTGAGACCCGCATGTCGGTGCCAACCAAGTTTGCGTGGCGTCGCTCCTACCTGGCCAAACCAACCGAACTAAAGGAGATTGGAAACGTGCTTGGTGTGAACGCTCTCTAAGAAAGGTTGATGTTATTCCTGTGGTCTGGGACTGTTTGTGAATGTGAAACACTTTGTCCCAAAACCAGGAGCCAAAGACTCAAACTTGTAATCACTTAAAGAGTACCCAGCAAAAACCCCTGGGTACCCCCTCCAACCACCTCTGGACCTGATCCATCATTACGTCACAAGTTTGAGTGTTAGTTCTGTGGTTTCTGGCTTTGGGACAGAGTTGTTCATTTTAGAAAGTATTGACTGGACTGGACTTAAATTTACTCTTTAACTGCCATCTCTTCTCTTTCAATTTGTGGAGATTTGAGACAGGCCCTGAATGGCTTCATCCAAATCCCCCCGGGCGTGGCCTGCGTTCAGCCGGGCTAGATTGACTTCTGAACGCTTGGCTAGCCAGGGCCATCTCTGTCAGATCAAACTAATAGAAATAGCGACAGAGAAAGAGAGAGGGAGAATAAGGGTAACAAATACTGTGTTAAAGGTTGATAGGGAGTGAGGCTTAGAAACTAGCGATTAATTCTTTTCAGAAAAGAAAGAGCGAGCCGAGCAGAGAATGAGAAGTACAGTGAAAGAGATTGATGTCGGGAAAAAAGAGAAGCGAAGTGAGAGATATCAGCCTCAGAGAAAGAGAAAGAAAGAGAAATAACATATAAGAGGTTGATAAGAGGGAGAAACTAGCGATTAAATGGCTTTAGATAGAGAAAATGAGACAGAGGGACGTACCGTGAAGGAGGTTGATGAAAGAGAAAGAAAGAAAGAACCAAAGTGCAAGGGTTTAACTTCAGAGACGGAGAATGCGAGGGAAGGAGTACCATGAGAGAGGCTGATATAAGAAGAAAGAGAAGCAAGGTGACAGCAAGGTGATAAAGGAAGTGGCAGAACAGGGCGACATCTCAACGCTACGACGTGGAAACGTTCACATGTTCAACACCTACAATCAAGATGCCAATCTGTCTTTCTTACCTTGGACTGCCGGCAGCAGCAGATCCGCTGTCATGTTTGCCACCTGAGTCGACACACTTCTGCAAATCATGACTGCAAGTGGGAGATATATAAAAATACCCACATTCTACATGTAATTTACCAGTAGGAGGCTGATTTTTTTCCCCCGGTTGGCAGCTCGTATTTAAGATGACGCGAATGAGCTTCAGAGAGAGAAAGAAAGAGATGGGTCTTGGAGAGGAGGGGGACCAGTGGGAATTCTGTCCCCAGCCAAGGCCTTCCGTCTCTGGCCTTGGTGTGTGACAGCACTCCCCTGTCTCATTGCCCGGCAAGATGAATGACGTAGAAGCGACAGAAGAAGAATTGAGTTTGAGCTTCCATGTCAATTGTAGTGGATGGGGAGAGAGAGAGAGAAAGAGAGAGAGAGAGAGAGAGAAACAGGGTGAGAGAGTAAAGACAAAGTGAGCAGAGGTAGAGAACATTTTATTATCGTTTCCCTCGATGTGAGACAACAAGACTAATAGAGAAAGATGGCTTCCTCACTGCCTCCCTCCATCATCCCATCCCTCCCAACCAAATGTCAACAGCCATTTACTCAGATTTATACAACTTAATAACAATTATACTTAATTAATCCGGTGTCTGGAAAATTTGTTTTGCACCACAACAGGTGCCGTTCCACCTCTTTGTCAAGAGCTATAATACTGAAGAACCAAGAAGTACCCACATCCCCACCCATACCACAATCACAGTAAAGTACGTCCTCAAGGGCCTTTATACAACAGTAGACACTGCAGCCAGTAAAGCACAGAGAGAGCTGTTTTATGGGAATCTTTAGCATGGTGTGAATGTCTTTAACCAATGAAATTGCTCAGTTGAAGCTACCTGTTGAATAAATGACCCTTGAAATTGAACCCTTTTAAAACCTTTAAAATCTTCATCTAATTAATAACAATAGATTTAACAAACACAAAACATGAACTTTTACATGTTTTTATTGAACATAATGTTCAAATGTCAACAGCTTGGATTGGACACAGTTTGCGAACCATGAGATTTAGTAACTGGTGGAACCTCCTTCAGCAGAAGAACCTCAACCAAACATTTCCTCTAGTTGCTGGTCAGACCTGGACAACGGTTAGGAGGTTTCTGGACCGTTCCTCCTTACACAAGTGTTTCAGTTCAGTGATATTATGGGATGTCTTGCAGGCTTGCTTCAGGTCATCAAAACATCTCAACAGGGTTAAGGTCAGGAATTCACACACATATCTCCTCAATATATTAGATCCTATTCTCCTTGTACCATGTACATCAATAGGCATGTTTACACATGAAACTACGGTTATTTTGAATAAACAGATCAAGCCAATAGTTTGATTGAACTGTTTACATGGTTTACATGGAGTTAAAAAAAAAGTCAGTTGTTTACTTGGAGAAGAATGTGACACAATAAGATCGAGCCTGCGGTCTGATCTCAATATCAGGCGAGAACTGTCAGAACATTTTGTCAGATGGCGTTTATGTGCTTACAAAACACCTTAATGCAAGCAGCATCACTCTCAGAGTTATCTGAAGGTAGAAAACACCAGAATATACTCACACAGCATGCAACACGTTAGGCATGAGGGCTGCATGCTGTCATTTCTGCAAACAAACCCATAGCCACTGCATCTGGGTCAACGTCCAGAGGTTAAGATGATCAAATGATTAGAAACTCTGAGTGTCAAGACGTCTCTAAGATACATTCCTGTTATATTCATAACTTCAGAGACGGAGAATGTGAGGGAAGGAGTACCATGAGAGAGGCTGATATAAGAAGAAAGAGAAGCAAGGTGACAGCAAGGTGATAAAGGAAGTGGCAGAACAGGGCGACATCTCAACGCTACGACGTGGAAACGTTCACGTGTTCAACACCTACAATCAAGATGCCAATCTGTCTTTCTTACCTTGGACTGCCGGCAGCAGCAGATCCGCTGTCATGTTTGCCACCTGAGTCGACACACTTCTGCAAATCATGACTGCAAGTCAGTTAAAGTGTTTCTAATTTTGATGTCTGCCACTGAGCAGCTCCGTTGGATCAGTTGGGGTAAAACGTTTTGCTCAAGGGTGCAAACCAATCAGCTTCCACTTCTCTAATTGGTAGGCTGCACCATGAGTCTGTACAATACATTCACATCACATGATGCAACCTGGATTTTTTTCATATATCCATAAAAACACAGACAGCTTCTATGTATATATGCATCTATGTATGTATGTAATATGAAGCTACGTTTGCTAAGGTTCACTAGCCAGACAGTCTTGTTACTGTATTCTCCATAGAAGAGACTAAAGTTTATTGGCTAAGGAGACAGAGAGTTGATTCAGATAAACTGCTTGTTAACAAAGTAATGTCATGTAGGTGTTTTAATTGATGGGTGTTCATTCAGATTCAGCTTGCTGTAGAAAAGCGACTTGCAACTAGTCAGATAGTAAAGTGAACAAGGTTAATTTTATTCTTCCTCCATGCAAACATGGTTTGGTTTGAAGTTTGAAGTGTGAAAGAAAGGCAGCCAAGAAACCACCAGCATCCGTCAACTGGATCAAGCCACTTGTTGTTCCAGCTCCTCTTCCATCTGAACCAATCCAGGCTTGTCTTTGTGCTTTTGCCTTCTCTGATTTACCAGATGGAAACTGAGAGAACCTCAATCTGTTTCTTTTGGAGAACATTTTTTAAACTGTTGCATACTCAGTTTTGCAGCGTTCTTAGTCTCTGCCAAGTGGAAACAGGAAATATCTGCTCTGTTGTAAACAATTCTCAAAAAGTCTCTGATATTGGGCTGATTGGTGTGTTAAAGTCCTCTTCCAGTCATCTCTCAAACTCTTTGAAACAAACCTTGAAAGTCGGAGCCACAACCGATACCTGGCAGTAGAACCAGGCCCAGCTGTAGCTGCTATATGTTTGAACCCACAGATGATGCCGGGGGGGGCATGGACTTCTCCATCAGTGAATATGATGCATGTATTGACCCCAACATGTTTTCACTGTAATGTCACTGTAATTTCACTTTCAATGTAATGTCCTTTGCATTCATTATTTTACCCAAAATGATGGACATCAAATTATACTTAGTGAAGGTTTTAAACTGTTCATCCAGAAATTCTCTACATCTTTTTATTCTCTTTAACAGGTTTTATACACGTGAAATTGTCATGCTTTTTGATGGTACTTACTTAACTATACTGTGTAATAATCCTGAAGCACTCAAAACTCTTTCATCTCTATTTCTCTTCTGTGCAACACGTAGATGCAAACTATTTAATCACATTTTCAAAAGGTGTTTTTATGAAGGTAAAGCTGATTCGCTTCAAGGTAAAGCTGCGTGTGAAACCAGTAATTGACTCTGCAGAGCTTTTTGAAAACTCCCCACCTGGCCTTTCACTGAAAACACCGAGCAAGACCAAAGCCACGATCCAACCGGTGTCTCCATGAGTGGACATTATCGAGCCACGTAAAGAGGCCAGGCTAAAGGCTAACAGGCAGGGATTAAAGTATGCTTCGAGATGCTCGCCATCTTCCTCGGCTTGCTCTCTCTCTCTCTCTCTGTTTTCCACCCTCTGCTTCCAGACGTGTCCTGAAGCCCGGCGAGCTCTAATTATGGAGTAAAGTGTCGTTTTGATTTGGCCATCAAGCTAATTAGGACCAAAATCCTCCTCCAGTACAAGCGTTAACCCTCTTGCTGGCCAATTACCAACAGGGAGGGGAGTGTGTGTGTGTGTGTGTGTGTGTGTGTGTGTGTACATGCATGGATGCGTATCTTTGTGTGCGTATTGATATCGTTTGCATCAGTGGATATTTGTGTAACTCCAAATCCTCTCTATCGGTTGTTTGCCCACTGCTTCTTTAATCCCCCGTCCACACACACACACACACACACACACACACCCCACAGCTCTCGGTCGTCATGCGTGGCCTGGCTTGGTGCTGGTGGCCGTCGTCTCTGTTATAAGCCTGAAGCTGACTGCCGCAGAGAGCACCCTTGTATGGTGTCCATACAATACAATATATAGATTGAATATTTGCCGGTGTTAATGTTTACTTAGCTCGTCTGCAATAGTTTTGCAAGCTAAAGTTATCCTAGTAGATGTAGCTAACGTTAGCCACTTTGGATATCTTTGGTGGCTAACTTTAGCTACATCTAACTAAGTCCGAGGAACAATGCCGACGGTGCCATTGAGCAAGGCACTCAGCCCCCAGTTACTCCAGTGGAAAACCAGTGGCCAACAGTAGAAGACTGTGGTTGCACTGAGGTGTGAATGTGAATGGGCCTTGCTAGATGAAGATACAAAAACACATTTTATGAGGATTCACTGTAAAATCAGTTCTAGCCGGACAGTGTAAACGCAGCCAGATTTGATCCACGGCTTCAGTAAAAAGATACGATGGTTGAAGTTAACACACTCTTAAGCTTCTGCTGTCTCACCACATGGTCACCCTGCAGCAGAGAGTCATGTCATTGTTAAAGGAGATGGTGGCCGGGATGCAGTGTGTGTGCGTGAGCATATATACACACACACACACACACACATACAATTACAGTAATGTCTTATCTGTCTTATCTGTAACAGAAGAGTGTCCCGTTCCCTCTAATTGAGACACCGTAGCTTCACCGAAATGAATCCTTGAGTCAGGTCGGGTCACCGGCGGGAAATCTCCAACCACAAAGTGACAAATTGAAACTCAAGAGTGAAATACAAACTGTCCTCTGATCAGCAGCGAGCTTCCTTTGGTAACCGTGGGTTACTGGGTTCCTGCGTATCGAGGTTCAGGGGTTTTTAAACAGTCGCCTCTCACTGCCGCTTAGAGCTGCCGGGGTATGAAGGTGTGTAGCTTTAACATCACATTCATTTTCATGGAGGAGTCAGGGATGAAGACAGAGAGAGAGAGAGAGAGAGAGAGAGGGAGTGGGACTCCCTCCCCTCTTCTTTATTCTCCTCACTGTCTCGGTAGCTCGACTCCGTCATTGTTGTTCTGAGCACACCTCTTCTTCTACTACCTGCTGTCTACACCTCCACTCTGCAGCTATTGCTTCCCTTTCTTCTTACTCTCCATCCCTCTCCCTCCTTCCCTTTCCTTCTCTCCTTCCTACCTATCTTTCATCTCCAATCCCCCCCCCCCCCCCCCAAATCTGAGCAAACTGCCAGGGATCCAATGAGTTCTCCACTTGTTAAAGGCACTATGTGAAGCATGTTGTGTCTCAAAATTAAGAGCACCTTTCCCACAAACCCTGTTACTTCCTGTTGCGAAGAGGATGCTACCCCCCCCCCTTCCCCTCCCTGGCGTCCCCATTTATTTATTTTGAAGAGCAAGAAGAAGGGTAAGAGCGTTTAGTAGCGTTCTGATGAGGTAAACTGAATCTGAAGTTGGAACTAAGCAGGGGTAGGTTTCGTAGCGCCAAGTCTAACTTGAAGTAACTCTTCAAGACATGTGCAAATTTAACGCCCTCTCCACCTCCACGGTAAACTAATCGCTGAACAAGTCCAGGCGAGTTCGCTGGGTTGTTGTTGAAAGTCATTCTGGGAAATATGAAAAATCACCAGCTGAAGTAGACGAGGCAGGTTGAGGGAAAGTATATCTTACGTACTTCTGTGTATTCATGTTTATATGTTGTCATGCTTGGTTTCATGCATCTGTCTGGAAGGAGACAATAAAGCTGAATTGAATCACCCTTCGTTTTCCTCCGTCGCACCCAGAAACCGCAGAGCAGGAGATGGTAGCTGCACAATACAAACTCTAAACTCAGAAAGGAGTACACAGAATGCTCTAGTCGTCAATATTAAATGTCTTTTATTACTACTATTGGTTAAAGGTAATGTTATTGAGGTGCAGACACTCAGAAGAGGTGAACTCCTTCGTTTCTGGAGACAGAAGACTCAACTTCACTCAAACGGGTCAATGTTATCCGGGAGATACGAGCACCTGCACAAGAAACCAATACATGTTTCAATGACATCTAAAGGAGTGCAAGCTACTCTGGTGGAAATCTTAGAACTCCAACCTCGGTTCGTCAACCTTAATGTCAATCATCAGCAGACACAAGAGAACAACTGGGTTATTAGATTTACAAGAAAGCGAGACCACATCAAGTGATGGTGTGGTGGCAAACCTTCTCCAACACACAGACATTACAAGAGGAGCTTATATAGGTCTAAACTAACTACACTAAAACAATAAAACACTAAATGATGAAGGTAACAAAGCAATAAAAAGGGAAAGAAGTCAGAGGTGAGGGAGGACATCTGCTGACCTCAGACTGACCCAGGTCTTAGGTCAGCAGGAGATAATAAATCAATGAAAGGATTACTCTCAGAGAACCGATCTCATCTACAGATGTAGGAAACATGTGCTTTTCTGAATTATATTCTACACTACCAATCAAGAACCAACACATAATGAGTGGCGTTCTGAAGTTAGGCGTTTCTAGATCCAAGGTCAAAGGTCACAGCGTGTCGCTACCAGCGATGTGTCTCAGTCCTTCTCCATCTGCTCCCATCAGGTTTTCTCTCCTCCTCCAGCCATCACTCTAGAAAGCCTCACCTTTCATCTCCACTTCTCTATTCCATCCATCCTGCTCTCTCTTCCGCCCCATGCTCTCTCCTTTGGGTTTGCCTGCCACGCTCCATCTCAACCTCTCTCTCTCTCTCTCTCTCTCTCTCTCTCTCTCTCTTTTCCAGTCAAGTTCAATGTTTTCGTTCAAAACACCACTTTGATACTTGGTTGCACACGCTTTCCCCCTACTCTTACACACACACACACACACACACACACTGCCACATCCACCTGTTCCCCTAGCCATCACCTGCCTATCCATCTATCCATCCTGCCTATCCATCCATCCATCTATCTTTCATCCTTGCAGCGGGCTAAACATCTGTTTATACATCCGTCTCAGCAGCCCATTAAATCTCCATGTATCTCTGTCTTTTCTCATATTTACAATCCATCAGTCACCCACGCATCCATCCATCCAACTGCCCTTCACACGCCCGCCCACACAAATCAAAAACACACACACACACACACAGGAACTTCTACATACACTCTTTCATATCATAACTACACTAGCAAACAGAGAAACTGTTAGCAGCTATCCGACCACACACAACATCTTAGTTCAAAGTTACAGATCAGATGTGAGCATGTACATACAAATGGGTCATGGGTCGGGCACACCACACACACACACACACACACACACTGCGACATCCACATCCATCTCTCCCAAAAGAAGTGTGTATTTGTCCTCTAACCCAGAGGGAGTGTCCCACCCCAGTGGTGGCGAACCGCCATGCACATAAATCAAGCGCACCCGGAGACAGACGGGGGAACAATGAGAAACTGATGACAAGCACTCACTCACACTTCTCCTCAATCAAAGACGTGTGCTATCATGTTGTATTATACGCCACCATTAGAACCAAATGGATCAGGTAGGCTGGGCTGACGTGATGGATCAGATATGAATGGACAAATCAGAAAGGCCATGTATTAATATACACACAGATGGGTTTCAGAGTGACACACACACACACACAGATGACCCACAACCCAGCAGCAAGCATGGATGGAAACCTTCTGCACACACCCACCGAGTCATTTACACAAGAGTCCTGATTATCGAGGTCAGCCAGTCTCTAGTGGGAGCTAATCTGGGGTTGAAGCACGTCTGTCACAACATCACACACCCAGAATACTAAATAAATTCAATAAAAATAAATTAAAATTTGATTTAATATGTAAGGGTGTCAGCGAGTCATTATCTCAAAATATGCTCCGGCAGGGTGAATCAGGCCCGACACAGAAGCTCCCTGTGACACGAAATGTAGATTTAAAATGATTTTATCACAAGCTAAAGTGATTTACAAGCTTCTGGCAAAAATTAGAAACGTCTGTAGCTAGCATCTATGGCTACACTGTAACCGTAGAAACGTCTGTAGCTAGCATCCATGGCTACACTGTAACCGTAGAAACGTCTGTAGCTAGCATCCATGGCTACACTGTAACCGTAGAAACATCTGTAGCTAGCATCCATGTGTAACAGGCGGTGCACTAGGACCCAGAGGTGACAGAAGGGAGGGTGTGCCCGACTCATCCTCTGCTCCTGGTTGTCACTTCCTGCTTGTTGGAAAGCTGTCATGGTTGAACAAACATTTCACTGCTGCTTCAGGCATCAGTTTTCAAGAGTACTACGGTATGCCGGTTGAGCCGATCAACCGGAGCAACTCCGAAACTTTTGGGATCTACTTAAAGGTATGAAAAGCGATTTTGTGGACATAGAGGCCAGGTTGAAAAATCCCAGAATTACCCTTTAAGATTTTATTACCCAACCTAATTACCTAACACTATAATACTCAGCAGAGGAGGGTGGCTAATCAGATCTGAGATAACATGATTGGACCTTGATTTAATGAGGCTAAAATAAATGATTTTGCTGTTTGAAATCACGGCAGTCCTGTCTGTGGACAGAGTACCAGAGCCTGTAATGAGGAGCCCACTCATTAGAGCCCACTCATATACACTCACACTCACTGTATGCTGAATATGGGCGGGTGTCAGTACATGGATGTGCAGTTGTACACACACACACAAATACCCTGTCCAGATTGGCTACCCTAACCTGACCATGTCCTCACGTCGCAGAAATGTCAACACGTGTGTGTGTGTGTGTGTGTCCATGTGCAGTTCCCTCTTTTTCTAGTTCATGCACTTATAACTGCAAAGTAACTTGTCTTACTTTGTCCAACAATAGTTGTTTCTTGCTTCCTCTCCCTCGCTCTCTCTCACCTCGGACAAAATGGTAGGAGTGTGAAAAGCTTTGGTGTGTAACGGCTCTGTGTCTGAGTCTGTCTTTCCATCAGGGTGTGCACCAGCTGGGAATAGTCTGCAATGGACGGCGTGGCAGCCAAACCATGTAACGGCTCACAGTACACGTGTTTACCTTGTGTTCTCAGCAGCACTTCGGGGAGGGGGAGAGAGAGAAGTTCCATTTTCCAATCGCAATTCTTTAACATGAAATGGACAAATCAACAGAGCGTCTGTAATTTTATACTTTTTGCATAAAGATAGATACTTTATTGATATTCTGGGGTCAAACCAGGTCAACAAACTCTGTCTACTATGGTCCTCTTCTGCTAGAGCCAGTGACTCAGCAGTGGAGCTTTATAGAGGGAAGAGATGGAGGAGAATTCAGATGACAAGACTGCTTTGTTTTTCATTGAACCTGCTATTGTTATGGTTTGCATTCATACTGATGAGTTGAAGGTACATTTGTAAAGCCTGGACTCCAAATGCAGTATTTTGTCTGTGTAATTTTGAGTGTATGTTTTGCTGTTCAGGAAATTATTTTAAAAGCAGGATGAGCATGAAGTCTGCAGATGAGCACAAAGACTCTTTCTTGCTAGGAGGTAGTTATAAAAATGGCATCTCTTTAGAGCCACTTGACTTGTGATCCAAATACAAAAATGCACCAAAGTAAACCCTTTCCACTTTGGTTCAGACCAAAGAAAACAAACTGTAGGTATGACTGTACTCGTTGAGAGAGTACATTTCCTTTGCCATGTGGAAGCATGAGAGACAAAATTCTGTGAAATGCTTTGACAACGTATCTAACAATAGCTTGAATATAATCCTTTTTCCAACTTGGGATGAAACAGCAGCTCTTCAAATCCTGCATGTCAAAAATACAATGTCGTATTCTGTGTTCTTCCTCGTTTTTTGATCCAGTGCCACCACTTTCCTTTGACAAGTGATTTTTACGTCTTCTCATACTTTAACTTATTTCTGTGTTCACCATAATGCTGAAATGATTGTGTGCAGTGTACGGTATCAAACCCTGGCAATGCCGACCTCACCTCACCTCAACTTGGCATTAATGTTTCCTGAGATACTTGATGTATTATCCTAAAAATGTTCTCTTGCTGCGATCAATAGATTCATCTGATGTGACCATGTGGGGGCTTTTCAACCTCTTATAAGAACATCTCACTACGTTTCAGCTCCGTCTCAACGTGGGCCGGTACCGCCCACATGAACAGCCAGAGTTCACCACTTAATCAACAACAGTGAAGAAGTCCAACTCATTATAAATAACCAAGACGACAATTAAGGCCTGGCCAAGCCTGCTCCTCTGAAACATCTCACTAGAACAGCTCCGTCCTAATGGGCCAGTACCACCCACATCTACTAGCTAACCACTTCACCATCCAATCCATTAAAAATAACCAAGATGGCAAGTCGGCCTGAGGCCAATACTTAAGCACTGTTGGAAGACGTCTACCGAAGCATGGTCCCTGGAGTTGATATTTGGAGTTGACCCTCCCCCTGCTCAAACTGGTACTAGCGGGCATAGGCGCCGATTTGTTTTTGCCAGTGGGTACTCAAATTAAGTGAATACCACCAAGGTGAAGATTGTCACAAAATCACTTTTATTGCGCTTGCTTTAGTAATTACCGTGGTGCAGGCTACTGTCATCTGTCAACGTAGACACACACCCAAACCAAATGCAACACTGCTCTGCTACAAATTCATCCCTGGTGATGGATCCTCACTTTGACTGTCTTTACACTCGATATGCCTCTCTGTTTTTTAATGACAAATTTGTACGTTTTTACCATGATCATCACCAGTGTTTCACACTTGCTGTGTCGCTAGCTAGTAGCTACGTGATGGAACAACGTTGGTTTAGCCGACTCTAACGTTACATTGGCAGTTGGCTACGTGACCACGCCCCTTAACGTAGCCTACACACACACAGAGCTTTTTATATGTTTTTACACAACTCTGTTCACTGCACCTTATTTTATTTTGCACTACAATAATAATGCTTATTTATACATTTTTATATTGCATTCTATATTGCCATTTTAAAATGTCTAGGTTGTTCGTTTTTTTATTCATTGTGTTGTTATGGTCTCTGTGTGTAATGCTGCTGCTGCACTGCAATTTCCCAGCTTGGGATCAATAAAGTATATCTATCTATCTAACAAGTTTAATTGGATAATGCGATTTGTAGTGAGCACCCACGTGATCGGCGCGCATGCTAGCGGGTGAGGTAGTGCTGGCGCTAACTTCATTAGCTTCCCCCTCTCTTGCTAGCATGGTCGCTAGGAGGTCGGTGGACGTAGAAGTAGAAGATTACATTTAATTATGATCAGTTTAGGGGTGAAATAGGGGTAGTATGATCAATCAGCAGCCTTTTCATTAATTCAATTTAAATATCATATATATATATATATATATATATATATAATCTAATTCAAGTTGTGAAATGCTGCAGCACCGCTACTTCCTGCAGCCTCGCATGTGACGTCAGTGGCTACTTACAACCTCTTATTTACAGCAAATTATACAGCAGGTAGTTTCAGCCGAGCAGTCTGATTGGTCAAAGATGGCTACCATTTTTGGTTAATATGTTATCTCTTGTTAAAACCAGGAAACAATTTAGCTTTCCTGTTTTCTCCACTTTTTGGTTTTTTTTTTCTACATGCACTACTTTAGAACAAAACTCTTCAGACAGTACACGTACTTTGGGAACCCCCCCCAAAAAGCCAAAAAACTCTTGAGGATGTAATTTACTATAATTATGTGTACTTTGGTGATGCTGATTGTACTGGGCGGCAGCTTGGACCTGCAAAGAACATCCTGCTATTGTGGCTACCTTCAGTCCATGCTGTTCTGTCTGCCTGTCTGTCTGTCTCCTTCATCCATCCTGAGTGATAAAAAAACATTTTTCTTGGCGTGAGGAAGACCTCAAGATGGACGGGGAGATAGCCGGCGAGTCGATAGTAAAGGGACTGTAGGATTAGTTTACAGCGGAGAGGTGTAGGCGGCGGCCGGGCGGCTGAAGTAGACACACTAAAGGTGAGTAGATACGATCAGGAGACGAGGAGAGATCGACATCTAATCCGCTTAAGAGTCACACACGTCTGGTTTATGAAGGAGTACTGGATCAGGGTGAGGACCGGCTCGAGGCCTCTGACCTCCATGTGAGCTCAACATGGAAGTCTGTCTGTCTGTCTGTCTGTCTGTCTATGTGGATGCAAGTGTTTACATACAGAAATAATACCAATTAAGGTCTTATTTGGGTTAAAGGAAGATCAGAAGACAGATCTCTCGCTCTCGCTCTCGCTCTCTCTCGTCCTAGAAAAGTGAAGGAGGTGGTTTTGGAAGGTTTCAGAGAAGGACCCTCTCCTCCCCACTTTCTCCTTCCTGACATTTTTATCTGCTCTTTAATCTGATCTCTAAGTGTGTGTGTGTGTGTGTGTGTGTGTCTATGTGGATGTGTTTACATACAGAGTACCCTGGCAATTGGCCGTACACCAATTAAGGTCTTATTTGGGTTAAAGGAAGATCAGAAGACGTTCTCAGTTCATCATGGGGATGAGCATGCTTCAGCTCATATACTCATGTACTCATGTACACATAGACTCCATGACAGCCTGGGTTGTTTTGATAGAAACTACATTAATCTTATTCCCACAGTGGCTAATTTACATCACACAGAAAACTATATATAAAACTAGAGTTACAACAACAACGTTGAGGAACTCAGATTGACCTAACAGCATTGAGCTAGCATGTGAAGAAGTAGTGATTACTACAAGTAGTGAGTACAACAAGTAATTAAGTAATGATTACTACAATTAGTGAGTACTACATGTAATTAAGTAGTGATTACTATAAGCAGTGACTACTTATAGTAATGACTACATGTAGTAATCACTACTATAAGTAGTAGCTGTGCAGGACTGGTTGGTTTGGTGGTTCTTGGTGAATCTGCTGTAATGGTGCCAGGATGATTTATACTGATCTGAAAATGAAAAGACACGCGCGCACGCACACACACACACACACACACACACACACAGAAATATGCACTTTCTCTTGTTCTTTCGTCTTTTTCTCTACCCCACTTTCTCCTCCTTCCCATCTTTCTGCCTCTCTCTCTCTCTCTCCATCCGTCTCTACCCCTCCCGTTCCTCATCTGCTCTCTCTCCCAGAGAAGGACCCTCTCCTCCTCCTTGACATTTTAATCTGCTTCTCGGTGGCTCACTGACCTTCTTTGTCATTCATCTTTTTCCTTTTTTCTCTCCACCACTCTTTCACTCCCTCAACCTCTCCCCTTCCTGTTTTCCTCCTTATTTAAACCTTTTTCTCTCCTCCTTCCCCACCATTACCCCCTTTCTTGTCAACCTCCCTCACCTCACCGTCCTTTCCCCCTCCTCCTCCTCCTTTCTTTCTTTCTCATTTCCATGTTCACTGTCTCCTTTTTTTATCTCCCCATCCTCCTCTTTCAGTCTCTTCACAGTCTCTCTATCTTTCCCGCTCTCTGCTTCTTCCCTACCCATCCTCCTTTAATCAGCCCCCTCTCTTCTTTTCTTCTATCCATCCTCCTCTCTTTTCAGTCTCTCTTGGTATTTTACACAATGGCAGCTGACATTTCTGGCTGCTGCTGTCTTCTCCCGCCCTCCAGGCCTTTTCATGCCACCTTCCGTGGGTCTTTTCTCTCTTCTCTTTCCTTTCTGTTTTTTAATCCATCTCCTCTTTCTCTTTCTCTCTTTCTGTTTTTCTCAGTATTCGTCTCTCCTCTTGGCCCTCTCTTGCAGGAGGGAACCATTGGCTTTCTTACTGGCTCTTTGTTCGCCACTCAACTTTTCCCAGATATTTCTGAACGTCCTTTCCTTCCCCTTTATTATTATCATGATGTTATAGTATTAGTATTATAGTATTAGCATTATATAGGATTATAGTATTATAGCAGTCGGCTTCGGCAGCTAACCGTGAGTCACTCAACGCCTCAGCTAACGGCACTTGACTTCTTGCCTGTTTGTTTTGTTTGACCTTTCCTTTGTCCTTCCTTCCACCCTTGATTCCTTCCCTCCTTCCTTCCTCCAGACCTCAAAGCTTCTTTCTTTCTTTCTTTTGTCCTTCCTTGCACCCTTGATTCCTTCCCTCCTTCCTTCCTCGACACCTCAAAGCTTCTTTCTTTCTTCCTTCCTTCCTTCCTTCCTTCCTTCTCTCCATCCTCTAAGCTGTGTGGTTCTGCCACATCAAAACATCTTTGAGTGCACTTTAAGAGAGCAGCCGTTAATGGACTGACCACTTTACTGACCGCTGGTCTCTGTAGTTTGGTCAGCAGCTGAAATGACACAACCAGGTTGACAGAGCTGGAGCGTGGACTCGACAGAAAGCCTCTATCTGATCTATTGTCATGTGCTTTCTCTTACCCTCCCTCGTGCCTCTGGCGTCATTCTGACATGTTTTTAGTTTGTTCTGAGATGCTTTTATGAGTCCCTCGGGGATTTCAGCTCACCTGCACCAGTGTGTTGTTTTTCTCTGTTCACTTCTAAAACTCGACGTCTTGGAGAACAACTGAACAAATGAACTTGCTGCTACAACAAAATCCTATCATCCTATCACTTAAGCTTTAAGTGAAATTGATTTCTTGACCCTGCAAACATAAGAAAACAATTATTGTCTTACGGGGGGAAATCCCAGATCCGGATCACCACCAAAATCTAATCAATTGTCCCTTGGCCCGAGGCCTTTCTGTCCACTGCATTTAATGGAAATCCATTCATAAGTGTTTGAGATTTCCTGCCGACAGACAAACTGACTCACGGGGACGACGGCAAAACCTACTTGGCAGAGATACCCAACCCAAACTAAACTCCTCGCGCTGAAGGATGCCAAGGTGTACTGTGGCAGCGCTGAAAGACCGGAGGCGTGTTTACACAGGAAACTGACCCAAATCGCTCCAGCAGTGACACAAAATAAGAGCGTCGTCAAAATAAGAGCGTCTCTCCGTCCAGCCGACAGCCAACCGGTGCTCTCCTCTCCGCTCCGTCGGTCCCCGTGGCTGTTGTTGTTGTTGTTGTTGTTGTTGTTGTTGTTTGCCGTCTCTGGAGCAGGAATGCGACTCGCAACCAAAAACTAGGGCAGTGTGTGTCTGCAGGCGGTGCTGAGAAGAGGCGACGATGGAGGAGAGCAGCGAGGACCGAGGGGAGAACAAGTACAGATTGTGCAGAGCCAAGTAATTATCCCTTTACTTGAATGTGACCTCGAGATCTCCGGGCTCCTACACCGGCCTTCGTCCCTCCCGTGGAGAATACAGCGACGTGAGCAACTTCAACTCAATGTGCAGCAATGATGTCAACACAAACCAAGCGCGGGATTTTCACAATAAGACATCACGGGCATCACACAGCTTGGGGGGGGGAAATGTTTTGAACGGGACATCAGAAGGATATTTCGATAGAACTTGGCATGGCGGCGATCTATTCACAGGTTTTTTTTTCAACATCTACTCCACGTCAAAATGTTTGCTGGCGTCCAACATGTAAACGGCGCTGCGTATTTAACCGCGTATTTTATTGTGCCAGAATTTGTTTCACACTCATGGAAATATTGCGCCATATATATATATACACACATCACCGTATATCACTGGCAGAAGTTCACGCAAGCTAATAAAAGAAGCACTCGCCGGCTCGAATTCACACGAGGAAGATTAAAAATACACAATAATACAACTTCCTTATCAATAAGATGCTCAACAGGGAAGAGACTGGATTTCCTTCCTCCTTCCTAGCTTCATTCCTTCCTATCTCTCTACTCCCTGCGCCATTAATGTCTTTCCTCCCTTCCTTAATTTCTTCCTCGTCTCCTCCCTCTCCCCTTCCTATCTTTTCTTTTTTTTCTCCCATTTCTCTGCCAAGCTGTTTGGCCTCCTCCCAAGATATTTAACTGCAGCGGTAGGAAGGAAAGCAGGAAGCGCCACAGTTTGGTCAGCAGCTGAGATTTAACGTGCACGGACTCGATGTCTAACCCTGCTCGGTACGCAGTGCAGGGGAAGTGTAGTCTTATCCTCCTCCCCCACCTCCCCCCTGCTGCCTCTTATCAGCCCTGCAGGGACGGCAGGGATTAGTCCTGGAATGAAGAGGAGGTGAGGTGCTGAAGGAAGAGAGAGGGGGGGGGGGAGGAGAGAAGTTTAATACCTTGTAAATTCCATACACTTATCTGGTTTCTGGTTTTGGATCTCCAGTTTACACCGTGTAGATGATGCTGATAGGAACTAGGAGGAGGATGAGGAGAGCTACAGATGATGAAGCTGCGTGGAGCAACGGGGATATAAAAGATGAAAGAAGGGAGTTAGAGAGGGAATAAGGGGAGGAAAAGAAAAAGAAACCTGAGAAAAAAAGAAGAGCGCAACCGGTGGATTGCGATGATTAAGATCGTCAAACTTGCCCCTCGCTCTCGTTGACGTCAGATACCCGAAGCTACAAATGGCAGCGCTGATATGAAAGCTTTCTAGCCGGAGTAACAACGCTCCAGTAAAGTAGCACCTACCGTAGGACAGGGCCTCTGAAAGCCCTGACAGCCCTGATGATCCTCCACAGATGAGAGCACTCCAGCTGAAGAGCAGCTCGGTGCAAGTGGTTCAACCTTTTTTCCTTTTAACACCTGTGATGTCAGAGGACCCGCCCCTTCGGGCCACTGGGGGGGCACTGGGCTTCGATGTCATAGGTCCACATTTTTATGTAAGTCAATGTTCGTGTAGCTGCTCTCTATTATGTAACACAGCGGTGCTTCAACCTCCAGACACTTCATGAAAGCTTTTCCATCTGCTGCTCTAAACACACCGGTGTCAGGCAGGTCTTTCCTCTGGTGCACAGGAAGTGATGCGTTTTTTTTTTACGTTCCCGGTTTGTTTGGAATCAGTAGAAGAAGAACCGGGTAGTTAAGCGTGAGCAGGCGATAGCCACCGTGGCTGAACAGACAAAAGAGAAGAGAGCGCCACCTACAGGAACTCAAAATGCCATCGACAAATAAATCCAAGGAGAAAGACGTTAGATGGACAAGTGGAGGAACGCTGAGAAACCACAGACGTCACCACAATCCCAGAACAGATTTTGCGGATTACCGCTTTAAACATTAAATTGCTGCAGCGCCGTGAAAGAAATGTTCTCACCCTTCCACAACGTTTCTCAATGACGTCGAAAACGTTATGTCCAGCAGTTGAAAGAAAAATGTAAAATGATTGATAACACAAAATGAAAGCAACTTAAAGGAGAGTTGACAAAATGATGATACGTGTTTTAACCAGGGAGCATCGACTCAACACTGAGCAGCTTCACTGGACGACGGTGCCTTGCTCAAAAGCTATCTGGGCTACCGATGAAATACAGAATGGATGTACAGCAAAAACAAATATCTGGACTTTAATTGTTTGGTTTTCAGAGTCTAAAAATCCTCTCGGGGGAGTAAATATCAGCTTTCTCCTTTTTTTTTTCCCCCCACTAAACAAACTAATTAACGCCAGTCGGCTCAGCCCTCGGCGCCGCTGCCGACAAGTGTGAACGTCTCAGTCTCACGGAGACGCAGGCCACTCAACCTGACCCTTCCTCTCAGCAATTTATTAGCTTCACTTATTTGTCTGAGCGCTTGTTTATTTGATTTACTTATTTGTCTCATATGTTTAATAAAAAAAGTAGCTAGATAACTTATTGCACTTTTACCTCAGCACTGGTTCTGCTGTTAGATGATGTTCAGGAAGGAAATGCAGTTACGATTTCTACCTATGTTGATGCACTTATCGTAATGTAATGTAATCGACCACAAACTAAATGGACTTTCACACAGTGAGACAGAGAGCACCTTTTAAAACTCCCTTTGCAACTAGAGTCACGTGGACTATTTCATTAGAGCTGTGTGGTTAGCCTACTGAAGTAAATGTCACCTCTATAATTATTTCAATGCGATAGGAGCCGACGGCGTTTACAGCCTGACAGCGGATGACGGGGCACAGCGCCGTTTGAACCCAGCAGACAGACGGCGGCTGCTAAAAAGGTAGACCGCCTTTATGTGGTGTTCTCACAGAGAGCGCCGGCCCGACTCGGACCGAATCTATAAAAAAAAAAACCTGACAGTCGACGAGACGGTTTCCTTTGTCCGCGCGAGTCGGGACTCGTTGACACAAAATTTCACTTTGAGGTTCAGTTCCTGAAGTTTTCGTTGAACTGTAAACTTCAGACAGGACAAATCAGTCGTTATGTTTTTATGTGCGTTTGGGCCTTTCAGCGCACTTCCTGTTACATGCAAAAAGTATTGTGACTCTATTTTTCCTTCATGAAAATAAACATCGACGTACAAATAAACCTTGATTCATCCTGATTCACTTGTGCTCAGGAGAAAAAAGCTGTTTGATAGTGGACCCACCTATCAACCATCTAAATCTGAAAGGAAAGGAAGCAGGACTAATAGGAGACCAGGACCTCAGGGTATTAATGGATTACCCTCCAACCTAAACGCAGTTGCACGGAATAATGAAATCTGCTGAAACCGCCAGTCACCCGGACACAGCTGCAGAAGGTCAAGATGCTACAATACGTCACTTTCTGATTTAGCAAAGCATAAATGAAGCTTGTGCATCCCGCTTCATACATTAGACACTACTGCCTCTATTCTTCATGACAGGAGGAAGAGAGAAATTGCGCATCTAAAAGAAGAAGAAGACGAGATCCAGCTGACATGACAGTTTGATTTGCACTGGATTAGTATTGTCAGGGGTATTATCACCTCTGCCAAAATACACAAGGTAATTTGATCTGCAATTTTTACTTTACAAATTACAGACATTTATTACAGTTATTACAAACCACCTCATGTCTCCAGGTAATATTAGTCCCATGAGAATAGCTTCAGTCCACTTTGAAAAATATCCTCCTACTACCTCCTTGTTATCAGGAGGTAGTAGAAAAACACCCCTACCCACTACCTCTTGCTCACTGATCATGTTTGCTAGCTCTGGAGGAGTTGATGTAATCGCCCCACTGTTAAATAAACTAATGAATAAAAAAAATCAATACTTAGATCAATCGACCAGCACAGATCAATAGAAACAACCTGAATCCAACCGCAAGCCAGAGGAAAACCAATCTACACTGAACTTCATCCAATGAGTACCAAGTAGAAACCCTGTCTTGTGATTCTCCGACATGCACCCTCAAAGTGTTGAGTGAGTTTCAACACCTGATCACCGTTGAGTCATTTCCAAAAGTTCATGGATGTCACTGAGAAATGAGGCACACTTTATTCCTGCTACTCGGACGCCATCGGAGCCGGGCCTGTGTCGGTGCGTTCAAGTGCAACACCGCTCAGGGGTCCCAAGAGTCCTGCATGAGGGAAATACACCAGGCGGTACAGTAGAAATCACGTAAACCCCAAGCAACATCAAGCAACCCAAGGCTGGCGTGCTGCACGTCCACATACCAGGAAGTGGTTCAGCGATCCTTCATCAGTTTTCATTCATACGTTCTATATTTCCTAGAGCTGAAACTGTTGATGGTGTTCCTGCACCTCGCTGTATTCCTGTTTGTACTCCGTTAAGCTGCAATGAGCCACTTTTCACCTTGAGTCAAGACCCGTATTATTATTAGCCCCGCCCCCCTCCTCCTCTCAGCTGGTCAAGTTCCCACCGCAACATTTGTCACTCATACTGACGAGCCGTCTCCCTCGAAGCAGCATCTGTCCCGAGGTAACCGGCGTCCCCCGAAGCAGCCGATCTGCCGATTCACCGCGATCGGAAAAAAAAGACGATCAAAGTTTCATATTACGACATTAAAGTTTCATCGTCTCTATTAATAACTAACCCGCATCATGCTAACCCGAGCCCCAAACCAACCCGTCGGACTCCTGCTGCTAGCCGTGCCGTCTAGTTGGCGTCAGCCCGCCGGAGGCCTGTGCTACTTCAAACACCGCCACGCTGCTGCTGCTGCTGCTGCTGCTGCTGAGCCTGCTGCTGCCGCCGGCTATAAATAGACACCAATCTGCAACCCCACCTAATGAGCACAATCCACTACAGACCCGACTGTCAACAAGCAGCGAGCGTGTGTGTGTGTGTGTGTGTGTGTGTGAGAAAAGATAAAGCTGACCATGCTTTTTTGATCACGGCGCTGCTGCAAATCACTGCTGTGCCAAGAAGGGGGGGGTTTGTGTGTGTGTGTGTGTGTGTGTGTGTGTGTGTGTGTGTGTGTGTGTGTGTGTGTGTGTGTGTGTGTGTGTGTGTGTGTGTGTGTGTGTGTGTGTGTGTGTGTGTGTGTGTGTGTGTGTGTGTGTGTGTGTGTGTGTGTACAGTATGTGTGCGGTTCTTTCTGTCCATTGTTGCTAAATATAGATGTAACAATTTTCCAAGTTGCCTCGGCAGGATGACGGCAGCACGACAGCAAGTTAACCGTCCTCTCTCTCTCCTTTACTCTTTCTTTTCTTGGTCTCTCTCCCTTCTTCATCTCTCTCTCTCTCTCTCTCTCTCCCTCCTTGGTCTCTCTCTCTCTCTCTCCCTCCTTCATCTCTCTCTCTCTCTCCCCCTTCTTGGTCTCTCTCTCTCTCTCTCTCTCCCTTCTTCGTCTCTCTCTCTCTTGCTATTTCTCTTTAAATTGCTAAAATCTTGCTGACCTGTCTTACCAGCAAAGTAGGTGTGTGTATGTGTGTCTATCTCAGTGTGTGTGTGTCTGTGTGTACGCCTCAGAAACATTTTCCTGGTTTACTTTCTGACCCGGCAGACTCCTTTCATCTCCGCGGTCATGATTGATCGGTCGCCATCGGCTGATCGCTGTAAGGTAGCTCTCTCGCTCTCGCTCTCCCCCCTCGCTCTCCCCCCTGTCTGTCCTGATTCGAATGGCGGCATCAAGCGCTGTCTAATTAGTGCGATCGCGGCTCGATAGCTGCAGATCAATGGTGCTCAGCCGCCTACCGGGAGCCGTACCCAGGGGGCCGAGCTGCACGGCTGTCACGGCGAGGGAATGTGGCGCGACAGACGGCCCGTCAGCCCAGGTGACATCCGCCGTCACCGCCACGCGAAGAGCAAAGGGGGTTCATACAGATTCATGTATGGAGAGAATCATTCCAGACCGCTACGCATCCAAAATCATTACGCCTGATTTCCATTTTAGTGATTAAGTAAGTTTGCCTCTTTGATCGTGACGCCGTCTTTGGTGCCAAGTGTTCACGGTGGTTTGCGGTTTTCCCGACGCCGTCTGTTTTAGAGATGTAAAAACTTTAACTGAATTACGGTTTACACAGTTAAGTCCTCCTGACAGCCTGAAGGGAAACCGAGTGGTACAGTCGTCAGGCAAGAGCAGCTTTGGGTTGGAGAGCGGTGCGTTCACAGACCAGGAAGTAGCTCGACGGTGGTTTTATAACTGTAGTGGCTAAATCAACGAGTGAATTAAATATTTACTCCGGCGATCGTCTTAGTTACAACAACACTGTGCTAACAGCATTTTGGTGTTAAAGGAGAATTCCGGGATTTTTAAACCTGGCCTCTATAGCCACAAAATCGCCTATTATACCGCAAAATTGGTCCAAAAAGTTTCGGAATTGTTCCGGTAGATCGTCTCAGTCGGCAGTTGCGAACCGGGCTCAATGGCTGCACTGTAATCTGTAGGGGCATAGAGGCGTGGTCAAAGTACGTCCACTAAAAGTGCTTGATTTTGCCACTGACAGGCTCAGATTGTTATTCGTGTGTCTGACAACATTACTGAAAGGATCGCTACAGAAATAGACCTTTTTTTTAACCAGAAAACTAAAGTCTAGCTCAAGGAGAAGTCCCGCTCTGAAATGAACGGTGGACAAAGGTAGTCTATAGCGAGAGGGTTCACTTGTTGTGGGAAGAGGATGGTGGAAACATGACAAAGGTATTCTATGAAAGCTGCGCGAAGTCTTTCAGAAAATTCCAAAACTTTTTGGACCTATTTTGCAGTATGAATGGCGATTTTGTAGATATAGAGCCCAGATTTAAAAATACCGGAATTCTCCTTTAACAGGTGGAGTTCACTCACTCCAGTCCCCCCCATCCCACCCCTCCACCTGAGTACCTAGAAAACACTAGACTACTTGAAAGATCAAGTACGCTAGTGATATCAAATATCACATGAAAATATCACAGATTATTGACTTGTTCAACAGTAGAAAAGTAGAAAATTCTTAGATCATCAACATTGCGAGCAACCAATGTTGACAATACAACCTTGACAAATACTCCAGTGGTCCAGAATCATAATCCATGATAGAGGTAAACAAATAAAAGCTCATCATCAACTCTTCCTCAAATATAAAGGATCCTGTCAGTAGAAGTGTTATTTAAACAGCACCATCATCTGTTTTCATTTTGGGTTCTAGATACATACGCTATCTAGGAACAATTCACCAAAAGTATGGTAGCAATAAGTTTGTTTTAATTGCTTTAATAATTTAAAGTCACTGGAAAGACAAGGGTTTTATTGCCGAGATGCTCTGGGAGAACGTGACCCTGAAGTGCTTCAGACGTCTGAAGACTCGTGGGATCGCTCCGCGGGGTTTCCCTCCACAGGGTTTCCCCTCCACGGGGTTTCCCTCCACGGGCTCGCCTGCCTGGCAAGAAATTGTCTCTTCATTCGGTTCATGCTCTTACAACCATTGAGAACTACATTTTCTGCGTGATTTGAATCACTTTCTCAAAGTGCAAGCAGTTGAGTGCGCGTGCACACACACACACACACACACACACACACTGTACCTTTACATCTCCCCCACTAAGGATCTATTCTGAAATGAAAGCAGACCAAATCCTGCCAGTTGTGAGATGTCGGCATCACTGCACCAGATCAAATCACATCACTTTAAACTCTCTCTCTGCACAACCCAAAATAGGTCACTGCCCCCCCCCCCCCCCAACACACACACACACACACACACACATGCACCCTGCTGAAATACTTAACAGTTATATACTACTGAGTCCAACATATGAAGCTGTCGCATTTTGAAGGACGTACAGTATTCTGAGGAAGGAGTGAAACTGAAAGTGTTTTCTGAGGAAGAGGAAGGACAACGTATGAAGGAGTGTTTATGAACAACTTATCAGACATGGAGGGATGAAGGTGAGACTGCAACCGTTTGTACACGTGACACGACATGATTGATTAAACAATTATGACACTTTCTTTGACGACCACATCACTTTGACCAAATAAAGCAGGAATTTTAAGATCGCTCTCAGACAAATACATACATGCAACTTCTGCATGTGTAAGCTGAATGTTGTTTTGCCCTGTTTTATTTATCTACCTCTCATTTTAGTCATGATTTTCGTCATTGAACCGCCATTGCATTAAACGTTTATGTTACAATACCGCATCTGATCAGTTTCATCTCATTACGTTTGGACCAGGAGATCCTCGCCCAGAACGGTTAGCTGCAGGAAGAGGTTTCTGTCTCGTGATCAAGGACGCATTGACAAAGACGCATTGGCTACTGCGGGAATCGACCCTGTGATGCTCCAGTCTACGGGACAGTCGCTGTAACCACCAGGCTGCACTCACTTCCTGTTTATATGTTTGTATGTCACTGTGTAGGAAATGTTCAATATGGTCGACAAATTGTAGTCTGATGTGTGCCTTGGTATACATGTAATACAGGTGTGTGTGTGTGTGTGTGTACTGTGCATGTGTGTGTGTGTCAGTACATCTAAATAGCACATGAGGGAAGGACCGATTACCTTGATGTTTGATGCCTTCAGATCGTCTGCCACCCGTCAGCGATGAAAGCCTGCAGCAAACACAAAAACACAAGAAAAACAAAAGTTGAATCAACCATCAGTACCGCTGGCAAGAAGAAGGGGCGGGCCTCTGCAAAACAAAGGGCCCTGTGTGGAGGCCAGTTAGAAGAGAGTGTCCCTGATTGGTGCATTTGTCTCCATCAAAGAGAGCTAAGTAGCAAATGAAGCGGCTGGCGGGCTAAACGACACAGTCAGAGATATCGTGGAAAAACAGCATCTAGATCGACCTTCATCAGAAAGTGGACGAGTAATGTTCGCTCCCCGCCTCCTCGACCGACCCGTTGGAGTGTCCTTGAGCAAGGCACTTGAAACCCAACTGCTTCTGCGCTGAGTGAAGACTGTGTTGTGATTGTGCTGGGCAGCTCCCATGTGTGAATGGATGTAACAGCATGAGTATGTACTTGCTTTTTGGCCGAATCCCAATTCTCATTTTCACCCCTACGGCTTCGGCTTGGCCCTCGCAACCGAGTCACAAGGGGTAGGGCTAGAAAATATCTCCCTAAGAATTGAGGCAACCCTTCAAGACGCTGATACGTCATCGATGACGTTTACATAAGCAGACGGGACGAGTTTGTTATCGGAGATTACTATGGCAACAATGGTATTATCACAGTGACATTTGCCGTTCATCTGATGGAGATAGAAAAGCATGGACGCTCGCGATTCGTTCACAATTTATACTTTTCACGCTACTAATCGATCAAACAAGTCATCAAATAAAAAAGCCCACTGCTTCATTGCCAGTCCACTTCATGACAGAATAGCGTTAGCGGTGCTCTGTAGTCTAGCAAGCCGCTCCTAACGTTACCCTGCCAGTCTGCACTGATATTAGAGGAGCCGTAACAAGTGCAGCAACTTCGCTGCTGGACTTTAGTTATATTTCATCATATACCATCAAAGGGGGAAATGCGACATGTAAATATGTCAAAATGCGGGACTGTCATGCACAAATCAGCCTAAAAACAATGTTGTAACGTAACTAACTAACGAAGTAGAGACATCGGCATATTAGCGATTTTTTTGTTATGCTTGTTATAAAGAAACGGTCCATAATACATTGAAACAACATTAAACTAAGATAATACCACGGTTAGAATATTTTTAAAATCTTTATTAAAGAAGAAAATACTACATTTGTGATCACTTTTGATGGTAGTGTAGCGGTCCCCATGATCTTCCAGTTGATTCGCAGGTCATTCTGGGAGATTTCTCCTAGCCCTCGGTTTGAAGTGTGCCCCTGAAAAATCTCCGTTTGGAGGGCCATGTAGCCCTCGCACTTGGCCCTACCCCTCGATCACAAGAGAATCGGGACACCCCTACCCCTTCACGTGAACGCGCAAAACGGAGGGGAAGGGCTAAGGGGTGCATTGGGATTCGCCCTTTCTCCCTGCTTGAATCAAGTTTGGACTTCAGTAGCAGCAGCATTTCATTGTTATCATTTCATTGTTCCGGTCGGTGGGAGGCTGCGCCCTGCGATGTAATCGCTGAGTCATTGGTATTGATCAGAAACCCCATCAACCCCCAGTAGATATACCAGGGTCATGTTGTGATATGGGGCAGTAAAAATCGTACTTATTGCTCCTTTGATTAAAAAGTTTAATCAAAGTGTCAATATGGAAACTTTTCCGATGCTTGACGAGAGACTGAGAGCCTGCAGTAGGAGAACAACCACTGAACTTCAAAATGTCACAGTATCATTTGAACTTGTAGCTGTGTGCTGTTTTCCTCAGCTAAAGTTGATACACTTGGCCAAGCTGTCGTCATCACATCACATGACAGATCTTTGCTTCCTGTGATTTAAACCTTCCTGGGTTCAAATCTTCCTGTGACTTCGCAGTACAACTTGATAGATTTAGCGACGCTACAGTGAAAAACATCACATCCCCTTTTCATGTTTTGGTGTAATTGTGTCCTTTCTGTACAGGGTGATGACATATACAGTATCTGGGCATTCCCACCCTGCTAGACACTCTACTAACAAGCTCCCTGCACCGCCTCCCTCTGAACCGACTGGACCGTCCTATAGGATCTGGAGCTAGACCAGCCAGAACTGGGTGTGATATCACATTTTAACCCTCTGAACCCCAAAGAAACTGAATTTCTTTGAAAATCTTTTTTACTAAAAAGTGCCCACATGTCTTATAAATGTTTTAAAAAAAATTGGAGCCTTCACATTCTTGATATACTATAAGATATTTCAACATTTACAACGGCTACAGCCGTTTTCAAGGATCTTTTCAGGCATACCAAGTTACCGAGGCCTTTAGCTCTCATCGAAATTCAAAGAATTATGGCGACATCACTGAAAATAGCAGCAGAAACAATCAGACGTCCCCTGTTGCGCTGAAGAGTGCAAAATGTCCTGTTTTTTACAGAATCTCACTAGCACAAACTCTTTATTTTTGGCGAATTTTAAAATGATGCATGGGGAATCAATTGGTTTTTAATGAAATCTCAACATTTTCATCTTAGACTTCCGTCCAAAATAGGAGAATATACACACCCACATTCATCCCCCTGAAAACTGGCCCTTTAACCCAGCTGCTTACCAGCAAGCGACACTGGAGATGGATGAGTCTGTATTTGAGTCACCGATCAACCATCAGTCCTCACGGTCCTGTCAGATCCAGGTCGTTTCTCAATTAGACAGAGTGGAAGTAAATGCTAAGTTAATTTGTCTTCACTGGACTTAGGTGTGGGGTTGACACCGGCAATCTGAGCAAGCACAAGATGAATGGAGAGCAGCCACACACACACACACACACACACACTCCACTGAGCACTAGATGTCTTTTCAACGTTGCGTCTAAGCTTCATCTCTCATTTCTCCCAGGATCTGTTTGGCAGTTTCCCACTTTTAGACCAAGCAGTAAAGACACTGTTACATACTTAGACGTAGACATCTACTAAACCCCATGTAGCCTCCTTTTAGCTCAGACAGCTATGAACCATTTTGACCTTTGAACTGGCTGAGCAACATATAACTGGTCAGCGAAACACACCATGCGAAATCCAAGAGAGATGCCATATGGATGCATGAAGGCTTTTACAATGGACGTCACTGTACTTTGACCTTGATGAAGCCATTGGTGTGATAGTTTACATCAATGAACTCTTGAGAGATGAATGTGCAGCAAAGTGTGTGTGTGCGGGTGTGCGGGTGTGTGCGCGCGTGTGTGTGTGTGTGTGTGTGATGGGAATCTTTCTCCTGAGCAGAATAATGAAGGTGAGTTTGGCTCAGACAAAAGTGAATGGTTGTGTTGTTCAGCTTTGCTATGACAGCCTCTTTTACCTTATTCACCGTATTCACCTTGCACCCTGTCACCACACACACACACACACACACATTCTTTCACACACTCATTCCTACAGTTCATATGTACTGTACACAGCCTCTCTCTCTCTCACACACACACACACACACACACAAATCTTGTCCTGCATGTCTCCATATACTGCAGTATTTTCAATTTCTCTGTGCAACACACACACACACACACAAAACCATGTATCTCTCTATCGCTGATTCATGTAACACAATTGTAATTCAACCAATACACACTTCACATCAGCTGTTCTAAACACCCCGGTGTCCAGGTTGGTCTTTTACGTTTCCGGTTTGTTTGGAATAAACAGAAGAAGAACTGGGTAGTTAGCATGAGCAGCGATAGCCACCGTGGCTGAACAGACAAAGAAAAGAGCGCCACCTACAGGAACTCAAACTCCATCAACAGGAAATCTCAAGGAGAAAGACGTCACAGTACTGGACACACTGTTTGATTAACAGGTGATCTCTGGGGAGAGCAGTGAGGAACACCACAGTAAAGAACACCACAGTGAGGGACACCACAGTGAGGAACACCACAGTGAGGAACACTACAGTGAAGAACACCACAGTGAGGAACACCACAGTGAAGAACACCACAGTGAGGAACACTACAGTGAAGAACACCACAGTGAGGAACACCACAGTGAAGAACACCACAGTGAAGAACACTACAGTGAGGAACACCACAGTGAAGAACACCACAGTGAAGAACACCACAGTGAGGGACACCACAGTGAGGAACACTACAGTGAAGAACAGCACAGTGAGGAACATTACAGTGAGGAACACCACAGTGAAGAACACCGGAGCAAAGACTACCAAAATAAAAGCCCAGATGGTTGATGGATTACCACCTTAACCCTGAACTAACCCCTTGGCAAAAAATGTCCTCACTCTGAAGTTATAAAACTGTTTCTCATAGGATACAAGTACAAGAACACACACACACACACACACACACACAAACACTCCTGCTTTTTGCAGTGTAGTGTATTTAACCTCTATGTGTTGAAGGGATGAACACTGCAAAGACGAAATCTCCAGCGGGGGGAGGAGAAGCAAAGACCTTCTTCCCGGCAGGAGGGGAAACAGTGGGAGACTGAGGTGTCAGATATCTCGGCTCGCTACGGTAACGGGTACCGGGTATCGGTATCCACAGCCCCGCGGACCCCCCGCCGCCTCGGCACAACACCGCTCCAGGTACCACCAGCCACCAGCCTCCTCTTGAGCGTTCAATCAGACGAGACAATCGAACAGCTTCAACCTCTTCACTTCAGTTTGCCGTTTATTTATTTGCTCATGTGAAGCGATGAGAAGAGAGAGAGAAAATACAAAAGTTGCGAGGGGAACATTAAATGATCGCAACTGAGTGGAAAAACAAAACCGAACAAAAGAAAGTTGGTAAACAAAAAACACCACTGAGCTGCATGAAAGAAACTCAATGACAAAAAGGTAGGAAAACAAAAACAAAATGAATGAATGGCAAAAGATGGAATGAAATAACTCGTCCGGAATAAAGAATAAAGAGAGGATCTCTTTATTCTCTTTAAACAGAGACAGAGTTTGATAAGTGTCGTCGGTCACAGACGAGCTAACCCCCAGGAAGTGACTGTTTCATTTTAACGTACTGTTTGAGAGGCACGCCTTCGCCAAACTCAGTGCTCCGTCTTCCCCCACATCATGTAAACTGTCATAGTTCTCCTCCATCTTTCATTTGAATTCGGTTCATTTCCCAGGCATTGATGGTATTGATGATATTGGTGGTATTGATGGTATTGATGGTATTGATATTTGTTCTTCTCGATGCTGAAGGACCTCATATTAAAACCTTTAGACATGAAACAGATTGTCTGTATATTGAATCTGATCATGTAACACAAATCAAACCAAGAAACCAGGACATGTACTTCATATAATGACATTACATTACAGTCATTTAGCTTTCATCCAAAGCGACTTATAAACTGAGAGTCTCATGCTCTACCGACTGATAACTGTAATGCAAAATATTGACCAGTTAGTCACCAGTTTGTTTTTTGTTCTTTTATAAAACATTATATTTCTATTACAAACAAATGCTTACTTGAAGTTCATCAGTCAGTAGCTGTAAAATGAAGATGAACCAACCGGTAACTCATCTGTCTCATCCTGCCTACAGTTTGACATGATGTCATTCAGTTCTCATTTTGGTGCACAAGTCCTCAAAGCACCGAGGCAGAAAACAAAGCATCCAAGTCTCCAAATCAAACTGAAAGAAGCAGCACACACACACACACGCACACAAAGCTGTAGTATGTGTTTGTCCCATTGCTTGACCACGTTTCCTGAAAATAGAGGTTTTAGCCGCATAGCAACTGCGGTAGCCACAAACAACCCTTCCCTGAGAGGTCGGTGCTGCTGGCCGTGGACGTGGAGCCTCAGACCCCCTTCACACCTGAAACACCCTGGACACAGCTCAGCCTCACATCATCCAAACCACCCGGTGGTGATCAGCCTCACATTTAACCACCTTTACAACAAAGTGTGAATACAGTCCATCTCCAATCCCCACACAGGGGCCAACTTCTGTGCACGGATCCAAACAGGAAGCGCTTTCAAAATCAAACAGGCGGCAGATAGCGAGAACAGAAATGTCAAAAATGGATTGTCATGATGGAAACAGGTCAGACACGGTGTTCAAAGCTGCACTAGACGGCTTTGATCAATTTGAACTTCAATACCCAGAAATCCTGTAATGCGACGCCAGAAAACTGACCAACGGTGATGCTTCGTACTGTAGCAACCCAGTTGAAATGCGATGCTTACAGTTAGTTAGTTACGGGAGATGTTATAAGCTGTTGGTTGGCCATCACCACTGCTAGTGTGTTTAGTCTACATGTGATTGGTTGAGAGGCGGGTCAGGAGGGTTAGGTTGAGTCACCTATGTTGTGATGGCTGACTCTGGGTGTTTTTGGGAAGTTGGAACTGTTGTACGGCGTGGTTACGGCCGACAGTGACCAAATAATCAGTCAAATAAACACACTGGATTACAAACTGTAACCGTCTTTGACAGGACGCTACAATACCGAAGGAAACCAAAGACCTTCCTCTGGACGGAGCGCTGGCTTGCTGCTGTTCAGGACACAGTTTGTGTTTTGCGCTTAACTTTCGATTCATCACTTCCTGTGGGCGGAGAAGATCTAGATCCACGCGCAATCCAGATAATGCAAGAGGGCCGGAGTCACACCAGGACTTTCAATTACATCCGTTCACCCATTCAAGATTGAAACAATGAAAAAAAAACGTTTGCTCCGTGGTGTTTCTGAGGTTTCCGTCTCGCAGCAACAAACACCGCTCTCCCCAAAGAAGTTGTTTTGCGCTGCTGTCCCCCCGCGGACTCAGAGGCCGGGATGTGCTGAGCTCCGGGTCGACCACATGGGCAGCGGTAATGGTAGCAAGCACCTCTGGATCACGGTTCATTCCTTCCTCCCCCCAACATACGACCCTGTAATAGATGGGACCGGCACACCGTGGCGTCCTTGACTTCCCAAAGGGGTGAGGAGGGGTGAGGGGGGGAGTGTACGCCATTACTGCACTAGTGAGGCAGTGAGAGTAACAGCAATGTAATGACTGTAATTCAACCTCGCCTCCCATGTAAGTTAGTGTGTGAGACAGAGACAGAGAGAGAGAGAGAGAGAGAGAGAATCAATGAGAGCGAGCAGGAGGGTGAAACCATAATTAACAGGTAGGAGAGGAGAGAGGAGAGACAACAGGAAAGATGGATGAGAAAGAAGGAGGGAGAAAGAAATGAAAAAGAGGAAAGAAGAAGAGCGAGAAAGAAGAAAGTGGGAGAGATGGAGAGAGAGATGAGAGATGGAGAGAGAGATGAAGAGAGATGGAGGATTCCCAGCTGCTGGTTGGACTGGGCTACATGGCAGAATGATGGAGAGAGATAGAGAAGGAGGGTGCCGGTGAAAAGCCCGAGCCACCTGTCACCCTCGACAACGGTCACCGCGGCGACGATCCCGGAGACACGCCTCCAGCACACGCACACACCTGCGTTAACCACGGCAGCGGTCCAGCAGCAGCTCCTCCTCGAGATGCAGGAGGCTACTGTGTGTGTGTGTGTGTGTGTGTTGTGACAGGTAAACGAGGGCCTCTCTCTCTCTCTCTCTCTCTCTCTCTCTCTCTCTCTCTCTCTCTCTCTCTCTCTCTCTCTCTCTCTCTCTCTCTCTCCTCTCCACCTTGCACCTCCTCTTACAGCAGAGTGTCTCCTCTGCACTCACGGTCCATCACAGTCCTCACCCTCCTCACCCTCCGCTCTCTCTCCTTCTGTCACATCTTTCCTCTCATCTTCTCTCCACTCCTCCTCCTCACCTCCCTCTGCTCCCTTCCTCCTCCCTCTGCTCCCGTCCTCCTCCCTCTGCTCCCTTCCTCCTCCCTCTGCTCCCGTCCTCCTCCCTCCTCCCCATCCTCCTCCTCCCTCCTCCCCATCCTCCTCCTCCCTCCTCCCTCCTCCCCATCCTCCTCCCCCTCCTCCCATCCTCCTTCACCTCGCCTCGTCTTCCCTGTGCACTTAAACCTCTCGGCCTCAGGCTTCCTTCCTTTTTGTGACTCATTTCTCTCAACTCCTCTTCTCCTCCTCCTCCTCCTCCTCCTCCTCCAGCAGGAAGTTCGGTGTCAAGCGTTTTCACGACATCACATCCTGACACTGTAATAAATCATATTAAAACAGCTTTGATCCTGTTATCAGAAAGTTATTTAGGTCCTGATTCAGCAGGTAGCGGCGACGGACCGCTATCTGCAGTCACCATCTCAATTTTCATTTTAGAGAGAGCACACACACACACACACACACACACACACACACACACACTCTTCTTCTGACCTTCCCCTCTCTTCCCTTCATCTTATTATTTTATGTGAAATCCAGTTGGATCTTTATGTGTTTCATGTTACGTGTTAAATGAACATTATGTCATACGCCGGGGTTTAAATGGGGAATTGATTTAAGAGTAACGGGTGGTTTACGACGTGGAAAACACGTATGTCATGTGAAATATGAACAGGGAAAAGCCATCATAAGTACAGGACTGTAAAAAACCTGTCAGCCATCAAATTCTTATATTCAAAGGCCTGAAGAAGCAGGCTTGTGTCTGGGAGGTTGCTGGTTCAACTCTCAAGATGAGTTGGTAAAACCTGGCGAGGGTGGAAGGTGAATGACCAACATTTTCACCTCCCTCAACACCTGAGTGGTTTGTGGGAGAAGTGGGTTTGCAACCAAAACCTTTGTCTGGGCAAAGTGAACAAGTAAAAGACAACACCCCTGCCGTTGAGACGCCTCTGAGCAAGGCATCAGCACCGCCACCTGCTCCAGTAGAGCGACTCAGATGTGGCTGTGTGTGAGTGTGTGAATGCTGCTGCAGGTTGTACAGCATAAATCATCCCCTGGCAGTCCGGATGTGAGCGGACTCTCTCTGTGTTGAGCCTGTTGAGGATCTGCTGCTCAAAGGTCGAGTCTGTCAGCAGCGGCGTGTTTTTACCGCCACAATCAACAAGCGTCACACCGTCACTACGTGGGAAACGCTGACTGAATTTATAGTACAAAAAATGAGTCCACGCTTCAAATTGCAGCCGTTCTGTTTCCATGAAAGACTAATTACAGAGTGAGAGGATGTAGGAACCATTTACACCTCGGCGGTTTTCACGAGACATTTCCTCTTCAGAAATACAATAAATTCAACAGTAAATTTTCAGTCAATGTCAAATGAATTGTACTGAAAGGCCTTTTGATGGCAACACATTATTATATGTCATACTTTGTGGCGGGTGAAGGCTTGTGATCAAGTGGTCACTGGTTCAAATCCTTAAATGGGCTGGTGCAATATGGCCAGGTAAACTGCAAGGCAATGGACCAACAGTTACAACTGCGCTGAGTAACTGAAAGAGAGCTCATTCATTCATTTCCGTTTAGGGTCACAGGGGGTGCTGAAGCCTATCCCAGCATGCATTGGGCAGACCCTGGACAGGCCGCCTGTCTATCACAGGACTAGTACAACTAGACAGACAACCACTCATACCGGAGGGCAGTTTAGAGATTCAGATCCACCTGACTTGGACGTCTTTGGACTGCGGGAGGAAACCAGGAAACCCGGAGGAAACCAGGAAACCAGTAGGAAACCAGGAAACCAGGAAACCCGGAGGAAACCAGGAAACCCGGAAACCCGGAGGAAACCAGGAGGAAACCAGGAAACCAGGAAACCAGGAAACCAGGAGGAAACCAGGAAACCAGGAAGAAACCCACGCGAGAACATGCAAACTCCACACAGAGAGGACTGGGACTCGAACCCAGCACCTCCTTGCTGTGTGGTGCTAAACACTGAGTCACCATGCCGCCCTTCTCCCCAAATATTCTGGATTAAAATCAAAAACAGAAACTGTGTCATGATATAGAAGTCAGTGTGGAGAACGTTCTTCCCAAGTTGTCTCGGACAGAAACCAACTTCTGACAACCGCTAAAAACGCGTCATGATGGTTTGCGATGCAGCTCTTTGATGCCTCTCTGCTTCAACCAGCTCTGTGCCGTAGACTGTTGCGTCATTCTCGCAATGCATCTTGGGGCTTTTCTATTTGTTTTTATGTATCCTCGGTCCTCGTCTCTCAAATGGTGAAATGTGCATCTCCATCCGTCCGCCGACACGCTGACTCATTTCGGGAGGAGGACCCTGGAGAAGTCATTACGCCGCCGGCTGCCCGCTTCTACCCAGCAGCCTTTGCTCCGATGCCTCATCATTAACATTCACCGGGCACCGCTGATGAAATCTGGAGGACCATCCTCCTTAACCTTGCGAACGCTGAACTGACAGAATGTTTGTTGTGGTGTGCTGCTGCCTTGTTAAGATCTCACTCTGTCCACTCTGGTTTGTGTGTGTTTACCCACACGGCGGCCCAGACCAGTTCTAGCCGGATAATATCGCTCCACGTTTCTGACTTGAGCCGGCGCTGATGTCAGAGTGCATTAAAGGTCCAGTATTATTGTGTTTTCAAATGTTCTACAGAGGAGGATAACAGTCTTCATGCCACTTTGCAGATAAATGTAGTTTAGTTACAGTTTAATTAAATCAGTTATAGTGAATGAATGTGACTTGACTTGACAACGCTGTGATGCGTTTACTGGAGTCGGTCTGTCTCCATTATACGATGTCTCCGTAGTAGGGCCACTGTTTAGAAAAATATATATAAGATTTTGAGAATAAAGTCCTGACATTACGAGATTAAAATCATAATATTTCGAGAATAATCTCATAGTGTTATTACGAGAATAAAGTCGCAATATTATGTGGAATATTATTATTCTCAAAATATTATTATTATTATTAATATTAAATATATTCTCATAAAAGGCCTACTATGAGATTATTCTTGAAATATTATTATTATTACTATTAATAATATTACATATATTCTCATAAAAGGCCTACTTTGAGATTATTCTCAAAATATTATAATAATAATAATAATAATAATTATTATTATTATTATTATTAATATTAAATATATTCTCATAAAAGGTCTACTATGAGATTATTCTCAAAATATTACGACTTTAATCTCCTAATATTATGACTTAATTCTGGAAATCAGTGGCCCTAAAACGCCGTCGTACCATTAAACATCTTTGATCATAAATATAATTCAAATACAGGAAAAATGTAATTCCTATCACATCTGAGTGTGTCTGTGTGTGTGTGTGTGTGTGTCTATGCTTGTAAGCGAATGTGTGTGTGTACCGGCATGGGAATGAATATGTCTTTATGTGTGCTTACGTGTGTTTGAATGCAAGTGAATGTGTGTGTGTGTGCGTGTGTGAGAGAGAGTTGACGTGTGAATGAATGTGTGTACGTTCACGTTTGCGTACGGCGGAGTATCTACGTCAGGGTTTCTCCCCCCCCCCCCCTCGTCTTTCATACGGCGTGAGATGAAACAGCGAGCGGGGGAGGCGGCGGCTCGGCTCTCGGGGAGTCGGAGACAGCTCGACAGACGGGATAAGAACTACCGCTCCCTCCCTCCCTCCCTCCCCCCGCTCCCTCCCGCCTGGCTCTCTACCCAGAAAATATGGTGTCAACACTGAGGCGCACTTCTCAGCGACTGCCTGCATCACTGCGTCTCCCAGGATAAACAAGGCTTGTCTGGAGCTCCGGAGGAGAGAGCGCAGACACAGATCACGCTGTAAGTCGTGATATAAGTGTATTTATATTTTCCCCTGAGCTGAAAATACTGGGAACTACTGCAGTACTATTTCAGTATAGTCTGATACGGTGGGGCTCCGAGGGGATTTCAGATTTCTGCTGACTTGTAATATGTGACGATGGTGGAGCGTCAGTCACCATACTTGTCTCTGTGCACATTGTTTTTGTGTCTTGTATGTTTGTTTTTAAACGCTGCAATTTTCTTGCTCGAAAAAGAGATCATTGCTCTCAAGTGACTACCTGGTAAAATAAAGGTCAAATAAAAATGTTTTAAAAACATTTCACCAGAGGTGTCAGAGATCAGGGAATCAAACCTGTGAATTTCAACCACCGCCCCATCTGCCCTGCTGTGTCACATCCAGAGACGACGTCTACACTGCAGCAGAAAAAAGTGTCCTAGGTCTGATTTTTCTCCCCTCACATGTGACACTGATGTGAAGTTTTCTAACTAAGTGCAATAAAAAGCTTCAATTTTTTTTCAGTTCCCATCTGGACCGCTTGGATATGTGCTATAAAAATTGGATCCTGAGTGAGTCAGCGTTAGGATGGAGGGAAAAATGAGACACGACAAAAGAAAAAGCAACATGGCAGAATCGAGTGAGGTATTTGCGGAGACGCCTCCATGCAGTCAAAAACCCCCGACGGCGTATCTGTCGGAAACAAGCAGCAGGAAGTAGAGGTGCAACAAACCGCGTGGCCTTTTGACCTCGCTGTGGATGCAAGTCGGTATCAGATGTGGGTTATCTTCCAGAATAGATAGGAACATCAAAAGGTGAGCCTGCAGTGTTACCGGAGCTACGTGAGGCCAGACGTCGTGAGTCCTGAGTTGCTTTCTCATCTTCCTCTCGATAACGTAGAAATCCAGCAAAGCATAAACATCATTAAAATCCTCACAGAGAGAAAAGTCCACGTCACACTTCCCCCGAGCGCCGTGACATCAAAACTTTTGGTTCTGTGACTCAAACTTTATTAGTTCCAGACGTCTGGCGGTGTGCAAGTCCTTCACTCAGCTAATTCAATCATTCCTAATGTGGCTTTACTCGACGGACCCAGACACACACTCCAGTCTGTTACACCGAGATTGACAGGAGCTTAAAAACTCATTTGAACTTTTTTGAAGTCATGAATGATGACTGGACTGTTTTCTGGAGTTACATTTAATTGTACATTTAGCTGAGCAGCAAAGGGTTCAGTGCCTTGCTCAAGGGCAGGACAACAGGACACATAGCTGCTGATGGACACTGCATTGGCCGTTCAGTGGACTTAGACACCATACCATATGCCAGCTCACGATCTATGCTAGCCCCCTCCTTTGACAGCTACTACCGAGGTGCCCTCGAGCAAGTCACTCATCTAAGTGACCAAACTGCCTCGCCATAGTTGTTTCTGTGTCTTCGTATTGTTTCAGAGCAGCCAGGAGGAGTGAGGTGGCAGCAGCAGGACTATAAATCCCATGATGCCTCTGGGTTCTCTCTCTCTCTCTCTCTCTCTCTCTCTCTGACCTGACTATTGGCATCGGGCTGATTTAGTTTGGGTTGTCTTCAGTTCTTGTTTTGTTCTTGTCACTTCCAACACAGACAACCCTCCCACTCCTGACGAGACTCACTTCCTGTTTAGTTTTGGTATTTATGGTTTCGTTGTTTACTGAATAAAACTTCACTTACTAGCTAATCGTTCAGTTTTTGTCGTGGTTTTGAGCCGGGTCATGATTGTGGTTAACATGCTCCGCCAACCTTCCCCTAGATAAATAAAAGTTTTAACAAAATAAAAGCCCTCTCACATCCCAAGTAGAATGAAACCCGCCACAACTCACCATCTGAGCTCAAGTCTCCTCAGGTGAGTACTTCTCAGCCGGTGAAAGTATTGTAAGCGATTTGAAAAAGGACGATTACGATCAAGAAATGAAGATGAGAGGTTTCATCGGGTCGTTTCATTCCAAAGTGCAGAAAGTGCGATCTCATCATCCTTGAAAACCCTCCGACACCTCGGTAGAGAAGTCTAGTCTATTGTCCTAGAAAAAAATATGACTCTCCTTTCTGGGAAGCCAGTTCATTTGTCACAACCCCTGTGATTGATTTCCCCTCACACCAAAACTTTCAGTCTCTCTCTCTCTACGCTGTGTGTGTGTGTGTGTGTGTGTGTGCGCTCCTCACTGACTCACCACTCACTTGTCCTCCCTCTTCATCACATCCTTCTTCTTATTCAATTTGTCGTCCATCAAACAAGCCACTCTCCCCTTTCTTTCTTATCCTCGCGGCGCCACCCACCCAAGCAGCTCGCTGAGCATAACGGGCAGAACCGCCGGCTAAGTAATGACATTTAAACACACCGTCCTCTCCCCGGAGCAGCTTGGATCAAATCCCTCTTCAGAGTGAAGATGTTCCCACGCCGTGCAGAGGCAGCTCCTTGAGATGCAGGTTCATGTTTTATACCTGTGCTCAGTGTTTTTATTGTCACATGTAGGTGCAGGCCTGGGGGCTAGGGGGTAAACTGTGTCGAGCGCATGGCAAGACACACACACACACACACACACTGTGAAAGTAAATTTTAGCGAAGAGTGCTAGAATTTATCGTTTATCATTTATTAGTTATAATTTTGTGACGGTTGTATTGATGCTGTTGATGCGTCAGTGTGTGCTGTGAACATGTTCCTAAGTTAGCTAACCAGCTAGTCAGGCTAGTCAGGCCTTTTGAGGAAGTTAGAAATGTGACCTTGACTAGTCCACTAGTGCATGAAAATAGTCTACAGGATGAACCATATGGTCTCAGCATGGAGAACCAATCATGTGAGACTTCTCTCTTTACAAAGAAACTATAAAGACTGTAGTGAGCTGACTCTCAGGGAGAGAGAGGGCATAGAGAGACCTTGACTTCCTGTGTGATCTGTGTCTTCCTCTCTCCAAAAATATATCTGTATACAATATGTTTTTATACTTCAACCTGGCAATGTTTTGTGTGTTATTTCAAAGAGTTCTGAGTGCTTCATAGGCAAATATTTCCACGACAACACACACACACACACACACAACAGGATGCGAGGAAACTGTACATTTCATGCTGCAGACTGCAGGTGTGGGACCCTTGAAGCAACCTAGCACCAGCAACTGGAGGAAGCTAGGGACGCAACAATTTGAAGAATAATGGATCTTAAGTTTGCCGTCTGATACCGACCCGCCAAAAATGACTCATTTACTCGTATTTATCAAAGAGTGAGCAGGTAGCGGTTCGGCGTCTCGCTCAAAGACACATGGACAGGTTACACAGCTATCTAACCGACATCGGATGTTGTGGGGTTCAAACGTGTGACCTTTCCATCACGGGACAGTCTCTCTAAACACTATCTAATACCACTGACCACTATTTGGCTCAGGGACACGAAACCTGTGACGATCCAGTTTACAGGACGCTACCCTGTAAGATAGTAAATAGTGAATCAATCGACGCCGTCTTCCTGCGGCGGCCATGTTTGTGCTCCTCCGGGCATGCTCCGCCTCCTCTCCTCCTCCTCCTCGGGGATGTGGTGACTAAGTGGAGGTGGTTGTTTTTGTTGGGTAGTAGCCGCCGCCTCAGGAAGCTCCCACTGCGTAGCGGATGTCAATACAAGCCATCGGCTAACCTATAATCACTGACAGCTCAAACTGCTTGGACTGTGTGTTGTGTGTGTGTGTGTGTGTGTGTGCTTACATGGTGTATATGTGTCCGTGTGCGTGTGCGTGTATATACCACCCCCTCTAATCAATGCCTTTCCTCCCAGTAATCAATGTGCGGTGATGAGGTTTGGGTTTTGGCTGGCTGCGTCTCCCAGTCGGTGCATTCCTTACCCATGTCATTTCCACCGCGGCGCTACTTCCAGTCGCCTCAAGGCAGAGCTTGATGCTTGATTGTGCTTGGCAGCGGCATAACCAGTCAACAACAACAACAACAACAACATCACGAGTCGACATTTGCGGTTAACGACAGTGGGGCTAAAAAAAAAAGAAAGAGAGAAGGACTTGCCAGGCGGTTTCACGTGTGAATGAATGGTGCAATAAATAGCCAATGAGTGGAGGAAGGTGGATAGGAAGGCGGGACAAAGAGAGACAAAGGAAGATCTTGTGTAATTGATGAATTGGCCCCACCCTCTGAATTTTGGGAAATATACTAGATTATATATGGTCAAGATTTTACACTTTGTCGCTTCCTGATTTAGCAGAAGAAAAGTTTGTGCCGATAATTCAAAAATTCAGCTACTGAGGAAGAGAGAAATCAACGAGGAAGAAGAATCAGACATCTGCCGGTAAAAATAACATTACAGCTGAAACGACAGCATTTGATTTGCACTGGATTAGTATTATCTGTCTTCACCCCGGTAATTTGCGCTGGAATTTTTTTTTTTTGCTTTACAAATTACAGATTGCAGATTGCAGGCAGATTGACACAGGATGAGTCACAGATGCAATTAGTGTGAATCAAAGGATGTCCCCAGGTTGTATTAGTCCCATGTGAACGAGACTAAAGACAAAGAGACAGACATGTAGAGAGGTGGAAGGTTTGACGACAAAATAAGAAATTGAGATTGACAAATGAAAAAAAGAGGGACCTAAAGAGAGCGATAACGATCAGGAAATAAATGAAAGTAAATGAGGAGAAATGAGAGGCGATGGGACCATTTGATGAAAGAGAGATAGAGTGAATGGAAGAGACTGAAAAGAGTGAAATAGGAAAAGGTAGTAGAAAAGGAGAAACGTTGTCATGCTTTAGTTAGCGAGCTGCTGATTTCATGTACTGCTCATGTCTTCTTTGAGCCCATTGTTATTCTCCAGGAGGTCACGTTTGACCCGGAGGTCATTCCTGTATTCCCACCCTGGGACCATAGATACCCTTTGACCCAGCCACTCAAGCACAACACGACTCAGGGTGGCGGTTCACTAACCTGACATTAGGATGGAAGAGACATGTTGGTGTGCAGCACATAAGACAAGTGAAAACTAACTTAGCAGCTAAACGCTTCCCGGCAGTGACTTGTCTTGGCAAATGAAGATCTAACAGTAACCGCTAGCGTACACTCAGCAGGGTCTACGAGGGTAATGTTAGATCCTCAACGAAAGATTAAGCCCACTTTCAAACAAGTCCAACACACAACATGCAACAGCACAGGGTGAGTCCTACAGTCTCTCTGATATGTGAGCAAAGCAAGAAACAAACAAGTGGCTCATAAACAGGTCAAGAACATTTAGTGAAAGATTGCTCCATGAAAGCAGGTCGACAAAAGCACATTTTAGAAGAGAGAGTAGATGAAGAGACAGTAGATGAAGAGACAGAAGATGAAGACAGTAGATGAAGAGAAACCAGATGAAGAGACAGTAGATGAAGACAGTAGATGAAGAGAAACCAGATGAAGAGACAGTAGATGAAGACAGTAGATGAAGAGACACCAGATGAAGAGACAGAAGATGAAGACAGTAGATTAAGAGACACCAGATGAAGAGACAGTAGATGAAGACAGTAGATGAAGAGACAGTAGATGAAGACAGTAGATGAAGAGACACCAGATGAAGAGACAGAAGATGAAGACAGTAGATGAAGAGACAGTAGATGAAGAGACACCAGATGAAGACAGTAGATGAAGACAGTAGATGAAGAGACATTAGATGAAGACAGTAGATGAAGAGACACCAGATAAAGAGACAGAAGATGAAGACAGTAGATGAAGAGACAGTAGATGAAGACAGTAGATGAAGATACAGTAGATGAAGACACTGGATGAAGAGACAGTAGATGAAGAGACAGTATATGAAGACACTAGATGAAGTGTCTTCATATGAAATCCAAGATGACACAGATCTAGCCAGTCCAGCTCCCCAGTCTGGGCTGACTGCCTCCTATTCTCAGCCTGGACAGATTGGAGGTGAATGGACCGGGCCCTCCGGTTAAACTGCAGAACTTCAGCTAACACACTTGGCACACTGATCCTGGACCAGCGTCTGAGAGAGCCAGGAGAGCAGATGGCGAGGGGGCGACGGTCGTGACCCGGCGGTGTGGAAAGCATTGGTGGGTTGCCATCCATGTAAAGTTAATCATTTGGAAAGTGTTGCTGATTACCAGTTTCTGTAAATACTGTAGTTTTTTTTGCACATCTTGATTATTTACTGTAGTTTGTTATATATTTTTCCTAATTTTCACTCATTTCATACTGCAAATACTGCAAATACTCATTTCATACTGCTGCTGTTCTGCACATCCACGTAATGCATCATTCATACAGTTCTACTCAACGTGTTCTAGTGTTGAAATTGCCGACTGTGCATGTTTCTATCACCCTCTTTTTGCTCTATTCTTATTTCTATAAATATTATATGTTTCTTCGCTGCATCCTTTCAACTTTCTGCTGCTGCAACAGCCCGATTCCCCCCACTGGGATCATTAGAGGACTGCATCGACTTTTTGGGGAAATTGGCTCGTTGGTCAACTTACCTTTTGGTTGGAGAACCGCCAACATAATCTGATTTAGATTTCTCTGTCCTGTGAACGCGTTAGCACGTTAGCATACAGTGTGTTGAATGTCCATAGGCAACTAGCATCATCTAACGTAATGAAATATACTTTTTTGTAATCCAGAGTTGTTGGTTTCCTCTGCCGGTCTTCTCGCCACACAAAGGGAAAGTTGACCAACGGGCCAATTTCCCAAGAGTCAGTGTAGTCCTCGGTGTAGATAGATAGATAGATAGATAGATAGATAGATAGATAGATAGATAGATAGATAGATGCTACACACTAGAGGATCATCGGGCCGATACACCAGCTTTGCCCATCCTGACAATCAGACAGCCAATGAGAGTCGAGGTTACACTGAAAAGTAACTGTGCTGGTTTTCATCATCTGTATCGATTGCTCCTGAACTCTGGATCAACTCTGGATTCGTTATGACATTTAAGCCCCGCCCCGTCGTTTGATTGGCTGGATCGGTCCTGAATTCAGATTGAGATGTGTGATTGGACTATTGATCCCAACGTCGCATCGTTTATATCTGAAAATCCCAAAGTTGCGGTGCCGAGAGTGACGTTGAGTTTCCTATTGATGTTCTATTTCTATTGAACACAACGTCGCATTGATCCTATCGATCGGTGATGTCATTTAAGCCCCTCCTCCTTTCCATCTAATAACCATCATTCAATCATTTAATCGTTATATTGATTGAGGGTGATGTCTCTGCGGACTCAGCAGAGAGATTTCTATTGATTGGTGATATAATAGATGACCCTCCCTCTTTCCTGATGAGATGTTTTTCATTGTCTATATCTATTGATCCCAAAGCTGCACTACTCAAACTTCAGCGATGCATTCTGACTATGAAAAAATGTAAGAGCTGACAATTATGTGATGGTAGCAGGATGCATTAGAAGAAGTATTAGGCTAACAACAGCATTGGCCTCTCTCCAAAGCTTCACTCAAATCCTCTTTGTGTTGTTTTCTCTTTGTTGCTTTTATAACCTATACGAATGCACGATGCATGACTGTGCACGTGGCTCACGCACGTCTCTGTGAGATGAGCGGTCCCGATGTTGACGTGTTACCTGTCCTCGCCTGGTCATCCAGCGTGAGCGTGTGTACGACCGAGAGACGACGAAACCCGTGAACTCCACAGCGGTGTGCGTGATGCAACGCACTGGCAAAAATCGATTTGGACTTTTTAAAGCCTTCAAGTCCGAGGTCAGAAGTTTTTTTTTTGAAGGGAAGGCTCTCCCACATAAATTCTCCAACCGAACCCAGCAGTGGAAAAGTACTCGCGCGTATTGAAAGGGCCGCAGCAACCTGAACAAACTGCAACGCCAGCTGAATCCGCTAAACAATTACGGGCTTGTTGTCCCAGAGACGGGATGGGAGCTGACAGCCCATCCTAACCATATTAAGACATCCTCCTCCTCGCTGGATTGCTGCAGCCCGTGCATAACCATATTAGGACAGTCTCTTCCTCGCTAGGTTATCATAACAGCCAGGGGGATTGTGGGTAATCACGACAAGAGAAAGAAAGGGGACCCTGTCCGGTGACATCACGCGGCGGGTAACAAATGAATCGCTGCCATCCTGAACGATCAATCGCTTTATTACATGTTCTAAAATAATGCTGAAGAAGGGAAGGAGGGAAGGAAGGAAGGAGGGAAGGAGGCAGCGAGAGGCGGAGGGATGACATAAGGCGTGACAAGCCGAGGAGGCAGGTGAAGCGATAAGGTGTGAACACGTGTTTTACATAAGAAGGTGATGCACAGATAAGGTGTGAGAGCAGAGGGGGGAGGAGGGGGGAGGATAAAAGCGAAAAAAGGAATGAATAAATAGCTGGCAGAGTGATGGACGAGACACATGCCGCTAGATGAAAGGATGGAGGGACGGGCCTGAAGAGGAAAACAAGATCAAGAGAGAGAGAGAGAGAGAGGCTGTCATGCAGAATGATAGGGGCAGGACTTTAAACAGATGGGAGGAGAGGAGAGAAGAAGAAGAGAGAGGAGAGAGAGAATAGACTTTTGATGTCCTTTAATAATGGCGGAGGGAGGGAGGAGAGAAGAGGAGAAAAGAGAAGAGGATGTGAGAGGAGAGTAGGAGACTATAGGAATGGAGAGGAGGAAAAAGGGAGACGAAATGGAAGGAGAGAAGAAGGGAGAGAGGAGAAGAACAGAGGAAAGGAGATGAGGAATGGGGCAGAGGAGAGGGAAGGAGGATGGAGGGGAAACAGAGGAAGAGAGAAAAGGAGGTAAAGGGAGACAAAAGGAGGGAAGGAGAGGACAGAAGAAGGGAGGAGAGAAGAAAGGAGGGAAGAAAATGCTAGGAGAATAGATTAGGGGAGAGGAGGAGGGGAGGAGGAAGGGGGGAAGCAGAGGAAGAGAGAACGGGAGGAGGAGGTGAAATATAGAGGAAGATGACGTCATGGATGGAGTTTGGGCTACAGCGACAAGGAGAGGGAGATAAATGAAGGAGAAGACAGGAGAGAGAGAGAGAGAGAGAGAGAGGCAATGCCAGACAGGAGGTGTAAATAACCATAACAAGCTGACGCAGAAAAGAAAGGAGAGAAAGAGAGGGAGAGAGAGAGAAAGGAAATGAGGAAAGAGAGGTAGAACTGACAGAGAGCAAGAGGTGTGAGTGACGCTATCTCTGACAGAGAGGGAGAGAGGGCTGAGAGGGAGAGAGGGATGGGAGGGATGGGAGGAAGTGACAGAAATCATGTGTGAGGGAAAAGTGATCGAAGGAAAAAGAGGAGAGGGAAACAGAGTGAAGGACGGTGGCAAGGGAAACTGAGAAGGAAGGAGGAAGGAAAGGAAGGAAGGAAGGAAAACAGGAAACGGGGGGAAAGATGGAGTGAGAGAGAGAGAGAGAGAGAAGTTGCACTAGATGACAGAGAGGGAGAGGTGTGAGTAATGCTATCTCTGTTCTGTCTCCCTAATGAGACTGAGGCTTGGTTTATGGAGGCATCCTGCTTCCACCAGCAGCTTCTATTAACACACACACACACACACACACACACACACACACACGCACACACACACACACACACACGTAAAGAAGTGAACAGTAAACTGCAGGTGTAGTCTCCAGCCTGCGTCCTGCTCAGCACGAGCCGGGTCGTAAAAACATCTTGTTACGCTTCACTGCTGCAACGCTCGGTTTAGATGAAAGGTGTGTGTGTGTGTGTGTGTGTGTGTGTGCGCGTGCGTGTGCGTGCGCGTGTGTTGAAGAAAGTGTTCACACCAGACATTGGGCAAACCGGATTTGTTAAAGCCCTTGTTTTAACCAGCCAGATGGGCGGGGTCAATTCAACGAGCGGCAGGAAGTTGAGCCAATCGCAGGTGAGGTATTTGAGAGTCAATTAAATCTCCGTTTCCTGCAGTTGACGGTTTATCTGAAGCCGCTCGGTCGCCCAGCTCGTCCCACTCAACACTTCTGTCTATCTGGGTCAGAACCAGAACCATCAGGGGCCTTTGGATTGTTGTCTTTCCATTGGCTCTTGATAGACAAAGCCAGGAGGTCCATATGAACCAGACCTGGAGGGAGTAAAAAGCCCTCGTTCCACACAAATAACCACGTTTAGCATAAATTTAGCATAAACGGCAAGTCAAATTGAATAGTTTGGAGAGAGCACTTCCACAATCATGCTGAAATATCCAGATGAGAAACGTTTTAGTGTTAAAACCTGCTCTGGGATGAATGAGGACCCGGAGGAGACCCTGCGCTCATCATCCTGCAGTAACATTAAAGGGTAATTCCGGGATTTCTTTCTGAGTTTCTCCGGTCCATCGGCTCAACCGGCAGTCGCGTAACGGCGGCTCGATGGCGGCAACTTAATCCGTAAGGCATACTCGGCCGGTCAAAGTACGTCCACTAAAAGTGCTTGTTTTTATCACGGACGGGCTCAGATTGTTATTCGTGTTATTATCCAAATGTCTGACAACATTATGGAAAGGATCGCTACAAAAATAGACCGTTTTTAACCAGAAATACACCGTTTTTAACCAGAAATAGACCTTTTTTAACCAGAAATAGACCTTTTTTAACCAGAAATAGACCTTTTTTTAACAACAACTCTGAATTCTCAACGCTCAACTCTGACAAAGCTGTTTTATGAAAGCAAGAGGATTCACTCGTTGTCAGATAGAGGACGGTTGTTTACATGATCCTCGTCTTGTGAATGAACAGTTGTTACTGCCGGTTGAGCCGATGGACCGGAGCAACTCAGAAACTTTTGGGATCTACTTAAAGGTATGAAAAGCGATTTTGTGGACATAGAGACCAGGTTGAAAAATCTCGGAATTACCCTTTAAACTCATAACTCAATGCGGCTCCCCCCCCGTGCATCCTTACGCTGTATCTCTAATCTGTTGAGTTGACCCGGCTCAGCTCGGCTTCCTGTTCTGTAAACTCAACACCGCTAAGCTGCTTCAACTATCAAGCAGAGTCTTCACAGTAAACATTACTGTATGGAGCGAGTTATTATGGAGGACACGAGCAACATGCAGGGAGAGGGCGAGAGACAAAGAGAGAGAGAGAGAGAGGGAGAGAGAGAGAGAGAGAGCAATATGCCGGAGCAGGATTGGGAGAGAGAGCAACACATAGGGTGAAGGGGATGGAGAGAGAGAGAGAACGGGCGAGGGTGAAGAGAGAAGGGGAGAGAGAGTGAGAGAAGGGGAGAGAGGGAAGGGGAGAGGGGGAGAGAAAGGAAGAACAGAGAGAGGGAAATAGATGGAGAGAAGAAGACATAGAAAGAGAGAAACAAGCAGAGAGGGAGAAAGGTAGAGAGAGAGAGAGGGGAGGAGAAAAAGAAAGAGAGGAAGGAGGAGAGAGAGAGGGAGTGGCAGCATGATGAAATAAGGAGTCAGAAACAATACAGCTGGAGCACTGTAGTTCTCTCTCTCTTTCATTACCTCCCTTCATCTCTCTCTTTCATTACCTCCCTCCCTCCATCTCTCTCTCCCTCTATTTCATTACCTTCCTCCATCTCTCTCTCTTTCATTACCTCCCTCCATCTCTCTCTTTCATTACCTCCCTCCCTCCCTCCATCTCTCTCCCTCTATTTCATTACCTTCCTCCATCTCTCTCTCTTTCATTACCTCCCTCCCTCCATCTCTCCCTCTATTTCATTACCTTCCTCCATCTCTCTCTCTTTCATTACCTCCCTCCCTCCATCTCTCCCTCTATTTCATTACCTTCCTCCATCTCTCTCTCTTTCATTACCTCCCTCCCTCCATCCATTTCTCTCTCCCTCTCTTTCATTACCCCCCTCCCTCCCTCGATCTTTCTCTCTCTTTCATTACCTCCTCCATCTCTCTCTCCCTCTCTTCCATTACCTCCTTCCCTCCCTCCATCTCTCTTTCATTCATTACCTCCCTCCCTCCCTCCCTCCCTCCATCTCTCTCTCTCTCATTACCTCCGCCCTCCATCTCTTCTCCCTCTCTTTCATTACCTCCCTCCCTCCATCTCTCTCTCACTCTCTCTCTTCCTTCCTCTCTATAGTGCATCAGCATCTTGGAGGATGAGAGGAGGCCAAAGAGAGCATCAGAGAGAATAGAAAAGGAAAGAGAGAGAGAGAGAGAGAGAGAGAGAGAGAGAGAGAGGTAGAGAGAGAGAGAGAGAGAGACCCAGTGTTTGATGTAGCGTCATTAAAAGTGGGCGAGTCAGCCCAGCTCCATGTGGGAGCCCATTATACCAGACCGGCTTGTGGTGGGAATAACACTCGTTTTAACGCTAACCCTGCTTCCCTCTCTCTCTCTCCCCCTCTCTCTCTCTCTCTCTATCCACCACCCCTCCTCTCCACCCCCCCCCCCCCTCCCCCTCCCCCCCCGTTCTCCCCAGGCAACTTAAAAGGGAATGATCTCTAATTAAAGAGGTGAGAGTCATGTAGAAGGATGGCGAGGCTGATTGCAAATTCTCGGGCATCATTACCATGTGAGAAACATTTCCTCTGCAGTCGATAGATGGAGGGAGGGAGGGAGAGGGGGGAGAGAGAGAGAGAGAGAGAGGGGGGGGGGAGAGAGAGAGAGAAAGGAAGAAGGCTCTTGGGGGTTTAGCTTTCTCACTGGCTTTAAATGTAGGCTTACACATGAAAGAAAGCCTCCACCCCTTTAACACATTTACACACACACACACACACACATGCAGTCATTTACAGAGAAACACACACAAAAACATTCATACAGACACACATACACACATTTCTCGGCAGTGGGAACCATGCTGGGAATACACACACACACACACACACACACAGTCACATCATGTAGCTCTGTAGATGAATGAAAAATGCATTTAAAAGGCGTCGTTTGTCACCATTGCAACACACACACACACACACACACACACACACACACACAGAGCATGTCTAGTGATGCGTATTCAACATCTCTATCACTCTATTACCCTCACACACACACACACACACACACACACGGCGGAGCCTATGGGAGCTCTGTATGTAACGTCTCTGTCACCTCGTGGCGGTGCGAGGCGGCACCGGGCGGTGTAATCCGGTTATACGCGTGTCGCGGCTGAGGTGGCGGTCTCGGCAAACAGGAAGTTAAACGGCCACATCAAGGTGGATTAGGCTCTTTTAACCGTTTAGGGGATTACGCGTGCCGTTGAACGCAGCCCTTCCAGGGGGGTTCGGTTTGGGTGATTGAATGAACACGCTAGCCTGGGGCCTATTGAACAGCGGCGTGTGCGTTGGGTTTGCAGTGTTGTCAGTAATAGCGAGTGAGAGGGAAGATGAGAGAACGCTTTTTGGAACGTAATCCCCAGAATTACCATCTTCTGTTTGGTCTTGAACGCATCATGTGTTGTCTGCTTTGTGTCCGTGTGTGTTTTAGCAGAGCTGTTCCATTCAAAGTGATTTCCACCGTCAGTTGGTAATCCGCAAGATTCCTTTTTTATTTGATTTTGATTTGATTTTCTCCTGTAGGTGGCGCTCTGTTCCTTGTGCGTTCATCCGCGGCGCTAACCTCCCAGCTCTTCTTCTGTTCATTCCAACCTAGCTGCTGTTTCTGGGTGTTCAGAACAGCAAACGTGTAAAAGTTGGATGAGCCGGGTGACGTTGGACTCAGTCACATCATTTATTTATTGTTTATTTATCTCAAAGTGTTTTGTGATGTTTTATTCTCTTTTTTTTTTTTTTTCTTCCTTGTTGAGGTCAACTCCCATTGGCTGTGGCCAGGACTGCTGTGATTTCAGTCTTGGACCAAGAAAATGAAACACATTTCACCTCATGCATTACTTTAAACCAGGGGTGTCAAACTGTGTGCCATGGAGGGCCGAGAGTATGCAGGTTTTCGTTCCAACCCAAGAATACACCAGGTGATTTCACTGATTAGTCCCTCCTCTCTGGTTGAAGGTGTGGTAATCAGTGACATCACCTGCTGTATTCTTGGGTTGGAATGAAAATAGACACTTTTTTTTTTTAAGTTATTCAACCAATTGTATCTTAAAAGATGTTTTACTTGTTATTATGAACATTGTAAACAGCTTCAGAAACTATGTTCAACTAAAGAGGGTCAGAAAATGTCTTCAATACAAAACATCCGAGCGGTGGAGGGTCGACGTCCTGCAGTCACAGATCAAATCTCTGACCGACATGCTGGAGGCAGATGGGATCTAATAAACTAGGTTTGAATGACAAGGGGGTTATCCAATGAGAGCAAAGAGCTGGTGCCCTCCCCCTGCGCCGTTATCCAATGGTAAAAGTGTCATTAGTAAATGAGCAGCGTGGTTGATTGATACTGTAACAGGCCAATCGATAGCACCGCATAGGCTGCTACACCTGCCAAGTCTTCACCTCCTCTTTTCCTCACCCCTTCCTTCCTTCCTTCCTTCCTTCCTTCCTGCCTTTTATGAGGCTGTTCCTCATTTTGCTGACTTTGTCACCGTCTTTTCTCTCCCACAATGCCCCTTGTCTCCTCCCGTCACCCCGACGGCTCCGAGTCGTTACAGTTTAGAGTTTATTTATTTGCAAGGATAAAAAATGCTGAAACATAAAAAAGGAGATAAGAGGTCCTGGCGGCGTATTAAAACGTCTCAGCGCGTCGCCTCAGAAGAACCGAAGAAACAAGTAAATCAAAACATAAGAAATCAAGAATGGCAGACGGAGACACTTTTGAACTGGATAACAGAAACGAAATGAAGATGAGAACAAAAAAAACAACAAAAAAAAATTCATAAATGACAAGTAAAGGAAATGAAATGCATTAGATATAAAAGCGACGGTGGAGGAAACTAAACACGAGGAACGATGAACTGATGAATTCTTGTATTTTTGTGTCACGCCACACCGGTGGCCCCACCCACATGGGATGACATGACACTGTTGTTGTTATTTACCACAACAACCTCCCAGTGACACCACAGAAATACTCCAACATGCGGCAAATACAAGAGAGGAGGAAGGAATGGAAATCCATCATCCCTCACACACATACTATGACGTGGGTGCTCACGGGGAAATAAATGTATTAAAAAACTGCATCTTTTAAAAAAAAAAAAACGCATCTATTTATTCTATTATTACTCATTATTATCGGTGAACGTTTTAACTACAAATCGCATTATCCAATTAAACGTGTTACAGCTCTGTGCGTGTGTAGGCTACGTTAAGGGGCGTGGTCACGTAGCCGACTGCCAATGTAACGTTAGAGTCGGCTAAACCAACGTTGTTCCATCACGTAGCTGCTAGCTAGCGACACAGCAAGTGTGAAACACGGTGATGATTGGGTAAAAACGTACAAATTTGTCATTAAAAAACGGAGAGAGATCCCGAGTGTAAAGACAGTCAAAGTGAGGATCCATCACCAGGGATGAATTTGTAGCAGAGCAGTGTTGCATTTGGTTTGAGTGTGTGTCTACGTTGACAGATGACAGTAGCCTGCACCACGGTAATTACTAAAGCAAGCGCAATAAAAGTGATTTAGTGACAATCTTCACCTTGGTGGTATTCACTTCATTTGAGCACCCACTGGCAAAAACATAAATCGGCGCCTATGCCCGCACAAACTCTACTATAGACATGTACATCTACAGACACATCCTCATGTCTTCATACAACAGCATACATTACTCCCTTCCTCATCTCCCAAGCTTTCCTCCAAGAGCACAACAGCACCGAACACCTTGTAGCATCTAATGTCTTTTATATCCGACAAACGTCCCCACAGCAGACATCCACCGGAGTGAAAAACAAGAGAAAGACGGCTAATGAATTCCTCGTCACTCCCAGAGACTCCGAGTGGCTTTTATGGGACTGTAATTGTCAGCACAGCGAGGACAAATTGAATTCTTTCATCGCTCGGATTGCTTGTTGAAAAACGGAGCAACCTGCAGCGTCGAATGAACCCGGGCCGGGTTTTTTTTCCCCGGCGAGGGTGCTGCATGTCGCCCACTCTGGACAATAAACGCCATTGTTTGTATCACATCAAGTCGTGCGGATCAACTCCCCCCCGGTCGAGAGAAAAGAAGCTATTTTGTTGACACGTGTGTTCGCGTGTGAGCGAAGGTTCAGAGCGGCCGTCATTTCCATAAGCGGTCGGCGGGCTGGAGATGTAAACAAGCTACCGGGAGGCAGATAAGCTGTCCCGCCCGAGGTCCTCTCCAGATAAACAAATCATACCGGGCAGATAACGGGGGGGGGGGGGGGAAACAAAAAACTCACCCTGACAGCCGCAAAAAAACAAACAGCGAGCGGCACAGCCTGGGAACATGTCGCACCGCTATCGTGGGCTTCAATGCAGACGAACGAGGAGGAGGTACACAAACCAACTGATAGTAATGCAATGTGTGTGTGTGTGTGTGTGTGTGTGTGTGTGTGTGTGTGTGTGTGTGCATGGGAGAGGATGCAATCAAATCCAATCACATTTATTTGTAGAACCCTTCATCACAGCGTCCAACGTGTGAAAACAATAAATGGTCAAGTGCACGACATCCTCCATTCTCGGACCCTCAACAGAGGACAAGGAGAAACTCCCAATGTGTGCATGCATGTGGGGGATGTGAGAGCACGCACACACACACACACACACACACACACACACTACCACCAATGCATGGCCACAGTGACATTATCATGACATCACCTTCTTCAAGTTGCAACCATTCGCCCAATCAATTCACCCCCCCCAGCAGCCTGCACACACACACACACACACACACACACACACACACACACACACACACACACACACTTGCTAACACTGAGTCTCTTCACGCCTGCACATTTTCCTAGAAGTTCATTGTGATGAGTTACAGGAAGATTCAGATTGAGTTAAATCAACTTAATTTCTGTTGTGGATTCATTTCGGGAGCCGTAACGCACGACGCCGGGGGGGTCGTTTTCAATTAAGATTTAACGGTTGCCGAGCGGCGAAAACGCGTTAGCGAACCGTAACGACCGTAACTCATTGCACCTGCGACGCGGCGCATCTGTGTTCCTTTTCGAGCGGCGGTGTGTCGGCGCCAACAAGCAAACTGAATGGAGAGACTGATTGAAACGAAGCCTCCGTGATCAGACGGATGTGGAGCAGTCGGCTGATGTTTCAACGCCATTAGCTTCCACACCACATTGTATGAGTTACTGGGTTCTCTGAATGACAAGCCATCAATAACCCCCCCCCTAATTCCCACTCCAACGTCACAAACATCAGAAACCATCAACCCCCGCCTCATGGTAGTCATTATATCAGCTCTGATTGTAAAGACTGTCACAATGTGCTCACAATGCCAATGCCTTGAGCACCACTTGAAGTGAAGTGGTGCCAGATGGGGGAGGCGGGGGACATGTTGGTCCCCCCCCCACCACCACCGTCTTGAGCACGGTGCCTTGATCTATATCAGGTCGATACCAGTTTGTTTAGACCAGTGGGTCAATGTGGTCAAGTCTGAGTCAGTTTCCTCTGTATCTGTATCTGAGCTGCTTTTGGTTCCAGTTCAGTCCTAGGGGCGGATCTACTAAGATCCTAAATAAAGGGTACTAATTTGCGTGTGCATTCTAAAAGTTTGCGCGTGTGGTTGATGGACGTTTTGCGGGTGATTTACTAAGAATGCGTGCGTAAATGACAACAGGTGCAAACGTGGTGGAGACAGCAGTATTTAAATGAGGGTTTTGCGTGTTTAATGTTTTGCACCATGGAGAGTTTGGATGGGCAACAGAACCGCAAGCGCAAAATTAAATTTGCGCCTATAGAATTAGAGGTGTTAGTGGAAGAGGCAAATAAACATTTGGATGAGCTACAGCAAAAAAATCTGAATATGACAAAAAAGAACACTATATGGGAGATCATCTGTGAGAAAGTAAATGCCGTTGGTAAAACAAGAAGAACAACGGATGAAATTAAGAGAAGATGGCAAGATATAAGACGAAGAACAAAAGAAAAATTGGCTTATAATAAAACCTCAGCAAAGAAAACAGGTGATTCCAAAAATGTTCACACGAGGGGGGGGAAATACGTTCTCTACGTCTTCGTTCATCGTTTCTATGTCTCCTTCTCGCTACAATAACGGCAGCCATTCGTGCACAATTACGCATGCAGGGCGTTTGCACCTTCCCTTGAAACGTATTAAATACAGATGCAGTCTCCATCAACGAAATTGCGTTCAGGTTTGATAGATCACAGTGCGTGTGCTACATTAATCTATTTACATTTTCTCCTCCCAGTATTTTGCTAAATAGCGTGTAAACGCCCCATCTTGCATATTCATTGAGGCAAAAGTACTAACTGGATAAGGCGTGTTATTTTGCACATTTGCAAGACGCAGTCCTCAGTGCGCACTGTTAGTAGATCAGTTTGTACATTTATTTGTGCGTGCTATGAGTTTGCACACATTTTTACACACGCAAACCTTTAGTAGATCCGGCCCATAGTGCGCTAAAGCTACTCAACCAGCTAAACCTCTATTGTCCCTGATACTGAAACTATACTTCTTTTGAAGATTATTTTTGGGCATGTTTGCTTTTATTGGCCAGTTTAGTAGAGAGAGACAGGATGGGACAAACTACATGGTATGAGCCTTAGACCACTGATGCCCCATGACGCCCCAGGTCCATACTTTTGATTTTCAGTGAGCTGAATTACAATGCTTCCTTCATTTCCCATTTTCTCCAGCAACGGCAACGTTCCTGCTGCAGCGCCGTTCCTGCTGCAGCGGTGTTCCTGATGCAGAGGTGTTCCTGATGCAGCGGTGTTCCAGATGCAGCGGTGTTCCTGGTGTTCCAGATGCAGCGGTGTTCCTGGTGTTCCAGATGCAGCGGTGTTCCTGGTGTTCCTGATGCAGCGGTGTTCCAGATGCAGTGGTGTTCCTGATGCAGTGGTGTTCCAGATGCAGCGGTGTTCCAGATGCAGCGGTGTTCCTGGTGTTCCTGATGCAGCGGTGTTCCAGATGCAGCGGTGTTCCTGATGCAGCGGTGTTCCAGATGCACCGGTGTTCCTGCTGCAGTGGTGTTCCTGATGCAGCGGTGTTCCTGGTGTTCCTGATGCAGCGGTGTTCCTGGTGTTCCTGCTGCAGCGGTGTTCCTGCTGCAGGCTTCGAGACCCTTTCATCTCCATCCCAGCTCCAGCCTCCAGGTGTGGACAGGTTGTTGACAGGCCCAGATTAGATCAGGAGGAGTTGGGTCAAGTTATGTAACTCCCCAACACTTTTCAACAGCTTTCCACTTCCCGCACTCCACCCTCAATCCCTCTCTCTTCTCGCTCGCCCGCTCACTTCTCATCCCTTTATCCCCTCTGTCTCGCTCATGCTGGTGTTTGTTACCTGTCAGCTCTCTCTCTCTCTCTCTTTTACACTCACTCCTCCGTTTCATTGCGTCTCTTTCGTCTTCTTCCTTCCTGTCTCCCTCCATCCCTCCTCTCTCCTCCTCCATTCGGTGTCGTATTGCGCAGCATGGGCTGTATAAATCCTTTTTATCTACCTGGAGGAGGACAGCAGCGATGGACCACTCTCTCGCTACCTCCCTCTCTCTCTCTCTCTCTCTCCCCCACCCCCCTTTGCTCTCCCTCTTCATTCCATCTCCAGCTGTCATGCTCTACACTTCCCTATCATATTCACTCCCGGTGATGTAGCGGCAGCTAAACCCATCTTATCCTAGTTTTCCCACCTCGTCTTCCTCGTTTTCCTCTGAGACGCAGATTCCCGTTCCACCAGAGAGGAGTAGCGCTGTTAGTGGACTTGAACCTGTGACGTCTGGTTACAGGACAGTCTCCAGTGAAACCGTGATGAACCATTCAACACGTGTTTCAGTAAGCGGTGTTAGATGGAGAGTTTTTACCATCTTCAACTTCATCTTCATCACATGGTGTATTCATACTGGTGTTGTAAAATAATCTTTTATTCTTTTTTATTAAATAAAATCAGATTTTCCTCTTCATTTTAACCTTCCGCTGCCATTTCCAGTGATGTCTCAAAAAAAGTCCTTGAATCTGAAGAGGTTGGTCACTTGGTTCCTGAAGAGATACAAACATCTGTAGTACTTGTAAATATCTTAGTACATAAAGAATGTGGAGGCCTTTTTATATTGCTATGACATGTTGGCACTGGGAAAAAATCTGTTTTAATGGAGATTCAGTGGATTTTCTTTTTTGTAAAATATATTTTGAAAGAGTTTCCGTTTTTTCTTTCTTTATGATTTTTGGCATTATGGCTGTTTTATTCTGCACACAAGAAATGTCCGAGTGACATATATCGTGTAGACATGCAGGACTTTTATACTGAAGAGAAAATGAGGAAAAAGGTGAAAGGAAAAAACACCCAGAAAGTGTTTGTGGTGTTCAGGGGGGTTCAGGGGTTTAAAGGTGTTGGTCTTATGAGGATGCACCACTAACATCAGTGTTCCTACCTGTTGCCTCTCTGGATGCTTCTCTTCTTTTACTTCCTCTGCTGCAACTTCTACCTCCACCCTCTCTCTCTCTCTCTCTCTCTCTCTCTCTCTCTCTCTCTCTCTCTCTCTCTCTCTCTCTCTCTCTCTCTCTCTCTCTCTCTCTCTCTCTCTCTCTCTCTCTCTCTCTCTCTCTCTCTCTCTCTCTCTCTCTCTCTCCCCTCCCTCTCTCCTGTTTACTCGACCCAGTCCTTCCATGAGGGGTGGTTGTGAAATGCGCCACAGTCTGTAGCTTTTTGATGGCCTGTCGTGTCTCTCCCCTCCATGCCTCCTCATCCTCCTCCTCCTCCTCAGCATCCCTCCCTCCATCTCCCCAGACATTTGGTGAACATCAGTCCCCATCACATCTCCTCCCTTCCTCCCTCGTTCGTCCTGCTTCCCCAAGCTATACACATCAGACTCTTAGCCGATCATCCTTTCCTCTCTGTCTTTCTTTCCATCTCACCATCCATCCCACCCTAGGGGAGGAACTCCGTTATTCCGAATGAGGAATGAGATTGCTTGTTTCAGCTTTCGTGCACTTCAACGCCTCAACCTCACCTCACAAATTCAAACGGAAATTAATTTCTTGAATATTGAACGAATGCAAAACTGAACCAAACATGCTTTTAAATTCATGAATGAAAATGAAAAAAATGAAATTAAATGGAAAAAAAAAACCCCACCAGTGCATCAAAATATGCATCAGGAGCTGATTTATTTTAACAGCTACAACATTGCTTTCTTGTTCCCATTTGTTTTGCTCTTAAAACACACACACACACACACACACACACACACACACCTTTCCCTCTATCCTCCTATTCTTGCCATCCATCACAACTACAGATGGAGTACCAGCGAGGGTTATCTGCTAGCGTGAATCATCGCGGACTAAATCTGATCTGGGGTCAGCCCGGCGATATCAAACATGTTTCTGGACACCTGAGGCGTGTTGGTGTTTAAGGATCGGACAACGCTCCGGCTGCCTCCATTGTTGTTTTGACTTCATGTCGGTTCACTCGAGCTCCACTGCTTCGTTAGCCAGGAGTCCTACTGGATGCATTTACACTTCAAAAGACTGAGGGAGGGAGAGAGAGAGACAAACAGAGGAAGAGAGAGGCAGAGCGAGGGAGGGAGACTGAGAGAATTTGTAAGAGTTGGAAACAGGAAGAGGCTGCGAAGAAACTGCGTGGGAGAGAGAGAGAGAGAGAGAGAGAGAGAGATGTTGTCGGGGTGGCAAAAGATGGATGGGAGGCTGCAGAAATGGACAAGATGGAGAAAGTGAGAGAGAGTTTGAGGGATGGAGTGTAGACAGCATGACAGAGATGGGGAGAGAGAGGAGGGGAGGAGGGCAAGAGAGGCCGTCCGGTGGTCAGGCGAGAGGAACGGATGGGCGAGAGACATCCATAATGCATCTGCAGGGCTCTGATAGGGTTGTTGATCAGTGCGGTGGTAATATTTGGGCGGCCCGCCCAGGTAAGCGAACGGCGCGCCAAGTCAATTTCTGTTTTGGATTCATCTCCGTTGATTTATACGGAGCGGCGCTCCGAGACGCTGCTGGGAAACGTTCAGTCGCAGGAAATAATTGAAAGTTCCCGCACACAGAAAACCGCTTGGGTGCAGGACCGCTCAGAAGGTGCTCAGACGGTGCTCAGACGTTGCTCAGACGGTGCTCAGACGTTGCTCAGACGGTGCTCAGACGGTGCTCAGACGTTGCTCAGACGGTGCTCAGACGTTGCTCAGACGTTGCTCGAGGCCCGGGTGCATCGCCGGCCCGCCAAGTCAGTCTTTGTTTTGGATTCAACTCCATCCAACAGATCCATTAGATGGTAATCGTGTTTTAATTGTATTAATATTCATCAGCGCTGAGAGATTAAGACCTCAGGCTTTCTACTGTGATTGGATCTGCAGATGACGATCCTTATATTACTGTTACCCCCCCCAGATATAAAACATTGATCGTTTCCTCTTACCTCCAAAATATGAAAACCAAATACTGTGCAGCTTTAGTACCTGGGCACTTTACAACTGACAACAATCATTTTGGCAACTTTTGTTCTTGACAAAATCAAAGTAATGGGATTGTAAACGTATCTAGGTGTGTGGCGCACGATGTGTCCTGAAAATAAATCTGATGATGGAAACTGAACGGAAGGGGTGATTTCTCTGATTAATAACTATAATAGTATTACTCAAACTGAAATAGTACTTAGTTATAGTACTCGTACCTTTGGAAGTAATAAATACTGTGACGTGTTACTGATACGAGAGCTGTCGAGAGTTGTCGGCTGTGTTGAATAAACGGAGAGTCTGGACATCGGATCTGATTCTGACGAAAGAGTGTTCCCTCCATCCATCACCATGCTACCTGTGCTGATGTTTCCTTCCTTCTTCCTGTATTGGAAGGAAGGAGGAAGGAAGGAAGGAAGGAGGCCTGCAGAGAGGGAAGATAGATGGTGGATGTCGTCCATCATCACTCACGGCCCAACCACCTGGGTGCCAAACAGCCTGGTCCAACAGAACGGACATCTCTGAAGGTTAGCCTGCATACAAGGCAGGATTGTCCTGTTGAAGTCGAGTGCCTTGCTCAAGGACACTTCATTAGTACTACTTCTTGAGCGGGGGACGTTGTTACCACCCATCGTTTTCCCCACTCATGGTTTCCTAGCCTGCCCAGATATTTCAACCAGACCACCTTAGGACATCCGTACCCTTTCGCATGTTCACACCAAGCATGTTCGGAGCGTTTACGTCATCCGTCATACGTCATTCAAACCACACAAGACTGAAGAATGTGGGTCTCGTTTCTCTTTCAAGCCAACGGCAGTGCGGTTCATCAGGACTGAGAATCTGAAACCAACTACAGGAGATGGAGGTTTTATGATGATGTTGACACCTGACTGCCAGGAGTTAGTCATGCTCGGAAAGCCTAGCAGAAGAATAAGAACCAAGGGCAAACTGCAATCTGGACCGATGCTCGGGTTCAGATATTTCTTCCAAAGACGTTCTTCATCTTCATCTTCATCTTCAGCTTCATGTTCATTCCCACAGCTCACCAAAACTCGACAAACAGGCTACTTGTGTTTCAGTTGTGATCCAGCAATGTGAACCTCAACAAACCCAATACAAGTCAACGTCTCCACCATGGTTCCATCGCACCCTCAGGCCACCATCACCGCCCGTTTCCAGGACTCCTCCAGCATCATCGTCATGCATCCAGACACCACTCATCTATGTAACGCGCCCCATCAGGATGCTGCCCCCGTGGTCCTCACCTCACCACGGCAACCGGATGCTTTCCTCCCACGTTCCACCGGTGGGGGGGTGAGATAAGACGTTTGGCGAGCGGCTCGTCTCTACTTTCAAACACTCCTCGACTGCTCGGCTGCTCGGCGAACAATCAAGATCTCCACCGATAGCGACACCCCTGGCCAGGGATTTATCTTGATTACCATCCGGAAGCTTGTTTTTCTAATGGGAACGGGAATTACTTTTTACCCCGAACCTGCCCCCCCCCCCTGCCCCCCAACAGAGCAGAGCAGGTTGGATGCCTCAAATGGCTTGCAACTTCACGGCACTGAATAAAATATCAGAAGTGGGAGATGGAGTGAGACGGTATGAAAGACTGTGAGGGCGAGAGAGGGAAGCAGACGGTGACGGGGAAGAGAGAGAGAGAGAGAGATGGGTGACAGAGATGAGAGGGGTGACAATCACAGAGGCATGCTGGGTAAGAAGAAGAAGAAGAAGACGCTCTTGAAATGGTGTTTTTCTCATTTTTCACCCGTTGCCTTCATTTTGTTTTCTCCCTTTGCGGCGAGGCTGCGTTGAGTCTCGCTGCTCGACTCTCCCCCCGCAACGCTTCACAATAAAGGCTCTTTTGATCACATGTGACAGAACAGCTCTCTCTCTACCTGTGCCTCTCTCTCTCTCTCTCTCTCTCTCTATGTCACTCTCCCAGCGTCTTTCCCTGGCAGCTTTAATCACTTCTCTTCCTCAGCATCTTTTTCTCTCTCCCCTCCTCTTCCTCCCTCTCTCATTCTGCTCTCTTTGTCTCTCTCTCCTTGTCGATTCGACTCGGTTCAAATCAGTCTGCTTTATTGGCATGAACAATAAAGCATCTGAATACAATTGATAGAAACGATGAAAACTATCAATAAACATTGTTTCCCCGTGTGTGGAGGAGAAAAACATCAAGCGTTCAAATCATGGATCACGTGACTGGTTACAGGGAGAACCAATCAGATGTGATCACTCCTTATCTCCTATTAATTCATGATCAACAAGATCACCTCGGCCTGACGACGCCGTCTCTCCCTCATGTTCAGCCCTCCATCCGCCTCCTTCTCCATGGTTACGAAGCAGCAGCCAGTCGTATCGTTTGCCCCATCCCTTCTTCTTCTTCCCTCACCTCCTTCTAGTTCATCCTCCTCTTCTATCGCTCTTCCTCTCTCGATCTTAGTCGATTAGTTACCAACATGTATGAAAGCACATTTCTAAATCCTCTCTCTCTCTCTCTTGGTCTGTGTCTCTCTATCATCGATCATCCATAGCCTGAACACCTCCCTCCCCTTTCCTCTTCCCCTTCTCCCTGCACTTCCTTCCTCCCTCCATCCATCTCTTTCTCATGTTCTCCCCCATCCCTTGAGGGAGGGAATGAATGGATGAAGTGACTCTCTTTCTCTCTCTCTCTCTCTCTCTCATTTCCCCCCCCCTCATTGTCATGACAGAAGTCAGGGTATCGATCGGGGCCCATCGGAAAACCATTCACCGCCGGGTCAAAGGTCGAAGACGACCCTCGCATCGCCCGCCAAGCTGACAAATGGGAGCATGAAGTGAACAATAGGCCGGCCGATAGCATCAACACCCAGAACGGGTCCCCAAACGATCCCCGCCCAATCACATTCACTTACAGGAAGTGGAAACTACATTGTTGAACAGCCGTCATGCATCACCTGTGAGCGGAGGATCAATAACTATGGGTCCAACATCGGTAGATTCAGGATCCGCTCCGTCCTGTTTATTGGGACTATGCATTTCTGAGGAAAATCCTTTTTGAAATTGATGATGATGATGATCGGGAATTCGGGCTGGAGATAAGTTCCCGAAATCCAGAAATCTCAGCGCCTGGTGGAGTAAACGTTGAGTCGTCGGTATCGATCAACCCTATCAAAACCTGACCATGTAAACCTCCACTTCATCACCCTGCTTCCCCTTCACACATGGAGCTCCTCTGTGAAACCGCAATCTTCTACTCTCGAGGATATTTTTCCCCCCGACGATCTGAGAATCCGACCGCTGACCTCCCCGGGTCACGAGCCCACATCCCTCGTCTCTGCCCCGCCGACACCCGAAAAAAAACTTGCAGCGAGGTGGCTCGTCCAGGACGGCGGCAATCTGTGCTCCCTTTGTAGGAACAGATGTCTTTGGCGCTTTGGGTGAATTGGCCCACGACGCAGTGTTTAATAGAAGCCATTTTCAGACGGAAGGTCTATAAAAAGCAAGCCGACTCTGTAACCTGACACCATCTGTCACTGCCTGGATGAGCGGTGCGGCGAACACACCTCGCCTCATAAACACTCTGATGAAGCTCTTTGTAATTAATGGTAGCAAGGCGTTAGCGTAGCACGACAAAAGGCCAGTGACACCAAGTGAGAGCTGCAGCCAACCATGCACGTCCAAAAAAAATGTGTTTTCCAGGCCTGGAAAAGTCGTGGAAAAATGGAAGATGGAAGATGGACGTGTAACATGCATCACGTTTTGGAAATGTGTTGATGTTTTTTTTTTTTCTCCAACCAGTGAAATGTTTAAGGTCAAGTTTTGCTATTAGATATTTATATTATATATGAGATATTTATTCCTTTGAGAAATAAAAACCTAGATCAGAAACGTAGTATGGGCCAGAAGACGTGGGGCGTTCACAGCACATACTCAATGTAGGAAATGTGATATTTGCAACATAGACAAATATCAGTCATGTAGATTGTGCTGTATGTCATGAAATAGCTTCGGAAAAGCCTTTTATTAGAAAAAGGTGTAGGAATAGAATAGAATAGAATAGAATAGAATAGAATGACATGCACGAGTGGATGACATGCAC
>JAXDDW010000080.1:390000-432500 GCA_034670385.1 Hoplostethus mediterraneus
AGATAGAGAGATGGAAGAGAGGCAGAGGGGATAAGGAGATAAAAGAAAAGAAAAGCTGCAGTAAGATATCAGAGAATGAGACGGAGAGAGAGAGAGAGAGAGAGGAGGAGGAGAATGCAAAAAGAACAAGATAGGAGGAAGGAGGAGACGTGAGGAGCTCCCTGTCGTTTAAAACTCAACGTAGTGATGAGGAGGAGCGCGAGGAGCAGGAGGAGTCTGAACCGGCTGGTAATGGAGGACAAATACTGCTTTCCTTTCATAGCGCCAGATCTGACCGACACGTACACACACACTCATACACACACATGATCACACACACACACACACACACACACACACACACACACACGCGCGCGGAGAAGCGCTCAGATACACAAAGACACAGTAAGCAAAAGCGGGTACGCACTTTAACAAATGTGCGAACACACATACACGAGCACAGAAACCCACACACACACACACAATCATGCACAAAAACACACTAACACTAAAGGCAGGTACACACAAACACTTACAAGACACACGGAAGTACACACTCGAGCAAACACACACACACACACACACACACACAACATATGTATACACACAAAACATACCAATACACACTTAAAGTATCCATCTCTTCATTAGACTTGTGAAAGACACACACACACACACTCACACACACACACATCCCTCTGCTATAGTCCTTTTGAACACACACACACACACACACACACATCCCTCTGCTATAGTCCTTTTGAACACACACACACACACACACACACACTAATTGCCATGTCTCTATGCCTTCCCCGTGTAACACCCGAGATAATAATTGTTCAAACAGGATGTGTCCGGGGGGGGGTGGGGGTGTGGGGGGGGTGACCTCGCCAAAGCTCTCCAATCACCTCCCTCCGTGACCCTGTTTCTCACGGGGCCGGTGCTCTCTGATTGGGTCAGGGCTCCGGTCTCACTAATTGGCTGTCTGGCACGACAAATGACTATTAATTTATTTGGAGGGAGGTAATTGGTCTGAGACAAAGAGACAAACAGGGAGCGGGGGGGGGGGGGGTGTGTGTGTGTGGGCGGGGGGGGGGGGTAGCGGAAAAACATGCAGCGGCGTGTTTAGAGAGAGGCCGGCTTGTGATCGCACGGTTGTCGGTTCAAATCCCGGAGGGTTGTCTCCTGTGTGTTGAGTCCTGTCAGTCCTCATCATCCTGGTACTGCCTTCCTGTCATCGTTTGATTCATAATTGATGATGATGATGATGATGCTGTCGTGGATCGGATCGTCTGTCATCTCGTCCTAGTCAGGCGATGAAGGGCTTTGGAAATTCACGCGACTTCCAGGTGAGGATGTGTGGATGTTGCAGGGTGGTGCTAAACACAGAGCCCGCCTCCTCCGTGGGCTTTCTCCCTGGATCGACGAGGGATTCAAAGAAAAGCGGTGGGCGAGGATCACGTACTGTACGTCGTGAGTCATAGTAGAAGTCCCCATTCATGTTGTTTCCTGAGCGGGTTTGCTGCAGTGTGCTTTGCTGTTTCCCAGCAGCACCGTGCTTCACATCCTCACAGTCACACTCCTTCCCACCTGGGAGCAACGCTGCAACACCAGGCCTCCTCCAGAGCGGCTCCGGAGGACGGACAGCACTGAGATCCACAGTGTGTCTAGGAGAGGTTCCTCCGGGTGGTACCGAGTAACCAGGCAGGTGGTTCGGTTCATCGGGAGTGAACCGACTACACGAAAATGACCCCAAAAAAACGCAATGGTTTATGGGTATGAGGAGAAGGATGTTGACATGATAAACAGCCTGGCATGACAAAAGGAAGCGAGGCCAAACTGGACTGATGTTTCTTCAGGTGTTCTGACCTGGTTTGAACAGCCTAAGTCTATCATGGCAGATCAAGTTACAGGGACTGGACCTCTGACCTGACCTCTGACCTGACCTCTGACCCGGCGGGATGACAGTGTGAACCCGAATGAATCAAAAGTAAACTTTTCCACTCGGAGGGAGGCAGTATGTGAAGTGTTTGATCATTTCAAATGAACAGGAAGGGAAACATACACATGTACAGTATACACTTCAACACACACACACACACACACACACACTACGATAGAGAATGATACGAATAGTCTCACCCACACACAATCAGATACACACACACACACACACACACACTTGATTCAGTCTACATGGTGTGCAGGACGTGGTCTGGAGGTGGACAAAATAACGGAAACGCCTGATGAAAAAGGGGCTTTAACTTTGAAGTAGCTAAATTGCGACACAGGGGAGTCCTATTAAACTCAATGCCAATGAGCAGTGTGTGTGTGTGTGTGTGTGTGTGTCAGCGGTAAAACCTGGCATCTGCCGCCACCTCCGTCCGTGGCAGCGGTTCAGCTCTTGAACCGAACGTCTTTCTGCTGACAACATGGATATCTAACTTCAGCTGCTTATGACTCGCGCAGGATCCTCTGATGTTGGACTGGAAGGATGTTAGCATTGCAAGACTATGTGTGTGTATGTGCGTGCGTGTGTGTGTGTGTGTGTGTGTGTGTGTTGTGGGTAGCAGTTCAAAGACCCTTTGAACCACAGCCACAGATGTACCGTGTAGCTATGGCAACTATGACGCTCCTGCAGCTCCACCTCCAACCTGCTGGGAGGTGAACGCAGCCCGTCCACACCTAGCATCAGCATGCACCTCGTGTCTCTCGTACACACACACTGCAGTCAGACCTGCCAGGACTCGTGCACCTCGCACTACTTGCACGCATGCATCCACACGTCACAGTCTCTGACCACCTCTGGAGCTGCTTGGACAAAGGAAACCCAACAAATCACCACATACGCTGATGCCAGGTGACAAAGAAGTGAAATTCACTAAACGTCGTGTCTCTCCTATTACCCAGAATGCTTTTGGCTGCGTATTGCCCAAGCAGCAAATACATTATTCCACATTGAAACAGCGGTAAAGTCCAGCTGATGAACACGTGATTGTCCACGGAGCGTTCTGGATCGATGCCCGTGCATTTCTTTTGAAGGGAAGGTTTCGAGGGGAGCACAGGCTCGCCTCGCTGAACACACGCTTTTTTAAAAACACCAAACACATTTATTTACCCACGGGCCCAGCACCACCACAGACCTCAGACCTTTGACCTCCAGCTCCACCCCGGGGGGGCAGCTGCTGGAGGTCAAAGGTCTCCCTCAGTCGTAGTTGTTCGGGGAGTCGGGGATGTTTTTCACTCCCGACCTGTCTGGGGGTTTCAGCCCGATCCACGTGTTCCCAACACGACACGGGCTAACTCCTGACGCTCCCAGAGGGCTAGCAGTCGGGAAAAGCTAGCCCCGGAGAAGTCATAAAGAAACCACACATCTCCGTCCGAAGCTGAAGCACCACAATTTAGATGTACGCCTCCAACGGGCCAGCAGGTGGAGGTTCACCGTCTTGCTGAAGGACACTTTATTTTACTCTTTACCATCACTTTACTCTTTTCTATCACTTCAATATTAATCAATGAATCTTTTTTATTAAATTTAAGTCTATAAATGTACTATTCAGTTCCCTACGATTCACTAGATTCACTACAATACGACCATAACAGCCTTGAGCCTCTGAAATACATTTCCCCCGAGGCGTTGCATCAGAAAAGGTCAGTAAAACTTTTATCGAAAACGTTGTGCGCGCTTCAAACTCGCGTCTATTTTTCTCACCAAACTTTTGTTCCTCGCCTCCGCTTGATTAAACGTGTCAGCGGCGTCTCTTCACACGGCGAGGGTCTTCAAAAGACTGGCGGGACAGCATCTCAGCACCTGTCACGGAGCTGTCTACCCTGTTCCGCTCTTTATTTTTCTATTCCCGCTATATTTCCCGTCGTTAGGGAAGACACGCTGGCGGGGTTTTTTTCCTACGCGTCCCCGTGTCTGCCTGGTTTCCTCTAGTCGACATAATAGGACTTGAAGTGGAAGAGAGAAGGGGAAAGGGATGACTTGAGAGTGAGGATTGGCGTCGAGACCACTTTAGTCCAACTCAAAACCAGGTCTAGTCGAGTCAACGTGAACACCAAGACTAAGACCATGGGGCCAGATGTATAAAACTCTGTGTAGATTCAGGTGTAGAAACCTGTGTACGCACAAAACAGGAAACATGCATACGCTCAGATGTATAAAACCCCACGTACGTCTGTTCCCACGTGTTTTTTCTTCATACATCTCAATCATCCTTAAATTGCGTGCACGTGCACGAGCCTTCTGACCATGCCCACAATTTACTATAAATGGCTTCCAACACACCCCCAACTGCTTGGTTTGCATAAGGGCCAGCATTTAGTTTAGTTCTGAGGACAAACGGCGGAAGCATTTAAGAAGAAGTAGAAGAAAAGAAGCGCAATTTTACGACTGTGAACTTAAAATAATGGTTGATTAAAATGACAGAAGAAAACGCGGATAATTTAGAAGCCTAAGCTCTGGCATTATCGACCAAATGAAACAAGTTGAATGGCAGAAAGTAACCGAAACCATCTCCCTTTTAAAAGCCCAATGCAACGCTCTACCACAGAGCGCACGGCTGTGCACCACATTACAGCGTCTGTTGTGGCTCTGGGGGTTTGTACATGGCATAACCATGGCTTCAATGCATACCCATTGGTATCCATGGTATCATTTGGCACAGCCATTACGCACGGCTACAGCCTTTATATAGTGTAGGTTATTCTTACTCCCCAATAATAGGCTACGGAATAATAATCTTGTATCATGTATTTATTTGTTTATTTATATAAAGATCATTATCATTATAATTATTATAATGCATAGTGACAAACATATTTACTCAAGATAGAACGAAATGCTTGTCCAAAAAAAGGTTGTTAACCATTCACGCATCACTATGTAATCATAGTGGATGTTTTTTTTAAACTATAGATTACATCCTAACACAATGTAGTGAAAGAAAAAAGCTCCAAATAAAATGTCACCCAAATTCACACTTTTATGATCCTTTTTTGGATAAAAACTCGAAAAATGCGTATGGTACGCATGGTGTTCAGGATGCATACCGGTACGCACATTCTCGCCGCCCGTGGATTTTTATACATTTGAAACCTGCGTGGAAAGTGACGTAAGTACACTTTTCGTGCGTACGTATGGTTTATACATATGGCCCCTGGTGTAGTAAGTAAGTCAAGACGAGACTAGAAGGGGTTTAATTGTCAGGATGCTGAATAATATGAGATTGCATTCCATTTTTAAAGCAGCGCTGGGAAATCCTGCATTACCTGAATGCTTCATTACCCAGATATCGATGTGTTTCCGGTAAACTACGCTCCCCCTGGGACTTGAATGTCTCTTTCTTTCGTGGCTGGTTGGGGTGGAGGTGGTGAAGCGGTGGACCGCTGTTTAGGAGAACGTTGCGCATTTCATTCTCCCGTTTCAATTTGTCACTTCCTGTGTGCGGAAGAAGATTTTTGCATCAGTGCATAAAACTCAACACTAGAACTTTCTATAGCTTCTCAACGTGTAGCATCTCGTTTTTTTCCGCTGATGCAACTCGACTTTAGGCTGAAAAAACATCAACAATCCTGCCTAGTGCAGTTGAACGATGACACTATAGAGCAGTGATCCTCACTATTTTTTTCACAAGAGCCACATTGGCAGAGCAAAGTCAAGGGGAGAGCCACTTTTACGACAATATACCAAGTCACCCACACAGATGAGCATTTCTACATATAAATTGGTCATCCCACAAAAAAAAGCAACAAAACAGCCAATACATTTTCAATTAAGACCACATTTTTCTTTTCCAGATTTTCATTTGCTGCTTCCTCAGACTCTTTATCTTCACGATTCCTTACAACGCTGTGTGTCTGTCCGTCTGGTTTTTGTCTTTTTTTTTATTTATTACAAATCGATCCATTTTGTGCCCTGTGCATGTCACGCTGGCTGGCTGAGCTATCATGACCTGCGAGCGTGCACTGCCGCCAAGTAAGCCGGTGTTGTAAGCAATGCTGTAAGCGTGCTGCGTTGCCAGGTTTGACAGTTACCCCCCTTTTGGAAACAACATTAATTGAGGTGAAAGGAGAAATATAATGCGGATGTTTGCGTGTTTGTAGTGTAGTGTTCATTGTATATTTATGTAGCACATTTTTTTAGGGTGTGTGACGGGGGCGGGGCTTCCAGGGTTCATCCATTTCCAAATCCCTGACTTTTCTGACTGGACTGTGTTCGCTGTGCAATACGCTGACAGCGGCTCAGCAACGTCGTGACCCCGGCAACATCACTCTGAAGATTATTTTCCGCAACACAAATGTCACTAAAGTCAATTTCCCCGTGCTTTTAAAAAGACTTTCCGTAACTTGTCGAGACGGTGAACCCATCAATCTCCCGGTGATTTTCCAGAGAAGGGACCCTGGGATTCATGGTGGAGGAAGCAGAGCGATGTGCTGGTGGATATGAGCGGTGAGCCGGGGGCTGCGGGGATCTGAGGGACTCGTATTGAGCTAATAAGGCATCGCACGGTGATTTAAGAGAAGACTGCTGTGCCTCCCAGGCTAATTATCCAGGTCTCACTGGGTCTAAACCTTTCATTTCCCTCCCCCTGTATCTCCCCCACTCTCCCCCCTCCGTCTCTTGCTGCTGGCCATATTCCCTCATTAATAAGAATCCTTTTCTCTCTCTCTCTCTCTCTCTCTCTCTTCCTCCTTTACTTAAACCCTCAGTTTATTATGGTTTATTATGTCACAAAGAAGAGACTGTAGGATTTTCATTAGGTCTTTGTTGACCTGGCCTGTCTGAGACTGTGGTAGCAACCTTCAGAGAAGTTGCTGCTGTAGCTTTTCACGGCAGTTGCGCTGGAAGTTGCTTGTTCCATGTCAAATTGCCCGTCTCTGGTTTTCCTGATGCAAGTTGTTGGACTGTTTGATTTAGGTTTTTTCATTTGATTCGTCGCACGTTCTTGTGGGCGTCGCCCCTTCGTTGGGGATGTACCGTTAGCGTAGCGTAGCCTCCGCTAACGTAGCAGTTTCACTTCATCCCCTTTCTGTCCCTTTCACAATCTATCTATCCTCCCTCAACCTCAACCCATCTCACGTCCTGTCTCAGTCTCTCTCTCTCTCTCTCTCTGTCTTCCACGTTTTCATGTTTTCCCAGCATCCTCGGCTCTCTCTCTCTCTCTCTCTCTCTCTTTCCTCCTCAGTTTTCTCTCTTCCATCCATTCCCTGCGGTCCCCATTACAGAGAACAGAGGATGTTTTCAGTGATCATGTGCTGTTAAGGCAAGAACAAGAACAAAGGTTCACACGCACGTGCACACGCACACACACACACACACAAACCTCTCTCTATTGTCTAGCTGGGTATTGATGACGGTTGCAACGGGTCAGTGGATCCCATTTTATCTAACAGATCTCATCAATACCTGGATAGGATAGACACACATGCACACACAGAAAACACACACACACACACACACACACACACGCTCTTTGTATTATCGAACATAAGTAAGAGTCCAAGCTGGACAAGACAGAAGGCTTGTTAATGTCAGGGCATTGAGCCAGCGTGTGTGTGTGTGTGTGTGTGTGCGTGTGCGTGTGCGTGTGCGTGTGCGTGTGTGTGTGCGTGTGCGTGTGCGTGTGTGTGTGTGATGAAGATAGGGAGCTTCATTAATACCGGTCATTAGCGAGCCCTCGGGGCCGAGCCAGCTAGAACACTACAGGACTAAATGAGATACCAAATGGCAACACTCTCTCTCTCTCTGTCTTCTTCTTCTCGGTGTCTCTCTCCCTCTCCCTCTCCTTCAGTCCATTTATCTCGCTGTCTTTCTCTCCACACTTTCCCTTTTCTTAAACTCTCTTTTCTCTGAGTCATTTGTTTGAGATGGAGGAGAGGAGGAGGAAGAGGAAGGAAAGAGAGGGAAATATAAGAGGAGAGGAGGGCAGAAGGGTGAAGGACGAGGGAGAGGAGAGGAGAGGAGAGGAGAGGAGACAAGGGAAGAGTGCGAGGGGAGAAGAAAGGAGGGGCGGGGAAAGGAAAGGAAAGAAGAGGGCAAGAAGGAGAAGAGAGGAGAGGAGAGGAGGAAGAGAAGGGAGAGAGGGAAACACAAGAGGAGAGGAGGGCAGAAGGGTGAAGGACAAGGGGAGAGGAGAGGAGAAGAGAGGAGACAAGGGAAGAGTGAGAGGGGAGAAGAAAGGAGAGGAGAGGATAGGAAGGAAATGAAAGAAAAGGGGAAGAAGGAGAAGAGGGGAGGGATAAGAGAAGAGAAACGAGAAGAACAGAGAAGATGAAAACAGAAAGCAGATCATAGAACAGCAGAAGAGAAGAAATCCAACCCAGAGGAGAGAGAGAGAGAGAAGGAGAGAGAGAGAGAGATGCTGTAATTTCACCATTTATTTATTTCTTATACAATATCAATATATAGACAATATATAACTATTGTTATTTTTGGTTTGTTCTCATATTACACCTCGGCTTCCTTCATCTTCATCTTCATCTTCATCTCAAGTCTGTTTCTACCGCTGCTGTTATTTATCTTTCCTCTTAATTCTGCAACACATCCTCATTATCTCATCCCTCCATTTCTCCCAAACATGTCAGAGCAGTGAGACGTCTCTTCTGCTGTATTTCCATTAATACTGTATCCTGCTATATCCTATTATTTGCTGCGACGGCCCTCTCTCTCTCTCTCTCTCTCTCTCTCTCTCTCTCTCTCTCTCTCTCTCTCTCTCTCTCCCCCCCCCCCCCCCCCCGAAACTGAAGTTTCCTCTTCTTTACTTCTATAGCTATAGATTATCGAGATGTGGGTCTGGGGCTCCGGAGGGGGGGAGAGGCAGGAAGGGAGGAGGGGGAGGAGAGGCAGGAAGTGGGAGATGAAGGCGGGAGATGACAGGACAGAGCAAAGACTCTCTCCCCCCGTGTGAGAGAGAGAGAGAGAGGAGAGAGAGAGAGAGAGAGAGGATGGGGGATAAACAGAGGAGGAAGATGACAGAGGAGGCTCTCCGGCCGTCGGGGAGTAGTGTAATCTGAAGGCAAGAGCCCAGAGTCGGCCACGGCCGGCTGATGAAATCTGACGGAAAGAAGGAAGACGCCATTAAAAGTCAGCGATGGATCATTAAAAAACATGTTGTAGTATTTCTTTCTGTTGGTGTGCTCTCCGGGGGAAAAGGGAGTTTCTTTGTTCATTTCTTAATCTTTCTCACTTTTTTTTATATCTGTCCATGTCTATATACTCTCTCTCTCTCTCTCTCTCTCTCTCTCTCTCTCTCTCTCTCTCTCTCCATCTTTTTCTCTTTCTGTCTCCACCTCCGCCAGCAGGAGGAAGGTGAGGGTTATGGGTCTTCTACACTCTAAAGGGGTGATTTCTGCATGCCTACAGCTTCAGGTCAGACTGTCCTGAAAGTCCCCCGAGGGGTTCTGGGTAAATCCTCGCTCTCGCTGTCCGGTAGGCGTGTCCACCAATCACACAGCCGCTCAAGCCTGTCAGCATTTTTTGTCTCAAAAGTCGCGTCATGAAAGCAAAAGAAACGAAAAGGAAACGCGACAAGACACAGTAGCCGTTTGCCACTTCACCTGCCAAAGATGGTTTATTGGTGAAGTGGATGAAGAGGATGCGTGAGCAGTAATCAGCCTACAGAGGAGAAAAGACAAAAAGAGGCAAATTTTCCTCTCGTCTATTTGTTGGTGTTCAAGTAATAATCTGTCAGATCCTTTGTCTCTCAGCCTCACTGTGGTGTTCCTCACTGTGGTGTTCTTCACTGTGGTGTTCCTCACTGTGGTGTTCCTCACTGTGGTGTTCTTCACTGTGGTGTTCCTCACTGTGGTGTTCTTCACTGTGGTGTTCCTCACTGTGGTGTTCCTCACTGTGGTGTTCTTCACTGTGGTGTTCCTCACTGTGGTGTTCTTCACTGTGGTGTTCTTCACTGTGGTGTTCCTCACTGTGGTGTCCTTCACTGTGGTGTTCCTCACTGTGGTGTTCCTCACTGGTGTTCCTCACTGTGGTGTTCCTCACTGTGGTGTCCTTCACTGTGGTGTCCCTCACTGTGGTGTTCTTCACTGTGGTGTTCCTCACTGTGGTGTTCTTCACTGTGGTGTTCTTCACTGTAGTGTCCTTTACTGTGGTGTTCCTCCCTGTGGTGTTCTTCACTGTGGTGTTCCTCACTGTGGTGTTCTTCACTGTAGTGTTCTTCACTGTGGTGTTCTTCACTGTAGTGTTCTTCACTGTGGTGTCCTTTACTGTGGTGTTCCTCACTGTGGTGTTCTTCACTGTGGTGTCCCTCACTGTGGTGTTCTTCACTGTGGTGTCCCTCACTGTGGTGTCCTTCACTGTGGTGTCCCTCACTGTGGTGTTCTTCACTGTGGTGTTCCTCACTGCTCTCCCCAGAGATCACCTGTCAATCAAACAGTGTGTCCAGTACTGTGACGTCTTTCTCCTTGAGATTTCCTGTTGATGGAGTTTGAGTTCCTGTAGGTGGCGCTATTTTCTATTGGCTGTTTCCAGGTGTGTTGGGGTGTGTTCTCTCCAACACACACACACACACACACACACACACACACACACACCAGTAATCCAGTGTTTGTTATGTTGTTGATAGGCTGTGCTTGGTGAGCCCAGAGACTCACAGACAAGTCAATATTTGATCTGGATGACTGATCTTCTTCACCAAGTTGCTGGACCCCCCCCCCCCCCCCCCCCCCCTCCTCCTCCTCCTCCTCCATCCCTCTATATCTCTCCCAATCTCTTTCAGGCTCCATCCCCACAGCCGTCTGTCCACATCTCTTCATCCCACTCATTTCTCATCCTCTCATGCTCGTCCCAGAAAGCATTTCACGGTTGGCGACGTGGCAGGAGGTGGCCAAGTCCTCAACCTCAACTCAAAACGAGAACGAAATGTTGCTGAATTTGTGTTAAAGCATCTTCGGAAACTGCTTTGACTCGATATCAGAAAGATGTTCAGCTCCTGACTTCAAAACGACGAGCTTTCACCGTGGCACTATATTTACACGGGGTTTCAGCGCTGGTGCAGACCATCTTATCAACATCTATCCAACGTCGAAATGCATGCTGGGTAATTACCCCCTATCATATCCCTATCTTTGTCTTAGTCATCCAGGCAGTAGTGGAGTTACAGTCAGTTGATTCACAAACTCAGAAACACAGATCGGCCTCCCTCAGTTTCCATATCCCTCTTGATATGTTTTAGATTGTTATATTTTTATATTTTTATAAAGTTGTTTACACGTATGTATGTCATATTTTTTCTCTTGTCTTCTCTACATACTCACAAAAGTTCCCCATGGGGATCATTGAGGTTTTATCTGATCTTTTCTTTCTTTTTGGAGGAAGTGGCGAGTGTCAGGAAGGATGGGGGGTCGTGTGGGTGTTGAGGTTCAGGTGGCCTGGTTGAGTAGGGTGGCAGCTCTTGGGAAGAAGCTCAACTTGCGGCACCGATCGTATTTTATTGTTGATCAAAAAGGACGTAGAGGCAGAGAGCAGGCAATAAGGCATCTCAATCCTGGTCCTGGAGTCCCACCCCCCCGCTGGTTTTCATTCTGGTCATCGAATCGGGTGCATGCAATTAACTACACTCAACCTATGAACAGGAAGCTTGAATATGCTGAGACAAACGGACCGAAAGCAGGTCATGGTTTCATTAAGGTAACACACTCAGGTTTTTCTGCTTCCATATATACATATATAGTGGTTCTGGTTCTGACTAACGCTGGCGACCCAAGAAGGTCAACATGAGTAGGAGCAGCTGATTCACTCATCTGCCGACACGAGAGGAAGTAAGATGTGTTGGTGTTGGTGTTGGTGTTGATGGTGTTCTGGTGATTTACAACATGTGAGCACGGTGTGAGGAAAGTAAGAATAGCTGCTGACACACCGAAACACCGAGTCAGAAAGGATGCTCCCGTCTTCAACACGGGCAACATGTGCAACAGGTGACAGAAATGATGTTCGCGTGTTTGCATAAAGGCATAGAAACGCTAGTAGGTGATTGGCTGATGTTGGATGATGTCACCTAAAATTCCAGCTGCAGACGAAGAACCCGAGGAAACAAGGAAACCAGTCGACGCGGGGACGTGTTTTTTTCTGGTTTTCAGTAGATGAACGGGACTTCCGGTGACTCGTCCCTCGGACCGCCGGAGGTGTGAAGGTTCCTCGTCCACCAGCCGTCCGGCCAACGAGGCCCGTCACCTCCAGCCGATAAGCCTGACCTCGATGAGTCAGACGCAGTTCGTCAAGCGATCGTCGTCACCGGGGCGTAACATTTGCCATTCAGGTGGACGACGTCTTCATCAGGAAGCTGCATCGCGGTAGCAGACGACCCCGGGCTTTCCAGCGAAAAGGTCAGGACGGATACCGGCGGTGCATCGCTTCACGAGGGCTCCCGGGACAAAAGACTCATTTCTCATTTTACGGCAGGTCGCGAGCCGAAGGTGTTCCAATCCGAGACTCGCTCCCACGATCGCCATCACTCCCGTTCACATTTGTGGCCGCCCATGAATGCGCGCATCTGTACACGGCTGGCACTCAGTGGGAGTAGAAAACCTCCGACCCTAACCCTCGCTGTATCGCTGTCTTGTTTTCCGCTCAGACTCACGGTCATTCATCAGACGGCGTCGTGAGCTCTCTCTCTCCGGACGGTGTTAGTATTAACGGGGCAGGTTGGTGATTTGACTTTGCCCGTGCACGGAGGTAATTTCAGTCAGTCATCCAGATGGTGATGTATTATCCCGTAGTAATCCAGAGCAATGTCACCCACAGCAGAGCTCCATGTCGCTGTAATGCCTCTCTTCCACTATGTTCTCTATTTTTCTTGGTGTTTAAATGTACTATGTCTTCCTTTTATTGCTTATTTTATATTTTATTATTTTACCCCGTTGAATTCTATTATTTTTACTGATGCAATGACCTAATTTCCCCATGGGGATCAATAACGTTTGATCTAAAGAGTATCTAAAGAGTGTCGCTGCTCTACATGGTCCATGTAATCCAGATGCCAGGTGACTAGGCCTAGGTTGATTTCAGATGGAGAAAATCACTTACATGTTTATTCCAGACACGATGAAAAAATCTTGTGGTCCTGATGTAAAAACACCAATGCCCCCCAAGGTATGTGCTATAGACTGAATACTTTGCTTACACTTCCAGCTGTGTCTCCTCCTGCCAGTTGTTTCCTGCTTCCTCTCCATCTAGCTCAACAGACGAGTTGAGAGGGTTGAGGGTAGTCAGAAGGAGGATGGGCTCAGCAGATGTTAAACTGGCGGGCTGAGTGTGCTCTGGAAAATAAATGTCGGACCTGTTGCCTCGCTCAGATACAATCCCATTGGACGCGTTGGATGAAAGTCATCGGTTTTTATCTTTGGTTAATATAGTGATGATGTGAACACATACAAGCATCATCATTTCCCTCTCTCTCTCTCTATGTCTCTCTACCTTTCTCTCTCTCTCTGTGTCGGTCTAACACATGCTAACACCTCTGGCTCTATTTAATGATGCTGATGAGGTGATAAGTGCGATTTGTCATTTTACAGATACAACATGTTAGCCTCAAGGGCCGCGAGACCGCCCACACAAGTACACACACACACACACACACACACAAACACACACCCCACCCCTAGCCGCCATGCCTCTCGCCGAGGGGGGATCAGGCCGGGTGTCTTGTCTGTATGAGCTCTCGCTCTCTGGGGCGGCCGTGACAAGAAAAGCCTGCTGCTTGTTAGATGGATGGCACTGACCCTGGAGGAGGAGGAGGAGGAGGAGGAGGAGGAGGAGGAGGAGGAGGAGGAGGAGGAGCAGGAGGAGGAGGAGGAGGAGGGCGAGGGACTCGGCCGGAGAAATGAGAGGACGGGGGGAAAAAAAGAGAAGAGTGAACCAGATAGCGAGCGAGGGTCGCCAGTCTGAATCCCAAGACCAGCTCCCCTCCCTTAAGAAACTCATAAGACGGTTTCCTTGCGCAAGCACAGTGAACGCCCACTTCGTCCACTTCAGCTCAGGGCTCAAAACTGGGCGGTTGCCAGGTAAGAAAAGAAAAGAAATGCATGAATGTGTATCACACCTTATGACACGCAGTCATACTAGACGTTATAGTGAGTCATATAAGACTAATACGTTTAATGCAGTGAAGACAAACGAGCACCAATATGAACCAAATCCATCACCATTCACCCTCTCCTTATATCAGCTTGATACTAATTACTATTAAGTATAGCAGTATATTTCATATCATCAAGACTCATGTCATGTCGATTCTGCAGATAACAAGGTGGGATTATATATTTACCCTCCACTTCACCCCTGGTCTCATGAAACCAGGAAGTAAAATACAAAATACTGCTTCTCTGGCGGTGGGAGGTCGTGACGATCACTGGAGTTCACACTAGTTTATCTTTACATTCACCACAGATCAGAGAGAGAGAGAGGAGAGAGAGAGAGAGAGAGAGAGAGAGCTCTCGGGGTGAATCATTAATTCTGATGTGAATTAATGTGGGGCCGGGTAAATGAATCACAAACCAGTCAGACTAGAGGGAGGAGATGAGAAACATGAGCAGGGAAAAGAGAGAGAGAGAGGGAGGCAAATAAGAAAACAGATGCAGGAAAGAGAGAAAAATGAGAGGAGGAGGTGGGAGACAAAGGAGGGAGAGGATGAGAGAAAGAGGTAGGTAAGGGATGGGATGAGGGACGAGAATTAGAAGAGAAAATGAGAAAAAGAGGGAGGCAGAAAAATGAGGACAGAGAGGGAAGTCGAGATGAGAGTGATGAAAAGAGGGAGACGTGATGTGAGAATGGCTGAGAGAAAGAGAGAGAGAAAGGGAAAGAGATGAAGAGATAAAGAGAAAGTAAAGGTGGAGTCGATGGAGTTTTGGTGGAGCGGACGGCCTAACATATTTCCACGACCAGTCCAACGTCAGATAGGAAGATGAGATGTGAGGAAGATGAGATGTGAGGCCAGGCATTGAGGCCGAAGAGGAGTGAAGGTACGAGGATTGGTGGAAAGATGAAGGATGACAAAGATGCTGCGGATCCATTTTAGAAAACCAAACAATACGAACGATTCCTGAATCCATCGAGAGCCAATAGAAACAACAAGGAGTACTTAGAAGGATTATAGATAGAAAGAAATGACTGAACGACTGAGATGAAAGTTTTTCATTCAGCAGCTTTTTAGAGACTTGATGTGCACGGATCAATACTTTCAATCCTCCAAATTATTACTATGTTGTATGAGACGGTGTTTAAAGGGCCGACGGCGTCAATAATAATCCACCGTGAGGATTTTGCTGATTTTTCACAACAACAAGCCGGCTGTTGATGCCGTCGGGAAACATTTAGAACAGGAGGAACGTAGGAGCTTTCATGTCCCGAACCACCTCACATCACAGGAACCTGCCCAGACGACATGAAACACGTTTAGAAAGACCTCTTCAGGAGCACCAAAGTCCTCATACGGGATCATCCGGCTGACCATCGGGTCTAGACGGCAGCAAAACGGACATTTGTTTACTTGAAAATGTCACAAACGATTTCTTTAAGGCCTCGGCTTGCAAAACAGTGACATTCTGGAAGACAAAGTTATCTGAGCTTTGGGCAAATATCGAGCAAAAAATTCATTGATTTTACAGCTTCTTGGAAACCCTCGGGACACTGAAGAAAAGGAAGTAGGGACGAGGACCGTCAGGAAGTAAAGGACGGTGCCACCGCTCTCTTGAGATCTCCAAAATGCCATCAGACATCACGAATCTGACACAACGTCATAAAAAACACACCGGGGGCCCCCACACCGGCGAGCCTGAGGCCCCGAGATAAGCCTGGAGCTCTGGACTGACCTCCGCAAGATAGGGGAACAAAGAGATGTGAGAAATACACCTGAGAGAGATGAGGGGCGAGGGACAAAGAGAGAGAGAGAGAGAGAGATGTGTGTGGCGGGAAGAGAGAGAATCAAAAGACAGGTAGAGAGAGAGAGAGAGACAATGAAAGGTCATCCGAGTGACAAACTGAAGTGAATGAAAAGAGACAATGTAAAGACGGAGAGGAAAGGAATGAAAGGAAACGAGAAGGGTAGGACGGAAGGAGACGAGAGGAGGAGAGATCAGAGAGTCCCGGCTTGTGTCACATGACCTTGGAAATAAGGCGATTTAGAGACGTGACTAAGACAAAGATAGGGATATGATAGGGAGTAATTACCCAGCATGCATTTCAGACAAGACGACATGGATCGGCAAGTACACCCATTGGTAGAGCTGCAGAGGAGGAGGATGGACAGGAGGAAGAGGAAGCAAGAGACAGGGGAAGGGAAGGAGTAAAAAGAAAAGGAAGAAAAAGAGGAAAAGGTTTAAAAGACGTGTGAATGGTTTATAGCAGCTAAAATTAGGAGACGCAGTGAAAAAGGTTTAATAGACGCCCAAAATGAAACCATCATCTTGTACTTCTACTTCTGTGGTGTTTCTGATATTTACAGCTGCATTGTTTAAATCAGTAACAGTGTATTTACTGCTTGGTCTAAAACCGATCCTGGGTCTGAGAGATGAAGCTTCGACTCAACGTTGAGAAGACGTTGAGTTGAGTGGCGTTCTACAATAAAGCACAGTCACGTATGTAATAGGCTACAAGCTATTCGTTTGCTAACGCTAACTAGAACGTCAAGAGGACTAACGTTACTGTAGTATCCAGGAAGTTGAGGCAGCTGACCAATCAGAGAGCTGAGACCACATATAGATGATTGATATTGAATCAGGTTTATGTGTCATGGTGGGACAGTGAGGAGGCCGATGGATGCACCAGCTGATGAAACCTGCAAGAGGCATTGACTTCTGGTCGTCTTTAATGAGACTCGCTGCAAAACAGAGCAACTGAAGACACACACACACACACACACACACACACACACACACACACACACACACACACAGTGAAGCTCTCGGGTCTGGACTCCAACGAACCATACTCAGTAAAATAACAGTCTGTTTAGACGATGATTCCCAAACTCAGGGGTTAGGAGCCACTGAAGCAGCACAGAAAACAACAGGAACTCCTCTGGGGAGAAGAGAGGGGGAGAGGGGGGGGGGGGAGTGAGAACGAGAGGTGAGAGAGTGGGAAGGGAAGGGGAAAGGGGAGAAAGATGAGGGAAGAGGGAGAGGGAAGGTGATGAGAGAAACGAGAGGAGAGAAAAATGGGAAAGAGAAGAGAGGGGAGGAAGACGGGGAGAGGAGAAGGAATGAGGAGGGAGGGGAGGAAGAGAGAGGAGAGAAGAGAGAACAAGGAGGGAGGGAGGGGAGGAAGACAGGGAGAGGAGGGAGAACGAGGAGGGAGTGGAGGAAGAGAGAGGAGAGGAGAGAACGAGGAGGGAGGGGAGGAAGATAGAGGAGAGGAGAGAGAACAAGGAGGGAGGGAGGGGAGGAAGACAGGGAGAGGAGAGAGTGAGGAGGGAGGGGAGGAAGATAGAGGAGAGGAGAGAGAACGAGGAGGGAGTGGAGGAAGAGAGGAGAGGAGAGAACGAGGAGGGAGGGGAGGAAGATAGAGGAGAGGAGAGAGAACAAGGAGGGAGGGAGGAAGATAGAGGAGAGGAGAGAGAATAGGAGGGAGGGAGGGGAGGAAGACAGGGAGAGGAGAGAGAACAAGGAGGGAGGGGAGGAAGATAGAGGAGAGGAGAGAGAACGAGGAGGGGAGGAAGAGAGAGGAGAGGAGAGGAGAGAGAACGAGGAGGGAGGGGAGGAAGAGAGAGGAGAGGAGAGAATGAGGAGGGAGGGGAGGAAGATAGAGGAGAGGAGAGAGAACAACGAGGGAGGGGAGGAAGACAGAGGAGAGGAGAGAGAACAACAAGGGAGGGGAGGAAGAGAGGAGAGGAGAGAACGAGGAGGGAGGGGAGGAAGGGAGAGGAGAGAGAACAACGAGGGAGGGGAGGAAGAGAGAGGAGAGGAGAGAACGAGGAGGGAGGGGAGGAAGAGAGAGGAGAGGAGAGAGAATAGGAGGGAGGGAAGGAAGACAGGGAGAGGAGAGAGAACAACGAGGGAGGGCAGGAAGGGAGAGGTGAAATAGCAAACAACAAGTAAGGGGAGGGTGACGGGAGAATGATGAAAAAGAAAGAGCATTCGGGGAAGAAAGCTAGTTTTTGTCTCTGGAAGATAAGAGCTCCTAAACACAGTTGTTGCGTCAGACCCTCCCTCCTCAGTACGACGCTCCTCTGGGAAGGAGGGATGAGGGAGGGGGGAGGGAGGGGGGGAGAGAGGAGGTGAAGGTTTTGTCTGGACAAGGTCACCGTCTAGTGATGCGTCAGAGGAACTGTATTGTGGTTCCACATGGGAGACGGTAAAAGGGCAGAGAACAGAAGAAGAGAGAGAGAGAGAGAGAGAGAGAGGAGAGAGAGAGAGAGAGAGAGAGAGAGAGAGAGAGAGAGAGAAAGAAAAAAACTACAATCTGAAACGACGACACAGAGACGGGAGAACGAGGAACAGAGGAAATACACTATCAAATATTATTGGCAGCCTCGCATTTTCTGCATGTACAAAAGCTTCTGGAATAATTGGAAATTGACTTTGGGCCTTCAAACATTTATCCATCAAGTTACCATCAGCTCATGGTCTGACAATAAAAACCAAAAATAAATCTTCCACGGTTTCAAAATTGAAAAGTGGCCTCAGCCGTGATTACTGCCACCATTTGGAACAGTTCAAATCAATTTTCGTTGGAAATCCATCCTCATTTGCAGTGTTGTTCAACTCACCTGCGACAGGTTGCAGGGGCCCACATGGTATAAACCAACCAATTATCCATTTTAAAGTGATAGAACAGTCATCTGAGGACGTCTGAGAAACCATTATCACCAAGAAGGAGCCTTCACGAGGCTATGAGGCCATCTCTAGAGACCTTGGTCTTCCTGTTCCAACAGCTCTACTGTTATTAAGAAGACTGTCGCTCACGGGGGTTGTTGAGGATCTCCCAGGACGTGGTGGTAAAGAAAACTGATCTCAGATGTCGCCGAAGGCTGGTGAAGAAACACCTCGCATCACATCTGAAGATCTCAAGGCTGACCTGGAGAGGTCTGGGGTAATGGTTTCAGACCGTACCATACGCCGGACACCATGCAAGAAGGTACGATTGACCTTTACCAAGACCCACCAGGACAAACCGAAATCCTTCTGGGAAAACGTTCTCTGGACCGATGAAACCAAATGACTCTTTAGCAATTAAGATCAGCGTATTGTTTGCAGATGACAAAATGAAGCTTGTAAAGAGAAGAACACCCTACCTACAGTCAGACAGGGTGCAGGGTCCATAATGCTGTGGGGATGCTTTGCTGCCTCGGGTACTGGAACGTCCTGAACGTATGAAAGGTATTAAATCATGAAATCAGACGATTACCAAGGAGTCTTGGAGAGAAATGTGCTACCCGAGAGTCAGAAAACTGGGTGTCAATAGGAGGTCCTGGGTCCTCCAGCAGGACAGTGACCCTAAACACATCCAGAAGCACCAGGAATGGTTCAAGAGAAAATGCTGGACTGTTCTGGATCCTGATCCTGAGTCCTGATCTCAATCCGCAAGGCGTGAAATGTGCAGTCGGTCAAAGGAATCCTTCAAACATCGAAGAACTGGAGCAAGTTGTAATCGAAGAGTGGGTGCCAGCATAAGAGTACAGGAAGCTTAGTGAAGGTTTGGAAGCATCATCATTGCCAAAGGCTGTGCAACTATTAGTAAAGGGAGCCAATGATCATGTCCACAGACAGTTTTAGATTTTTTGATGTCTGTATTCTTATTATTGATCATGTGTTGGATGCGTGAAGACTGAACGCTGTTTCAATTTCCAATTATTTCTAAAGATGCTGTACATTATCTGCACGACATGGTGCCAGTAATCTTGGCCAGAACCGGAGATATCTCTAATATCTCTCATATGTACCCGTACTCCGACTGACTTCACCTCCTGCTCCGTCTCTCGGCCTCCTCCTTTATTAGGTGGCCTCGTCTCCTCACCTCCTCTTATCACCTGAAGTTTCCTGAAGTTGAAGCTCCTTGATCTTCCTCTCTCCTCCTTTTGCTTCCACTGTCTTTTTCTATGCTTGCCACAGGGCTGACGTCGCTGAGAGACTGGAGGGTTTTTCATTCGGCCCTTGAGTTGAAGTCTGAGATACCGATGGTCGTTCAGTGCAGTCGCTTTTTTTTCAATTTCCCATTTTGCTAGCAAGTAGATGATCCCTTGTAAGCACCCTGGTTTTTCCGGTAAGGTAAGTCGTATCATTTTACATCCTCAGATTGATTGATTTCGGTTTTGCATTTTGTTTGTCGGACTTGTTCGCTGGTACGACGAATCCTTTGTTAGCAGGCGGTATGCTAGCTGTAACTGTTGCAGTGAGTTATTATGGGTGATTCCATTTTATTACACACTGTTAAACGGAGCTAGCGCTAAGCTAGTTTTCGCTTGGTTTTTATCAGTTTCTATCCCCTTCTCTCTTACTCGCCCCCTCTTTTGTTCTGCCATTCACATCTCTCTCTCTCTCTCTCTATTTCTATGTCTATCACTTTCTTCTCCTCTCCTGCTATTTTAATATTTAATCCCTTTCAGAGAGGTGTGCATCTCTATCCATTTCCCTCCTCTCACGCTTTCCCTCACTATCTATCTATCTATCTATCTATCTATCTATCTATCTATCTATCTATCTATCTATCTATCTATCTATCTATCTATCTATCTATCTATCTATCTATCTATCCTCCCTTCTCCAACCTCCATCTCCCTTGCGACAGAGCGAACCCTTTAATAATATATGAGCTCCTCCGTCTCTCCTGGCAGCGATGCCAGATTCCTACAGGATTCAGTCATGGCTGCACTAATGAGATTAACATGGCTCTCCCTCCCTCCCTCGCTCCACACCGGGGGAGGAGAGGAGCCAGGAGGTGCCCAGGGCGGGTGGGTCGATGGTGGGGTGGCTGAACTAGGAAAGCCCCTGGTTCCATCTGGGCCTCACCACAAGGGACGGGAGCAGAGAGGAACATCCCAGGTGAAGGGGTGGAGAGAGAGAGAGAGTGTTAGCCAAGCAAGCTAACTTGGCCCGTGACAAGTGTGTGAGTGTGTGTGTGTGTGTGTGTGTGTGTGTATGTGTGTGTGTGTGTGTGTGTGTGTGTGTGTGTGTGTGTGTGTGTGTGTGGTTTGTGTTTGGGTGTGGGCGGGTGTTTGGCAGTCCTCCGCACTCTTTCCCTGTGTTTGAAGAGCTGTGGTGGAACTTGGCAGTTCTTACTGGCAGGATGGAGAGAGGAGAGGAAAAAAGACTCTGGAAGGATGAAGGGATGGAAGGATGGAGGGGTGGAGGGATGAAAGAGAGAGAATAAGATGCTAACCTGAGGCCTTATTGTTGAGCCTGCCCAAACAACAACTACACCTTATTTAGTTATTTAGGAGATGCTCTTTTCCACACCAGTAGATAAGCTTAAATTGATGCGCACGCACACACACACACACACACACACACACACACACACATATAGAGAGAGAGACGGTCAGACAGATTCTAAGGCAGAGAGACATAGAAAGTGAGAGAGAGAAGTTTGGTGGAGGCCGAGAGCGTTTTCCAATCAAGTGGATGAAATCAATCCTTCACTCTGATTGATCTCCCAGTCAAATTAGCTGATTTGGTAATATATCAGTGAATTTAAGATACATTACCCAAAGACCGCCGTTCAACTGAAGATATATTACTTGCAGGTTTGTAATGTAAGGTCTATCATTCAGTTAAGATGTATGAGATTTCTAAATCTATCAGCATCATTTAAACATTTGTAAATCTAGCAGTGGATTAAGACATATTACTTATAAACAAATGCATGAATACAAAAATAAATGAATGGGAAAACATTTATTCATAGAAATCTGAAAATAAATGAATAAATAAGACATATATTAACAAGAAAACATATCTAGTCATGTATTTGTCACGTGGGTGGTGGTTGGTCACCGCTCGATTGGACTTGCCTCACTGACCTGACAGTAAAATGTTACCTGTAACAAACTGCTGAGACGTTTAATGTTGAAATGGTTTGGACGACATGATTACCTCCATGTACAGACAATAATCAATAAGTTCAATCTACTGCTGGCTGAGAGCAGAGGTCAATGTTGTAGTTCCTGGGAATTTGGAAGGTTTCTACACAAACGCACCTCGACACATACTAAGAAGGTGGATGGACGCCTCTCACATCCAATTCATTCACTTACAGTTACACTGAAATGTATTATCAGTATATTATGGAGCAGAAAATAAATAAATAAATAAATAATTCACATTTCACATTATTTATTTGTTGAATTCTGTTCTTTTATTTTTTTAATTCATCTCTTGATAGATTCCGATGCATAATATTGTATAAATTTAAAATGTTTGTATTTATTTATAGATTTATTTACGCATTCATTTATTCTGTCCTCCATACTGTCTGGCATCACTCAAGATGTGCGCACACACACACACAGTCCTTATCAGTAAACTCCAGTTATTCCACAGCAGTGCCGCCTGAGTTATCGCCGTGGTGATCGGGAAGATTTGAAGTGAACAGCAAGGCTTTGAGAGGTGATCTCTACTTCACTCACACACACACACACACACACACACACACACACACACACACCTATAGTATAGCAGTATTTAACTCTCTCCCTCTCTATCTTTTTCACTAGTAAACACAAAATGTCTAATCCTCTCTGTTATTCAGTCGAGTGGAGAAATCAGCAAACCAACAACAACAATTATTTACTGTTTAAAATGCCACCACCTGCTGACATGCACACACACACACACACACACACACACACTCGTCCTACTGAGCTGCTCTCTCGCTTCCACACACACTGCAGCAGATGAATAGCGGTAGGCATGTGTTACTGCGTGCTGCTCATGCTGAACAGTGAGTAAACTAACCTCTGGCTCTTGGGGGGTGGAACCATTTAATCAAGCATGGGGTGTGGGGGTGTGTGTGGGGGGGGGGGGGGGTAAGGACTGAGGCTCTCTGTCTGAATCAGTCAGCCACATCACGATCACACCGGCAGGGATTAACAAGGCTCATCTTATCTCATCTCATCACACCCCTCTGAGAGACGCAGGCGCCCCCATACTAAGACACATACTAGCCGAAAGCTAGACTCAGATCCCATCGAAACGCTAATGTACGTCCACGCACAAAGATACACTGAACTGGCCATTTCACACAAGGGAAATGGGATTTGTTCTTTTTCAACTCCTAGATGAATATAGGGCGGGTCTAGCTGAAGGGGGACGCTTCTTGCATGACCTCTACCCAACATACTCGTCCAAACACATGACACATTTCTGAAGACCTCAAGATATTGTCCCAATAAGAAGGCTCATATTCACAGGAGGCATGACGCAGCTATTAGTACACAGTTAAAGTGTTAATACTTAATACTAATATGCACCCCCCTCACAAGGTTTCTTCCATTTTCCCCTAAAAGCTTTTGTGTGAGTTTCTCCTTGTCCTCTGTTCAGGGTCTGAGGCTGGGGGATGTTGTGTCTAGCCCCTCCCTCTCTGACTAGCCCATCCCTCTCTGACTAGCCCCTCCCTCTCTGACTAGCCCCTCCCATGGTCTCTTCCATTTTCCTCTAAAAGGTTTGGTGTGAGTTTTTCCTTGTCCTCTGGCTGGGGATGTCGTGTACAAACCATGTATTGTTTTCAGGACGTTGGACACAGTGAAGCCCTTTGAGACTAGAACGGTGATGAAGGGCTATACAAATAAAATGTGATTTGATTTGATTTAATATGTCAATAACACACCGTTGAGTGTGAACGTTGATCCTGAACACTCCAGTGAAGTGTTTTTTTTTTTTTTAGATGTAGCTTCTGAAAAGATTTTTTTACTACAAGATCAGATTCGCACACCTGATTTAACATAACAGTACTACCAGAACCAGGTCCCTTAAGGTAAATTGGATTTGTAAATTGAATTTATTCACTCCATTGCAAAAGCCTAAGAGACTTTCTCTCTTTATCCAAAACGTGCAACCCCGCTTTATCTAGCTGGGTCTGATCAAATCAAATCTAATCACATTTTATTTGTATAGCCCTTCATCACCGTTACAGGGCTTCACAGTGCCCAACATGTGAAACAATACATGGTTAGTATACGACATCCCACAAAAAAACTCCCACAAAACCTTCCAGGAAAAGAAATGGAAGAAACCATGGGAGTGGCTACTCAGAGAGGGAGGGAAAAGTTAGTTAGCTGGTTAAATGTTATATAGTTCATCCTTTTGAAGAGACTGTGACTGTGGTGGTGACAGTGGCAGTGAGGAAGAGGGGTCCAGCTAAGACAGGCCACACCAACCTGACCCACATTATGTCCTTTCAGAAAAATACATAAAATAGAGTCATATGCTTCCAAGGGAGCTGGTACAAACTCTACAGGGATTTTCACACGGTAATGTTTCATTTTCAATGAGATGTGAGCGGGAGATAGAGAGCTGTGAGCAGTCTGGCAGGCGGCATGGCAAGTGGGCTCTCTCTTGTGAAATCGCCATCTTCACGCTCATTTCCTTTAAAAGGATTGGGATACTAGAAGAACGCTCTGGATAGCTTTGGTAAACGGTAGACTAGTAACGCCCACCATCATGCAGTTACTGTTTATGCCACAGAGTGTCCAGAAGATGCAACGCTGCCAAGTATATGGGCAAAACAATGCAGTAAGAGACGAGAGCCAAGGCAGTGGAAATGTTGACTCTTTTGGTGTTGAGCCCGTCCAAATGCCTTGTTAATGACAGACACCAAATTGCTACACTGGTGTGGCCAGCCGCCATGTTTCAACGTCCCCACAAGAATACTAGAGCAAACATTTATCGGAGGAAGAGCTCCGGAGGCAGAGATAATCTCATTGGCTTTGCTCATTTGGGTTTATCTCAAGCAAAGGACCACAGTTTCTCTGGCTGAGTAACATCAGACTGAAACCCAGTGAAAAAGACATAAGAAAGGAGCTAGCTAATATTAAAAAAAGGCCTAGCGCTCTGCTACTAACTGAAAACATCCAATGTAGCCATGCTAAATTATCTGAATTAGCTAGTTAGCCTAGCTGACCTTCCAAGTTCAGACTAGCCATATTAGCCTATAGATATCTAGGTAAGCTAGTTAGCTAGGCTGGTGACCCCCATGAATTAAATACAAAAAAAGAAATATGTTTTGCTTATATTTTGACCACTGTTTCTAAGTTTGCCAGTTAGCTAACTTGTGCTCCAAAAAACACCTTGAGGTCTAACTCAGCCAGTCAGATTATTTCTGCCTCCAGAGCAGCTCTGTTTGCGTAACTAAAACTCCAATCTGCAATTCAAGAGATCTGAGTTTTACAAAGTCTTAGCGACAGCCTAACCCTCTAAGACGATCAGGCAGACTTACAGGTGCTTATGAGACTTGAGAACATTCTGCCTAATGGGGAAATGGGTGAAGCGTTTGATCAGCATCAAGAGCAACACGCATTCCAGTCAAGGTGCTGCTATCCTGCGAGGAACGCCAGCCGAGGTTAGAGGCATGTTTGATCAGATTGAGGCCCTTATTAGGCTGCTGCCGGTTATCCCTATGTCCTCGGCAAAAGCCGAAACAAGTTTCAGTGCTTTGAGGGGACTTAAGACGTGGCTCAGAGCCATACTGTTGCAAGCCCACGTAATCCTGTCTCTGGAGTGAGCCATGAGCACCAGGAAACTCTTGACAAGGCTGATCTGAGAGAAGTCTACTGCCAATTTGTTTAAATTCGTGTAAATAAGAGAAGAAGGCAAGTGTTTGAGTGTTTCCAAAAAGTACAAAACTTGATGTTAGGTATGTGCCAGCTACTCAACGCAATCTGTGAGTTTTAGTTTCGAGGAGGTTTTACATGGATGTGGGTGCCCTGCCCATTGTCACTGCAGGAGTCTTCATAATTGGTATGTTGGTCTTAATGGCTTTTTAAAATGAGAGACAGAGAAAGTTGAAGCAAGGGGGCGCTTATTAAATGATAAGGTGCCTATGGTACTTCATCTGATAGATAAGGAAGTGTGAGAGCAGGGAGGGCTGATGGGCATTTAATACATCTGAGAAAGAAAGAGTAGGGGAAGCCATGTGCAGCTCGCCCAGTGACCCGAGTCTAATCTCACTTAATGTGTTCATACATTTCCTGACGCAGATTGGAAGCTGCCCTCTCACATTTGATTTCATTCAAAACAAGAAGCCTGAAAATATCCCTGGGATACAGAAAGTGGGATAAACTGTCCTGACTGTGAAGTGGAAATATTCCTCTCACATGTGAAAACTTCAAATCTACCACCAATGAGTCCCTACCATCTTTCCAAGCAAACCTTTGCTCTGCTGCGGACATACTGTAGTTTTATAGTTAGTAAAATTGGGAATAATATACATCTTCTGAAAGTACACGCCATCTTATCTTCATCTTCTGAGATTCAGTAACATTCAACATATAACAACTGATGTGGTTATGAAAGTGGAATCGTACATGGCAGAACTTTGTTTATCCCAGTCTTTGCCTCTTTCCCAATCGGCCTCAACAAGCCAGAGACGTGGGCGGGTGGGTTGATTTAGCATAACTGTTAGTATTTTCTTGGTTCATAATTTGAAGCGAGCGTGGGCAATTTGAACTGCAAATGTAGATTATACATTCCAGCACAATGCTTTGTGGGTAATCATCTGTATTTTCTAATTGGTACTTGCAGCTGAAATCCTTTTAAGAGCGACTTGTTAAGAGGTTCGCAGATTGTCTGTAAATTGTCTGGCTGTTTGAACAAGGTTTGGTTGGGAATGCCAATGGATTTCAGATTCCCACGGGAGAAGAGAGCTCTACTGTTGTAAGGCTGAATACCAAAACTCAGAAGAACCTGTGGTCACCGTCCAACAGGTCTGACATTGAGAACGAAGTGAAAAATGTCATGATACGTATATATACAATATGAAGAAAATGCCAAATGTCTTCGTGTTCGGAGAGGAGAAGATGCACAACACAACTAATATAAAACACAGCAATCATTATTTCAATCAATCAATCAACTATCATTTGTTACAACACAGTCAGTAACCGAGTTGTTTCTCTGTGTTGTTTTGATGTAACAGCTACAGGTTGGCTGAAGGTTTCCAGTGCTTGAGTCTGGCGCTATTCAGAGGTATTCTTCAACACAGTAATTGAATCATGGAATAGCAGAATTAAAATCATAGAAATATTTATGAATAAAAACCATTACAGCTCAAATTCCCCTCAACCGAACGAGGACAGGGTCTAGGTTTGGAACGATAAAAACACTTTTAGCTGTCTCGTTTTCAGCATGATAACTGGGACAGAACCACAGAGGACATCGAGAAAGCTGAACGGAAACCAAAACAACTTTATGGGCCAACTGCTAAATTTGATATCTCCATCTGGACTACAGGGAAATCCACCGGCCTGGCAGGGGCAGCAGTAAACAAAACCTTCATCCTGAACTTGACACGGACCCAAAGCCACCAATCCATTCCCCCCCCCCCCCCCCCCCCCAAAAAAAAACTTCACAGCCAGGAGATAAATTCCACCTGAAAAGACTTCCACCGCTTTTTTTTGCCCTCAGCACAGTCCGGCACACCTTCCCCCCCCCCCCCAAATCACATTCTGGTCATACATATGGATCGGTACCCGCTGCCATGGCAACAGGCATCCCACTTTGCCGGTCAGGTTAGTTCGGGGCGGAATTGGTCATGCCATGAAAAAAAAATCCTTCACATGCCACTGCTTCTCACATTGAAATGCCACCGGGCGCTGTCAGGTTCTCTAGTTGAGAAGCCGGTGAGCTGTCAGCTGAGGCCCAGAGCCCCGGACTTATTAGAAACCCCCATGCCTCACTAGAATTCAATAGGAGTCAAAGATGACAGCTGATCTACTGTATGAATGTAAGAGGTTTTTCAGCATTGACTCACCCCTGCTCACGTCTGTAACTTCACCTCCACAGCAGGGTGGGGGGGAGGAGGGGGAAGGAGGCGTCTCCGGTCAGGGTCACCGCTGGCTGGGTTGAGCGTGGGCTTTGGCCCCCGGGGGTCCGGCTGCTGGTTGTGTGCTAGCTGGTCGTCTTCTGGACTGGATTTGAACGTGTATCTATCAATCCTTCTATTATATTTTCTATTCGTTCTGTTGTTGTGCACGGTGCTGGTCCGACGCAGATTAAACCGCTGGTCCGGATGCGGGTCCGGATGCGGGTCCAGATGCGGGTCCAGACTGCGGTCCTTGTGGTCCTTACAGGGGGGTCTGATGTCCCCTTTGGTCCGGCTCAGGCTGGCGGCAGGGAAACACTCGGTTCTCCACAGGTTCAAAGCAGGAGATCTCAGATGCAGAGCTGGAGGAGAGGGGGAGAAAAGGGGGGAGAAAAGGGAGAGATGGTATTAATAGAAGATTTAAATTGCGTTGGAATCGGAAGGCAGACGGAGGCGGAGGAGAGAACGGGAGGAGACGGAGATGAAATCAATACGAAAGTTGAATTAGACCGACGTTCTAGATGAGGTGCGCGTTCCCATTTGTTCTCCTGATTTAAAAATTGCGTTCTGTCAAATACCTCCTGATGTTTATTATCAATTTCCACGCTGGATTATAACCAGACTGAGTATGTATCAGCGTTTGACTGGTGAATACAGACAGGAGAAAGCTTCACTTTTCACATGGTTTCAGAGCCTCACTGTTCTAGCTCAGAGCCCTGAGGAACACCAAGGACCAACCAAACTGAATGGCTAGATCATCTATATTATATTATCATGGCTTGTGTAGTAAAAACACACACACACACACAGCTCTTCTGAAAATAGTCTTTATCACAAACAACCTATCTTGAACTCCGCTCCGTCTCCAGCCAGACAACCCCCCCCCCCCCCCCCCCCCCCCCGCTGGGCCACGAAATGGACTCAAATGTCAAAAGCACATTCACACAAGTCAACACTCTCCTGGTGGGAAAAGGGGGCGGGGTCACGGCACCGGTGTTTGAGATTTACCGGCTTCAGCGTAGCGTGATGTTGAATATCTCTTTCTACGTCTGCATGAAAATCTTCTGGCTTCAACTAAAGGTTAGACAAGAGCGAGGGATAGAGAGAGAGAGAGAGAGAGAAGAGAGGAAGAGGTAAGAGGAGGATTGGCTCGGCTGATAGAGAGAATAATAAAGGTAAATGTCAGAAACAAGAGGTTGCTGACTAAAACCTCCTGAAGACCACAGACGAGATAGTGGTGGGTTAGGGAAGGAAGGAAGGAAGGAAATATACGGTGTATGTCTGAGAAAGAGTAAGAAATATGTGTAACCAGGTCGGTTCTGACTCTGGGGGTGAAAAGTAGATTTTGATCCACCGCGGTGCCCAACAGAGAGCTGGAGGCCAAGACTGACTGATAGAGAGAGAGAGAGAAATGGACAGATTAAGGAGAGAGAGAGAGAGAGAGAGAGAGAGGAGGAAAAAGTATTTGAATGCCTCACTTATACACCGTCTTTGCTCTTTGCCTGTTTTCAGTTTGAGATGTGACTCTATTCCCGCGTGGCGACAGAGCAGGTGTGAGGTAAGACTGAAAACCAAGACAAACAAAGATCCTCTGTGAGAGAGAGTGAACAGGTTTTAAATTAAAACTCCCAATATGGTCTCGTCTCTCTGGTGAATGTTTCACACCTGATTCTACACACAAAATATCATTGGAAATAGGCAAGGTGAAAAAAATAGATATTAACTACTTTAGAGCAAAACACACTGGAATCAATATTTGGTACTCATGGAGGAGCAAGTGTGGGTCTTGATTAAATCAATAATAAATAATAAAATATATAATGAATAATAACATAAATAAAAAAAGAAAGAATGAAATAAATAATACAATAAATAAATAATTGTAGATATAATGAATAATACAATAAATAAAAAAGAAAGAAAAAAATAATAAATAATAAAATAAATACATAAATCATTCTCTATATATGAGTTCATAAATTGGTGTTAATTGGATCATGAAAGCAGTTATCCATGAATACCCCATTTTTTATTTTGACAACTCGTTCATCACTGTGGTGGTTTTTTTCACTGCACTTCCCAGACATCACTTGGCAACTGGGAGAGAGAGAGGGGGGGGGGGGGGGGGGGCGAGGGAGGAAGAGGCAGATGAAGAAACATGCGATGTGAGTGATACAGAGTCAGAGGGGTGGAGGGGGAAAGAGGAAGAGAGAGAGAGAGAGAGGGAGAACAAAGGAAGGAGGGAGGTATAGAGAAAAAGAGGCAGAAGGATGAAGAGAGTGAAAAGGAGGGCGAGAGAGAGAAAGAGAGAGCCAAAACAGCTGGTAGGGGGGAGAGAGAGAGAGAGAGAGAGAGAGCAACAGATTTGGCAATGAATAGAGGAGGTAGATGGACTGTGAAAGACAAGGCAGGGGAGGGAGACAGGAGCACCTGGAGGGGAGCAGCACACACACACACACACACACACACACACACAAACATGCATAAAGCACACACACACACACACACAGCACATGTACGCTCATGCATACAGACACATATATAGTCATGAATGCAGAACCACCACACACACACTAGTGATGTCCCTTGTATTCAGTCCGATCAAACGTACAGGGCCGACGTTCACAAGATCTCTCAGTAAAGCAGGAACGATGTCAGCAGTGAAAGACGGTGTCACAGTAGATGTCACAGTAGAAACCGCCAGATCTCTGTGTGAACCAGTCAGTGTGTCTGCTGCAGTCTCACCAGGGCTCCAGTCAGCCTGGGGGTCCTCGTGGAGCTGTAGACCTCCGGCCCTCGCTTCTAGCTAGGAGAGCTAGCTCGCTAAACCAGCACAAATAGTTTGACAGTGTGATGTTGTGGCGCGGTAAGAAATTCATATTAAAACAGCTTTGGGATCAGTTTGAACAGATAGCAGGTCCTCTCATACTAATGTGTGTGTGTGTGTGTGTGTGTGTGTGTGTGACTGAGGAAGAGATGGAGAGAGGAAAGGAGAAAGAGCATTAACGGATAAGGAGGGATACTTAGAGGAGGAGGAGGAGAGCGAGGCTTTAGAGGTGATGGAGGATCAAACGCAGATGCACAAAGCGAGCTGGGGGGGGGGGTGGGGGGGGGGTTGAGTGGTGTGATTGCATATATCCCATTAGTCTGTTGTCCCTGGCAACCGTGTAGTCTCTCTCTCCCTCCCTCTCTCTTGTTCTCGGTCCACCTCAAGTCAAGTTATTTCTCTCAGCATAACTCCTTCTTTCTCCTCTTCTCTCTCCCTCTTTCATCGCTCCGATCTCTCTCATCTCTTTCTTCCTAATGACTATCTCTCTTTCTTCCCTTCTCCCTCCCCCCTCCTCCCCCCGTCCCGTCTCCCCCCCCCCCTGTTCTTCATGAGTTTTTCTCATCAACTCTTCATCTTTCATACATTCCTTTCTCACTTTATCTCCTTGTTCCTCTGTCCCTCCCATCCTATCTTCCCTTGAGTGTGTGTGTGTGTGTGTGTGTGTGTGTGTGTGTGTGTGTGTGTGTGAGAGAGTGTGTGAATGACATTCGACTGACCGCCACACAGCCAGACTCTGCTGTTTCTGTCGCTACCCACAGTGCACCTCTCTACCCGGCCCTTGATACACCTCCAGCCCGACAGCCTCATGCTAGTTGATTGGCTGTGGCACACACACACACACACACACACACACAGTGCATAATGCACACACACAGAGAGAAACAACAAACTTGAAGCGGCTGAGTGAAGTGAAGGTTTGAAATATAAGAAAAGCAGCACCTATACTTTAATCTCTGCGTTTGAAAGGTCTCTGTGATGAGAAATCATGAAAAAAATATTTAAAAAATTGATTAAAAAATGTAAAAATACGTTTGATTAAAAGAAGACTTAAATACTTTTGTTAAACTAGACTAAACTAAATACCTAAAAATGTGACTAACACTAAATGAAAATGAACCCTGAACACACCAGTTGTATTCACTGGCCCAATGTGCATCAGCGTGTCCAGTGGACTAACGAAATGGTTTATATGTAAGATTTGTGTGTAAGATGTAACGACAAAATTGTACCTATATGATTAAATGATAAAACATGAACACTAGAATGACTCGGTCCTGGTTAGGGCATCTCTGTCACGCCTTGGTGACTCAACGTCTGTGAACACAAGAAGCACAGAGGAGCATCAAAACCCCTCGTCGGTGTCGTTTCCATCGCCCGGATATTCCAGCAGATCCATTTCCTACGAGTCACTTCCGAAGCGAGGGACGTCTCCAGGTGTGATACCTGTCTTGTATTTACTTTGCCGAGCTCACGCGCGTGCTTAGTAACGAGTGTAATCTCCGTATTGTCCCAGCAGCCTCGGGGCTTTTTTTTCCACTGGAGTGGATCTGATGAGTTAAGAAGGCAGAAGACATCGCCGACTAGAGTGGGAATACGAGGCTTAGACATACAGCCTCGCGCGCAAACACACACACACACACACACACACACACAATTGCAAACCAAACTATGAAGCATTTATAGATCATGTGTAATTAAACCAAAATCACCCTAAGCCCCGCCCCCTCCATATGACCCCCCCCCCCCCCCCCCCATCTCATTCCAACACCATCGCCGGCCGTTTAGCTCCATCTCATAATCACGGGATCAAGCCGCTGACAGCCAGGATTGATGGTGACGGATGGAGAAGGAGAGATGAGAGAGAGGATGGATGGGGATTTATGCCTTAGGAAAGAGGGAAGGATGGAGGAGAGAGAGAGAGAGAGGGGGGGGGGGGGGAGAAGAAGAGGAGAGTAGGCACACACATCCATTTGGGAGACATCAGAGAGCGTCAAAACAGATGACTCGACAGGATGAAAAGAGAGATTTAATGCAACCAACGCGCCCCTAATGTCAAGAGAGATGGAAAGTGGGAGGGAGGGAGGGAGGGAGGGAGGAGAAGAATGGGATTTTATTCTGAGCTCACTTGGCGATATGTAAACCCTTTCTAATAGAGCAAGAGAAAGAGAGAGGGGCAGATGGAGACACCGAGAGAGGAGGGGAGGACGAGCGAGAGAGAGAGAGAGAGAGACGGGGATTAGAAAATAAAACATGCAAAGAGAAAGAGAATTGGAGTGGGAGGAGGAGGAGGAGGAGGAGGAGGAGGAGGAGGAGGAGGAGGAGGAGGCAGCAGCCAGAAGGTTATCAGTCAGCCTCAGTTTGGACTCTCAGCTCCTCGTCTCTCGTCTCTCTAGTTTCTCGACATCTTTTCTAATAATAATTCATTTTATTTGTATTATTTGTTATTTTCTAGGTACTTTACATTGAAATCACATCGTATTAAAAACACAACCAAGACCAGAATCACAACGAGAGAAAAGGAAAACAAACAATTTTAGAGGCTGAAAAGAAAAAGGAGACATTTAAAAAGCAAGACATCAGACGTTTCTCTCCCGGAGGCGTCTGGCCACGTCGCTGTGCATCCAACACCACCTTCAACATCACCTCCAACACCACCTCCAACACCACCTCCAACACCACCTTCAACACCACCTCCAACACCACCTTCAACACCACCTTCAACATCACCTCCAACACCACCTCCAACACCACCTTCAACACCACCTCCAACACCACCTTCAACATCACCTCCAATACCACCTTCAACACCACCTTCAACACCACCTCCAACACCACCTTCAACACCACCTCCAACACCACCTTCAACATCACCTTCAACATCACCTCCAACACCACCTTCAACACCACCTTCAACACCACCTTCAACATCACCTCCAACACCACCTTTAACACCACCTTCAACACCACCTTCAACACCACCTTCAACATCACCTCCAACACCACCTTTAACACCACCTCCAACACCACCTTCAACACCACCTCCAACACCACCTCCAACACCACCTCCAACACCACCTTCAACACCACCTCCAACACCACCTTCAACATCACCTCCAACACCACCTTCAACATCACCTCCAACACCACCTTCAACACCACCTCCAACACCACCTCCAACACCACCTTCAACACCAACTTCAACACCACCTCCAACACCACCTTCAACACCACCTTAAACACCACCTCCAACACCACCTTCAACACCACCTCCAACACCACCTTCAACACCACCTCCAACATCACCTTCGACACCACCTCCAACACCACCTTCAACACCACCTTCACGATCAATCGTCTCTTCACGGAGATAACGGTCACGATTACTGCGATCCATTCAATACTCCGGGCAAAATCAGGTTTTTCCTAACTCCGTTTCAAACCGAACAGGAAACGAGCGTTGCAACATCAGACGACAGGTTGCAGGTTCAGTCGTACCAACCAGCTCTCCAAGGTGAAGGTTTTAAAAGACGATCAACACCCCGGATACGAGACACGTGAACCCCCCCCCCTCCCTCCCGACGTCATTTCTTCCCCAAGTTGCTGCCTTCACTTTGTTCAAAATGTCGGAGGAGAGAAATTGAAGCTGAAACTGATCTGAGGTCCAGTGATGGCACCACGTCTGAGCCCCAACGGTTCCTCATGTTGAAGATGATTTCACACTGAAGCCTGAGAGACGCTCCGTCCTCCTGGGACTTGATCTCCAATATATAACTTTAGTGATCATCTTTCTTGGCGTTTCCCTCCATCTTTCGTTTTCTCTCTTTATATTCTCTCTCCATCCTTTCTCTCTTTCCTCTCCTCTTTCTCGCTCTCTTCTCAAAGTCTCGACTCTAAAAACGGGAAATCGACACATGGACGATCCAGTCTAACGTTCTTTCTCACCTCTCTCTCTCTCTCTCTCTTTTCTCTCACCCTTTATTCTCTCCATCTTCTCAGAGGAAGGCCGAGGTCTCCAACAAGGCAGCAGTAATCACGTCAGTAACAGATACGTGTTCCTGGTTTTGTTGTAATTGCGGTCCTTTCACCTTCGGCGTCATTCAGCCGAGGTCCGTCCAAATCCAATCAGTGGTGTCTGAGATATTCTCTTCTCGATTTTATCCTCCCTTTTTCGATTATTCCTCTTCCCTTCTCTTCATCCTTTTTCTCTCCCTCTCCCATCCCTCTCCTTCCTCTCTCCATCTGCTTCATGTCCCTCCTGAATCCACATTGATCCCAACCAGCTCGCCATCAAGAGGCTTCCATGGCCGTCCGTTAATTGGTCCTGACAATGCACTATGGCTGATCTATGGCTGGGATCAATGTGACGTGTGTGTGTGTGTGTGTGTGTGTGTGTGTGTGTGTGTGTGTCATGTGCATTGTCTGGCCAGCATGCTTGTGATTAGTGCATTGGCAGCATGTTGGTGGACAGCTTCAATAGAGGGTTCTGCCTGCATGGTAGCGTCTAGTAGCACAACCAGTGAGGTACTGCACATTGGAGGAAGCTGAATCACAGAAAACCCACTAAGATAAAAAAAATAGTTTTGTGAAGGTACTAAAAGATAAAAGCTACTGAGTAGAAAAATGATCATGGCTGCAAAATGACCATTGATTAGGATGAGAACAAAAAATGTGTTGTAGTTGACATGAAATGCAAGGCATGCTGGGTGTGTTCAGAACTTCTTCATAGAAAAAATGAAACAAATATCAACATAGAAAAATAAATAAAAGGATCTTTGTAACATTTCAATAGTTGGTAATTGCAATTATCAGCTCAGCCTGAAAATGACCAAAAAGTAATAAACCACTAAAACACCCTAATGTGTATTTAGTTGCACCAAGCCGCTGCAAAACGTAATCAAGATACTAATTGAATTACATGCAGTAAAACTACTCAACGCTGTAGAGAGAGATGGACTGAACGAACAGCACAGATGAAGATATGAGAGATAAAACAACACGAGGACCTCAACATGAAGACTCACAGCATCCAGGAGACGAGAAGACGGTCAGACGGGATCCACTTCACAGGGTGATGGATTTCTCCAGTATGATTGTTGATCGTCGGTCTTTCATTCTGATTGGCTGACACCAAAACCCGAAAAAACCCGAAACCTCATCTGATATCAAACTCCACTGTAGCTGCTGGAGATACCTCAACGTGACGTCACTTTGTCTGCGTTGGGCCACTTATCCACGGGGGGATGTGACGAAATACACCAACCAACCAGATGGAGCAGCAACACAAGGTACATCACCTACAACACCGTCTCTCTCTTCCAGTGGTTCAGTACGAGGGGAGCAGGACACACACACACACACACACTAACACACAGTTTATTACCATTACGGTCTGCCTCATACACACTGTCTCTCTCTCTCTCTCTCTCTCTCTCTCTCTCTCTCTCCCGGTCATCTAGCTGACGTTCCCATCAAGAGCGACATGAAATGAACTCAACAGTCTCTCTCTCTCTCTCTCTCTCTCTCTCTCTCTCTCTGGGCGAGCAGAAGGAACAAAGTATGACATAACCTTCAAATCCTTAAAGGAAAGTTGGACTACACACACACACACACTACACACACACACACACTATTTATCCCGTGGAGTCATGCCAGGTTGGACTAATGAGTATGTACTCTGCTGGGAACTGATCGAAGGCTCAACGTCTCCCTCATCATCTCTTATAATAACTCACATGGATGTCATTCCTTACTCTCCACCTCTGAGGGGCATGTGGCTATCAGGTCTGATGGTGGTCACACACACACACACACACACACACACACACACACACACACACACACACACACACACACACTCAAAGGTTAGACCATGAAACATCCAGGGTTAGGGGTTCTATTCCCCATTTGGGCAAATAGGGCGAATCTATGTTGTCCCAGTTTGTGCTTTAGGCCGATAAGATGTACTTGACTTTTCAAACCCACAAACATCACTTTCTTTTGTAACTTCACTAATAAAAACCAAAAAAAATAAATATTTTGTTTTGTTTTTTCATGAATCACCACGATGTGGACAGCGGCCAATTAGGGCTGCTGCCGGTTGGCATGGAAACCCTACATGACTGGCCAAGGTGTCGGTTGGGGGGCAGGATACGGTGGGCGATCGGAATATAAATACTCGCGGTGAAAAGAAAACAACAACAACATACACATAAACAGCATCGGTAACCATATGGCAGCCCTTCGCGGTGCAGAGGAGGCGGGGACCCATGCAGCGGCGCTCGCACACTGAGGGGGTGGAAACTAGAGCCTAGAGGTTCAGGGGAACTCTGGGAAATGAGGAACCGTGATTACTGTGATTACTTCACCGGCTGCTGAGATCTCTGGGTTCCCAAAAAAACTCAACAACAACTTCGTGCCCTGGTGGAACGTGTGCGTGTGAAGCAGGTTCGTCGCTGGAAAAAAACACAACTCGACAAAAAACCTTCCCTGGAGAGGTCGACGTTGAAAGAGACGGGGCTTGTTGTTATTTCTTCGACAAAACCAAGACGATGTCGACAAATGTTTCAAAACTTAAATCTGGTGAATGCGTGGAAAAGGTTTGGTACTGTAGGTGACAAAAAACGTTTCAGCCGAAGCTGCGCCTTCGGTGTGTGAATGTGTATGAATGCTTAGTTTCCCCTGATGTGCAGGTTGGCACCTTACATGGTAGCGCCCTGCCATCTGTGTGTGAATGGGGTGAATGTGAATGTAGTGTTAAATAATAATAATAATAATAATGCTATATAAGTACAGTCCATTTGCAGAGTAAACTAGTGAGGCCTGGATTTGAGGCCCTATAAGGCAGTGAAACTGACCTTGACCAGACCACTGCTAGGTGGTCTAGTCTATAGGATGAACCATGTTAAACATGTTATCTAAACATAAGTGAACCAATCATAAGAGACTTCTTTGTTCCCAAAGAAACTATAAAGATTGTAGTTAGCTGATTTTCAGAGAGAGAGAGCATCGTGTGACCTGTGTCTTTCTCTCTCTAATATATCTGTTTACAATATATTTTTATACTTCAACCTGTCAGTGTTTTGTGTGTTAGTTACAGGCAATTAGGCAATTAGTGCTTACAGGCAATTTCCACAACAATATCGGAAGCAGCCAAAACAAATCTGCCTCCCCATCATCAGACCTTAATGGATGGAGAACCCTCCACTCCTATTGGTTGCTTGTATTTCTCTGCGTTGACATCGTAACCCAGGTCACCAATAAATAGTTAGGTCAGTTTTTAACGAACAAAGGACATAAATACCGGTAAGAACAAGACATAGAAACGGCATCGCAAAATGTCAAGATATGGTGCCAGAGAGAGTGTGTGTGTGTGTGTGTGTGTGTGTGTTCGTTCACAGTTCCAAAGCTTTTGTGTTTTGGGGGTGTGGTGCTGTGAGCCGGGACTCGTGCCCAGGTTGGGGATCCCCTGTTGGGATAGTGCTGCCAGGAAAGTGTGGGAGGGGGGGGTGCAGGGCCAGAAGCCTGCTGGGTCCGGAGGGACCTTACAGAGGAGATTTTAATGAAGTGGCAACAATGAAAGGCACAGGCATCGGTTGACCACACATGGGCAGCAGCCAAGAGCCAGGGGTCTCACCGGACCACAGGGAAGGTAGAAGAGACGAGCGGTCACTGCCACCATAGGTGCCGATTCATGTTTTTGCCAGTGAGTGCTCAAATGAAGTGAATACCACCAAGGTGAACATCGTCACCAAATCACTTTTATTGCGCTTGCTTTAGTAATTACCGTGGTGCAGGCTACTGTCATCTGTCAACGTAGACACACACCCAAACCAAATGCAACACTGCTCTGCTACAAATTCATCTGGTGGTGGATCCTCACTTTGACTGTCTTTACACTCGGTATGTCTCTCCGTTTTTTAAATACAAATTTGTACGTTTTTACCCGATCATCACCGTGTCTCACACTTGCTGTGTCGCTAGCTAGCAGCTACGTGATGGAACAACGTTGGTTTAGCCGACTCTAACGTTACATTGGCAGTCGGCTACGTGACCACGCCCCTTAACGTAGCCTACACACACACAGAGCTGGAACAAGTTTAATTGGATAATGCGATTTGTAGTTAAAATGTTCACCGATAATAATAAGTAATAATAGAATAAATAGATGTGTTTTTTCTTTAAAAATATGCCATTTTTTAATAATTTATAATATAATATAATAATGTATAAAAATAACAAACTAAAAATAATATAATAATAAAAAATAATACTATAAATAATAAAAAATAATAATAATATAAACAATAATAAAAATACTAATACAAAATAATAATATAATAATTTATAATAATTTAATTTATTTATGCTCGAGCACCGGAGCACCCACGTGATCAGCGCGTATGACTGCCATGCTGCAGCATCCACCATCACGTTCACTTATCACCGACTCTTCTCTTTTTTCATCCTGCTCTTCGTCTCTCTCCTTTTGGCTTTGTCACCTTATAATTCCATTTGCTGGTGTATTATTGCTGATGCTGTTGTCCGGAGCGCTGCAGCAGAATGAGCTTAAACTCGGTATTGGCAACATCACAAACAACCAAGTGAGTAGTGTGACTGTGCATCCACACTGAGACCAACGTGATCAGGGAGTCACCCCAAGTCCATTCATTCTCCGTCATGCTGAGAGACCCGGTTGATGTGCGGACGGTCAAGAAGCTTGTCGGCTGAACAGCTGCAAACTGCCAATCAGATTTGCGTGCGTCCTTGTTTCCCCACTGATGTGATTTTGTTTCATGAACAACAGTTTTGCCTGGCGAGTGAAATGATTCAGAAATTCAAAGCTTCCCAGTCGTTTATTTTAAAGCCTACATGAATAAACGTCTTCAAAACAATCACATCTGTATTCCAAATAGGTATTCCAAATATTCCTGAACAAAGGTCAACAGGATAAGAAAGGTGAAGAAAATCAGATTTCCCAGGGTGCCTCTGCAGTCTAAACCAGGACTAGGCTAAAGACTACGACAAATCAAGACAAGTGAAGTGTATTTATGAAGCCCTTCATCACAGACGAGCCTCGGAGGACTTCACAGGCTTAACTAAGTCAGGCTGACGGACAATTGAGTTATGACACTCAGCCGATGCAGACTGCATCGACAACAGGATGCATCACGCTGGACCAGCAGGCTGCAGCGGGTGACTCTGCAGGCTGAACTCAGTCTGAAAAATCAATTATGACAAATAAGATGTTACGGAACAAAATCAGAGCAAAAGCACCTAAAATCAGAGCAGCAGGTTGAAGAGGACGGGAAGGACGGAGCGAGCCCGATCTGCCAGAGGTAGCCGGTGGCGTCTGATTCCACTGATTATTTCCCTGTTCTCCGGTTGAAGGTGTGCTAATCAGCCCTGCATGGATTGCCTATCGCTGGTCTGAACCATTTTAAATGATTTCATATTGTTCAATCCCGCCGCCCCCCCCTGCAGTGCCTTGTTTATGGTGCAGAATAATCCATCGCACTTGAGGTTGAAATCCAATACCCATTATCTACAACTGCTCTCCTCCTGTTATGTGTACATCTACACAGGCATGCATGTACACACACACACACACACACACACACAGTATCTCCAATACGACGCCTCCAATTGTTCTGATGCGTTTCCACGGGGCCACATTTGCATAATACTCATTTACGGAGCTGTTTGTTTGCTGATTGGCCGGAGCGCCCTTTCATCATTCATCTGGACGACCTGCGCTTAATGGGGTTTGCGCACCCAATGATGCGCCTCGCTTCTCGTCCCGTCCCCCCCCCCCCACCCCCACCCCCACCCCTCCGTCTCATCAGAGAGCCGGTCATGAGTCGGTCCGGCTAACCGGCAACATACGGAAAACGTGTTCCAATCACTCAACCGCTCAACGTCCATGACAGCAGCGACACAGGTACAGGACGAAGCAATGCGGGATCCGTGCCCTTTGAATGCATCGTGTGTGTACAAATCATGACTTTCACAACGGGTGCAGTTTCGGTTTCAGCCGAGCCCGAGCGGTCCGGATATGTTCCAGATGTGCTGAACATTCCCATGAAGCACAGCAGCTAGATGGGCAAAAAACAGTTGCTATGGCAACTCTTGTGGGAACCAGGGAGCTAATCAGCGATATTCCCTGTTTGCCCCTGTTTTTTTTTTTTGAATCCATACCAGTTTATTAAAAAGGTTCAGTTAGTTAAATGTGTCGACCACTTATAAAAGCCACTGCACCCTGGAGGATGTTGCTTCTGTTGCCAACAGTTGTTATTGGTATCACCATTGTACCCATAACCTCAGTAAATAACACCCTTGGGCGTATTATTGCTGAAATAACAGACTACTTGTTTAGTTCTTGGCATCTCTTTAATATGACTCCTTCACCTCAAAAAGTCCAAAGACCTCAAATCTGAGGTCTTCGGACCCCAACGGACCCCAACGGACCCCAACTTTGGAAGCTTTTTGACGATGTTGTATCTCATATCGAATGTCAGGGTCCAATTTGATGCTCTGTCTCGGTGAAGGACAGCCAAGCCCGGGGTTGTTATATATTAGGATATAAACCTGAACGCTGTTTATAGCCTTGTAATGTCGACTTGGTTCCTCAAAGCTCTTCTGCAGCTGGCAGCCGGCGCTTCCCCCTGCAGCGGGTTTAATACCGCAATACCCGCCGGTGGAGAAGCCGTTCGTTTTTAACCTCCCTTGGCGCCGCAACACAGGAAAGATTCAATTTCCTCCTCAAGCTGTTTTTAATATATATATTGATACGCTGTACTGAGCCGGATAGCATCTTTAATATCGCCCTGGACCTTCTCCGCTTTTATCGCCGCTAAACTGGGTTTGGGTGAGCTCTGGGGTTTGGCGGAAAAAAAGTTTTGTGGGGGATTATGGGACGGTGCTGGAGAAGTGCTATCATAAACGACGGTAATCCACTGGACCTCTATAGGACGGCCAGATAATACCCAGATAATAGGTCACGGTGGGTTCACCGGCGCCCCAAACAGACACACTGCTCTGCACCGGTGGAGGGTCTTTCATTTCATATGAGAGAGTCCACTAACCCCGCATCATCAGTCCTTTGCACATGATTCTTGATGAATTGTACTTGCGGTGGTGATGCGTGGGTAAATACACCGAACGTGGTTTTCAACACTTCATCAGCGTATCAAATGGCCATCGCTAAATCTACGCAGAACATTTCATTTGTGTATTTTTGTGTACAAGGCCATGCTGGGCAAACTCCCCTCATATCTATGTGATCTCCTGACACAGACCTCCAGCACTATTCAGCTTCGTTCCACCAGGTGGCGGTCTTACCGGGTTCCAAGGGTCCTTACTGAGTCGGGGGGAAAACGCCTTCTCCTACTGTGCTCCCCGGACTTGGAGTAATCTGCAGAGTTTACTACATCTGACTAATTTAGTCTCATTGGAAACATGTAAAGCCATGTTAAAGGTCCATGTAACTGAGAATTGATTTAGGCCAGGTCTCCCTCGGAAAAGAGATTTCAATCTCAAGGGACTTCCTGGTTAAATAAAGGTATAAAAAAAAAAAAAAAGTTAGACTGAAAATCTGTGTAATATGATGATCACTGACCGCATCTACTCTCTTTAATCTCGTTGCATCGGAGCCACGGGATCAATGCATCAGACTAAATGCACTTACTTTTCAGCACTGTGAATGCACCGCGGGATGATAACTGCATG
>JAXDDW010000080.1:437500-442500 GCA_034670385.1 Hoplostethus mediterraneus
GTACATGTATTTATATTTTGCATTTGATTTGTTTCACCGTTACAGTGATACAGTCGATAAAGTAGCCCTGTTAGATCTGTTAGGACTTTCAGTACAGTAAAGAAAATAAAAAGGATTTTGTTATGAACCAGTCAAAAGTAGTTTCTAATAATCGCATCCCTTATTGCTCGTCCAGTCCGTCCCCCGTCTCTTCTTCTGTCTCTTCAACTAAAACCACTTACAGTGCCCCACCGCTGGCTAGTCTACCCTCCGTGGCACATGGCTGCCCATCCCTGCCCTGAGCCATGAGCACAACTCCAGTTTGCTCCTTCTAAGCAACAAGATTTCACTCCAAGAAGACAAATCGCCCAGAGGCTTGAAAAGAGGCTTGAAAAGAGCCCAGAGGCTTGAAAAGAAAAACATCTTCCTCGTCTTCCTCAGATGTTCAGCTTCAGGACCTCCTTCATCAGCAGGAGGTATCTGCTGCAGAACACCAGGCAACCCAACGCCTTCACATCTCTATCAACCAGCTGGTCTGGGCCGAGCAGTGAGGCCACGGCCGAGCAGTACTGGCAGCCATATTAAAAATTGATAGAGCGTGCCAGAGAGGGGGAGTCGGACATCGGCGGGGGGGGGGACAAAGCAATAAGTGAGAAAGGGGTGAGATAGTGAGAGAGTGGAGGGTGAAGGAGGGAAATGAAAAGCTGAAGGGATGAACAAAGAGAGGGGGATGAGGGAGGTGGCTGAACGACGGGGGTGAGGGGGCCAGCCAGACATGACGTGAGAGTCCAACACTATGTGTGTGTGTGTGTGTGTGTGTGTGTGTGTGTGTGTGTGTGTGTGTGTGTGTGTGTGAGAGATGAAAAGTAAAAATGGACAAGAGTTGGATGAAGAGGATGAGGAGCGGATCTGAGACGGAGGACGAGTCCATGACGTCCCTCCGGGGATCATCTCGTTTTCCACCCTGATGTTGTGATGCTAGGTAACGTTGAGGCGTGTTCAACTTGTTGGCGCCCCAAAACACAGTGCACCCAAATGCAAGGGGAGGTTTATTTTGAAATCCCACTGTTGCACTGGGAATCTACAACAATGCGTCCCCACCGCTGAAACACGGAGGAAAACGTAGCAAGCGTTGGAAAGAGACGTTCCCAGTAGACTCTTTGTAACAGACGAGGAACGACGACAAACTGTATTTGTGAAATAAACGACCAAATAAAACGTAAGAAAAAACGCTGAGGCATTCAAAAATAACACATCCTACGTGCTTGCTTGTATCGTGTGTGTGTGTGTGTGTGTGGCCATCCCTCAACCCACACTCTAACCCACACATCCTCAACGGTTCCTCCCTCAACGTCTCCCTCGCTTAGTCTCCAAAAGCTCCCTCCTGTAAACACCATCCCCTGGTCCTCCTCCTCCTCCTCCTCTTCCTTCTACTTCCTCCTCCTCCTTGAACTCATTACCGTACTCCTGCTGCCTCCTCCTCCTCCTCCTCTTCCTCCTACTTCCTCCTCCTCCTTGAACTCATTACCCTACTCCTGCTGCCTCCTCCTCCTCCTCTTCCTCCTCCTCTTCCTTCTACTTCCTCCTCCTCCTTGAACTCATTACCGTACTCCTGCTGCCTCCTCCTCCTCCTCTTCCTCCTCCTCTTCCTTCTACTTCCTCCTCCTCCTTGAACTCATTACCGTACTCCTGCTGCCTCCTCCTCCTCCTCTTCCTCCTCTTCCTTTTACTTCCTCCTCCTCCTTGAACTCATTAACGTACTCCTGCTGCCTCCTCCTCCTCCTCTTCCTCCTCCTCTTCCTTTTACTTCCTCCTCCTCCTTGAACTCATTACCGTACTCCTGCTGCCTCCTCCTCCTCCTCCTCCTCTTCCTCCTCTTCCTTTTACTTCCTCCTCCTCCTTGAACTCATTACCGTACTCCTGCTGCCTCCTCCTCCTCCTCTTCCTCCTCTTCCTTTTACTTCCTCCTCCTCCTTGAACTCATTAACGTACTCCTGCTGCCTCCTCCTCCTCCTCTTCCTCCTCCTCTTCCTTTTACTTCCTCCTCCTCCTTGAACTCATTACCGTACTCCTGCTGCCTCCTCCTCCTCCTCCTCCTCTTCCTCCTCTTCCTTTTACTTCCTCCTCCTCCTTGAACTCATTACCGTACTCCTGCTGCCTCCTCCTCCTCCTCCTCCTCTTCCTCCTCCTCTTCCTTCTACTTCCTCCTCCTCCTTGAACTCATTACCGTACTCCTGCTGCCTCCTCCTCCTCCTCCTCCTCCTTTTCTTCCTCTTCCTTCTACTTCCTCCTCCTCCTTGAACTCATTAACGTACTCCTGCTGCCTCCTCCTCCTCCTCCTCTTCCTCTTTCTTCTACTTCGTCCTCCTCCTCTTCCTCTTCCTTCTACTTCCTCCTCCTCCTTGAACTCATTACCGTACTCCTGCTGCCTCCTCCTCCACCTCCTCCTCCTCCTCCTGCCTCCTCCCATACCCGTCATATGTTTACCGTGCTAATCCTCCCGGCTGATGATAATGGCGTGGTAATGAGCTGATTATGAGCGGAGAGCAGCGGCGGCGGAGGACGAGGACACTTGATGAGATCATTACAGTTATGTGTGTGTCTCAATACTGCTACCTGAGAATCTATTAGCACCACTGAAGGTGTGTGTGTGTGTGTGTGTGTGTGTGTGTGTGTGTGTGTGTGTGTGTACGTGACAATAGAAGTGATAGAAGTGACAATAGAGCACACCTTCTGTCTCTTTATTCACACACACACACACACACACACACATCAGTCTCACTTTCCCTACAGCGGGTCAATTTCAGTTCTGATGTTTTCATATCCTTCTCATATCTCCTTCCTCCTTTTCTCCTCTTATTGTTTCTCCTGTCACGTCTCCCTCACCTGAATCATCTCCAGATATATCGTCAGGCTCTGCACCTCCTCAGTATTTGGGTTCTTGGCATTTCTTGACTCTAGGAATTGGAAGGTAATTCTGCTGTTGCGCTCGTCGTACTAATAAAGACAATCAGCTAAATGGCAAAAATGTAAGTTGCATTAAAACAAACAAACAACAAACAAACAAATCAACAAAGTGCTGCGAGGAAAATCACAAAAAGATCAACAGAATCAAGAGTTAAAAGAGTCTGATGGACAGGCAGGTAAAAAAAAAAAAATCTTGTGCTTTACTTTGAAAAGACAGAGGAAAGTATTGGAAGTCCCCAGCAGACACATCGGCTAAAACCTGTGAGGTGAGGAAGGAAGTGAGGAAGGAAGTGAGGAAGGAGGAAGGAAGGAAGTGAGGAAGGGGCGACAAACAGCATTTGCAAAATAAAAGTCTGCAGCCATCCACTTGAAATGTGAATAATACTCCCAGCTTTTGTGGACGTTGGTGAAAACATCAGCCCACGCCCACAGGCTCTTCCCCTGAACCTGAACGATGGATTACCGAGTTGATGATGAGGACGGCGGTCTGGAAGGGTCTTCAGCGTTTATCCTGTTTATCAAGCTAAACGGGATCCTGAGCAGCCCAGGCGGCGTTTTGAGCGTCAACTCGATATTTTATAACCCGTCGCTTACGTCGACACTCGGCTCTACCCGGCCCAGATGCATCGCCGCTGTCGGTTTCTCTGAGACGTCATACCGGACATTGCCCTGCAAGCTTCTTCATCCAAACGACACCATGTGACCTTTAACCCGGAGCTGATCATGTGACTGTGATGCACATTTCGCCGGACATTCACATCCACCTGCTTCAGATTGTCACATCCTCCATGCAGCATATATATCATGTTAGCATGTGTGTGTTCATTGCCTCATGAGGTCCTAATACTAATAATGCTAATCAATACTTTTTCCCACTTCAATTGATCGGATTTTCTATATTCTGGTTAACATTGATTTTTCTATGTTTATAATCCTTTTTGTGCTGAAGGCTCCTGTTAGCATCCTGGTATTTACTGAGTTTCCCCACAGAGATCAAGAAATCATCTTGTCACACACACACACACACGCACACACACACACACACACACACACGGCCACCCTGAGGGATGGAAGCCAGTAGCCCACAGGGGATCGTTTGATCCCTCTGATGGTCCCACAGCTGATCTGAAATCACTTCCACTGCCGGCGGTCCTGACCTCACCAATTAGGGAGGAAACTGAAAAACTGACCTCCTATCAGTTCTCAACGTTTTCCTCTTTGATCTTTGATCAGCGCGATGAACCCCTCGGGTGGGGGGGGGGGGGGGTTGCTGATGGGGGCAGGGAGACGACGCAGAGTCACACACATCTATAGATACAGTATAGTACATACTCTACAGTACATACCCTCACACACACACACACACACACACACACACACCAAAAAACACTGTCAAACATCAGTGGCATTACACAAAACTACATGAACCCAGGAACATCTTTCTCACACACACATACACACACACACACGCACACACACACACACACACACACACAGTTGACATCACAACACCACACAAACCCCGGGACCCCTCTCTCTCTCTCTCTCTCTCTCTCTCTCTCTCTCTCTCTCTCTCTCTGCGTGGTCTCTAAGTCACTGTGACAACAATTACCAGCATACGCTTGGTTTCCGTGACAACGAGGAGCAAATTAAAGGCCGCCACGGGGGCAAGTCGAGCCACAACACGTCTGAACACGTCGGAATAAACAAACTCAAAGTTGACTTTAAAATCAGAAACATGAGAACAGTGCTGCTATTATTCTACTGACAGTAACCTGACGTGGTTGAGTTGCATTTACACCTCAACGTGTCTCTGTCACTTCCTCTTGTCATATTCAACACAGTAAACAGCTTCTCATCCACTCTCATCCACCGCCCTGCAACTTCAGACACTTCAGCCGCTCTCATTCCCCTTCCACATTGTGTCAGACTGGGAGAGGGAGGGGGTGAGGCGGAGGGGGTGAGGTCCAGGTGAGGTTGAGTCTGCGATTCTCTCCGGACCAAGCGCGGCTGCGGCCAATCGGGTCTGATTGCAGCCGAGCCTTTTAACCAGA
>JAXDDW010000080.1:447500-452500 GCA_034670385.1 Hoplostethus mediterraneus
GTTGCCGGCATCGAATGGCAGCGACAGTACTGCCAAAGCGGTAAAGAGGCTTTTGCGGTTGCGTCACAAATCCGGCGCCCCACACCGCGGGGGGTCCGGGAGAACCGGTTCTGTCTGAATGGGAAACAACCGGGCAACAAAAACAGACGCTGGAAAACATGAACCTGCTGAAACACCGTGACCTGGAGACGCTCCTCCAGAGGGTCCGGGCTGAACCAGACAACCGACTCTGTTTTAAATGACATATTTCTGTATTTCATTTTCAACAATCCTGAAAACATTTCTGTTTTCTCTCTCGTTCTTCAGTATTTTGGGGAGATTGTTGACAAAAAAATCCCAATTTAATCCATTTTGTATAAACTGGCACGGTGAATGTATTAATGGCTTTTGGTGTGTGTGTGTGTGTGTGTGTGTCTCTCTCTATATAATATGTATTTTTCCAAGCCTCCTCTTCCTCATCTCACCACCTCCTTCCCTCCCCCTGTTCGTCCCTGACTCCTCTCTCTCTCTCTCTCTCTCTCTACCTCTCTTTCTATCCGCTCTCTCTCTTTCTCTCTCTCTTCCTCTCTTTCTATCCGCTCTCTCTCTCTCTCTGTCTTCCTCTCTTTCTATCCGCTCTCTCTCTCTCTCCTCTCTTTCTATCCGCTCTCTCTCTCTCTCCTCTCTTTCTTTGCCCTCTCTCTCTCTCTCTCTCTCTCTCTCTCTCCCTCTCTCTCACTCTCTCCCCAATCAATCTCTGTCATCTTCACTCCTCCCTCCATCTCCCCTTCACCTTGTCCATCTTCTGTCTCCCCCCCTCTCCCCCTCCCCTCCATCACTCTGTCTTCCCGTCCATCTGCTCTGCTCATCCCAGCCGGTCTGACAGCTCTATGGATTTTACTCACTCTCCGGGTGTAATTATGTTCAGTGAATTAGCTGAAACGGCAGCTAGGCGCTCGGCGCTCGGCGCTGGCGCTTAACGACCGTCGCTAACGGGCTAGCGGAAGGCTAACATCTAAGCGCACAGAGAGAAGGAGAGGGTCGGCCGCTGGTGTCGTTTCTTCCCGCCGATCCTCTCATCCGTTAGAAGTTCAAGTTCACCAGCGAGTCTGAACCGGGTCGCTGGCCTGGTTCAGATGACGATCCATAAATAACAAGAGCCCCGGTATGAATATTTCATGATGCTGAATCCCAGGGTACAACACCGCACACTTCTTTAACTGTGGTCAAGGTCTGGGATTTGAACCAGCCACCTTCCCGTCAACAGAAAATCGCATGACGTTTTCAACACCGGTGCAACTAGATGTTCATGTCGGGGCCTGCACAGTTTCCAGAGTTTTCACCACATTGTGGAAATAGCGCTCATGCGGGTCGGAGTTGAACTCGGCCTCCTCCTGGCACGTCGACGTCTGAGAAATGCATGCTGGGTATTTGGGGCTAGCCTGCGGAGGGGAAAAGGCGCCGTGCTTGAATCCCCCAGACCAGCTGGGGGAGAGTGAATAATGCCTTAGAAAAACTAGCATCGGCGTGCCCTTGGAACCAGGCGCTTCACCATCAGTCACACCGGTGGAGCAGGAGAAGACTGTTGCTGAACCAAGAACCTCCCCCGGGGGGGAGGGGGGGTGGAGCTGGGTGAAGGTGAAGCAAACCTTCCCCCAAATAAAGATTAGCACCTCTGTCCTGTAGAAACCTGGCCTGGCTGTTGAGAGGAAAGACAGCCGGATCAGAGAGTGTTGTTTGTCACGTGGACTATCATCCCAGGCCTGGGCGTCGACGTCAACCCTATCAATACAAATAATACGAGAACACGCAGATCCTCGAGTAAATAAACCTTGTTATGAGATTGGCGGAGCGCCGTCGACACGCCGTCCACTCAGACCCTCCGACAAATTGCCTCTGACTGATTAACAGGACCCTCGACGTGTCGGAGCAGATGTGACCAAACGCGGTGGAGGACGTGGCGCCTTTTGGGGGCCCGATGTGTTGTTTATTTAATAAGCGGGTCGGCGGGAGCGTGTCAATTATTCCCCAGCGCTGGAAGGGAGGTGTAAGGGTTGGTCTGTGTGTGTGTGTGTGTGTGTGTGTGTGTGTGATTGGTGATTGTAGAGGCTTTAATAGACGGAGGCTCAGTAAACAAGGCAAATCAAAGAACAGCTCTCAGCATCACGTCAAGCCTACAGCAGCATCCTCTATCCACTCACAGCATCACGGATAGCTATCTGGTACCCGAGCAGGGACCGGGTTGTTGAGACACCCATCATCCAGCATCTCCCCCTTATACCGAGCAGCCTTCCCACTCCTTCAGCGAAGAAGACAACCCTGTCCGGGAGCTGACTATTCTGTTTGAAAAAAAAAAGCACAAACCATGTTGCGGCGAAACGCTCCCGGGGTCCGTTCATGATTCAAACGGACCGGCGAAGTCGCGTATAATTGCGTCCCAGGGTTTCCATCCATCATTTATCACCCGTTGACGTATGAAGTCGAAGGCCGGCGCCCTCTGATGCCTCGGAGGCGCGGAAAAAAAAAAACCCACGAGAACGAGGCTGCTCTCTCTGCTCTCTGTTGCCGCGGGGACCAGAGCCTCTCCGCCCCCGTAACCGACAGCGCAACATCATCAGCAACATCACAGCATCAAAGAACAGAAAACACAGCAGCAGGGGGGGGCGGGGCTCCCACCATGCGCCGTCACGCCGCATTACTCTCAATTAGGGGGAAACACGTTGCGTTGAAATTCCCATCTACCTCAACGCTGTTTATCATGTGAGGGCAGGGATGGATGGTGACCCCGACTGGACTTCCTGCTGCTGCATGAAAATAAGAGCCCTGATATACACACACACACACACACACACACACACACACACACACACACTGTGGTAGTGCTGGGAGGTGCTCAGTAATCAGTCACATTCACCAGCATTGTAGCCTCAGCATGGGGTTTGATGGAGAGCTTGATTAAAGCTGCAATATGGTAAAATAATAACAATAACGAGGTTATTGTGGGCGTGGCCAGCCGTGAGCCGGGGGTCTGGCTAGCTGAGTCACAGGGACGTCATGTAGTTCACAATTTAACTTGATGAATGAAGCTTCGTACAGTCGACATTACAAACTCGACAGTGATATTAAAAGCCTGCGCACTCTTTCACGTGTTCTGGTTTTGATTGACTTGAGCAGCCTGAAATAAAAAACCCATCACATCTTCATTTGGATAACCACCGCACGCTTCTTTTAACTTTGATCAACGTCTGGGATTTGAACCAGCCAACCTTCCCGTCACAGACCAAACACATGACGTTGAGTAGATGTTCATGTTTCGGCCCGCACCGGTGTTGAAAACACTCATCCGTAGCTGCACTACTTTGTGAATGTGTACGTCACTTCAAAACAGTTTCCAGAGTCACCGTACCACAATATCACGTTGTGGAAATAGTGCTCATGTGGGTTGGAGTTGAACTCGGCCTCCTCCCCGCATATCGACAGAGAGAAATGGATGCTGGGTATTTGGGGTTTTTATTGACTTGTAGCCTGAAATAAAAACCCATTAAATCTTCATTTGGACAACCAGCAACAACAGGCACCATGTCTAAAACTAAAGAGTGAAGTGTCGGTGCGCGGCCCTCGTGTTAAACGGGGTCGTTATTATTTGAAGATGTAACCAGTCGTGTCCCGACAAGCGCAAACTAGCTAATTGACCTTCACCTGAAGTGGATGCGTTGGCTTCCTGGTGTCTCCCGCGGTGCGTTTTGGTCCAGCGCGGAAACCCCAAAACCTCCTTCATAGCAGCAGAGAGTCCGTTCTGGTCGGGCTGCTGCAGACAGGCTGCAGGATGGATGCTGCACCCTGCACCGTCAATTACCGGCACTCTGCTCGGCCAAAACCTCGCCTGGCAGTGTGTGTGTGTGTGTGTGTGTGTGTGTGTGTGTGTGTGTGTGTGTGTGTGTGTGTGTGTGTGTGTGTGTGTGAGTGTGTTCTCCTTTGGGCCGAGCTCATACTTTGCGATTTTTCTGGCTCCGCCGCCATCCATCAGCGCCCGCCCCGCCCTCCCTCAGCGCCCGCATCAGCCGGCCGGGCCACCATTTTTGATTTAAGGAAAGGAACCCGAATAAGACTCTCGGAGCGCGGCCGCAAATCAGACCGGTGGGACCGCGAGGACCTCGGCTCGTATCGACCGGGCAGGACATTAAATTAAGACCAAAGTTGGGAAAGAAAAATGTCTAAGTGGAAAAGCAGGAGAGGAGGAGAGGAGGAGGGAGGGAGCAGACAGGAGGTGGTGAGGAATGGAAAGGAGGAGAGGATGGATGGAGGAGAGAGAGAGAGGAGGAGAGGAGGAGAGGATGGATGGAGGAGAGAGAGAGAGGAGAGGAGGAGAGAATGGATGGAGGAGAGAGGAGAGGAGAGGAGGATGGATAGAGGAGAGGAGGAGAGGATGGATGGAGGAGAGAGGAGAGGAGAGGAGGAGAGGATGGATGGAGGAGAGAGGAGAGGAGAGGAGGAGAGGATGGATGGAGGAGAGAGAGAGAGAGGAGGAGAGGATGGATGGAGGAGAGAGAGAGGAGAGGAGAAGAGGGTGGATGGAGGAGAGAGAGAAGGAAAGAAGGATGATAGGAGGGATGAAAAACATGAGGAGGGATGTAGCAGACAGGGAGGAGAAAAGGATGAAAGGAGAAAAAGGAGGGGTGTGGAGGAGAGGAGCGAGGGAGAAGAGGAGGAATATAGGAGAGAGGGAGGAGAGGAGGGATGCAGAAGAGAATGACAAGGATGGGTGGAGGGATGAAACAAGAGGAGGGATGGAGGAGAAAGACAAGGGGAGAATTAATGATGGCATGATGGGGACGAGGAGGTTTGTGGGAGAGAGAGGTATGGAGGAGAGTAGGAGAGAGAGAGAGTAGGAGAGAAGAGGAGGGGCACATAGGAGACAGAGAGGGAGGATGTTTGGGGGGGAGACAAGAGGGAGACGAGAGGGAGAGGAGAGGGAGATGAGGGGGAGACGGGAGGGAGACGGAGAGGGAGACGAGAGGGAG
>JAXDDW010000080.1:455000-475000 GCA_034670385.1 Hoplostethus mediterraneus
TTTGATTTGATTTGATAACTGTAAATATCGACAACCTTACAATTTCCCTTTCTCTCATCCCTCCAGACCAACCTGTTATGCTATCCGGGATCAATAAAGTTTATCTTATATTATCTTATCTTATCCCTATAGGGATGTCCAGCACTGACCCGTTAAATATATAATAAATATTGCTTTTACATTTATACTGTAGAAATAAAGACTAGTATGTTGTAAATCAGCATTCTGGCTTCTGAACCGTGTTAGCTACCAGATCATTTCTTCTTCTTCATTCCCGTACAGATACCCAAATGAACGCGACGTACCTCCAGGACTTGGCCATTTCCCTTTACCTCTAAAAGGACAGCGTCAGTACTAATTACGCTCCATAAAGTAAAGCGGGGTTTGGTGTGTCTGTGGATCCATTAACACTAACCACACCCTCAGGACACTGAAGGATTAACACCCCTCTTCCCAACCATCACAGAGAACTCAAGGCTTGGACCGACCCGTCATGCTGTATTTCCCTGTACTTCCTCACCTGGAGATGAGAAGCTGTCTCGGGGTGATCACGCCTACAGTTTGTTTCCTGTGGTTCAAACCAAAGAAAGGTTCCAGATCGAGTTACCAGGTTCAAGATCCAGAGCTTGTACACAAAAGGACCCACAAGTAGATCATTTGTTGGACAGCGTTCAGAGATTTTGGGGGTGGTGGGGGTGTTAAATAAAATCTGATTCCGGTCCCTGTAACTGGAACTGGAAGAGGAACACCTGAAGAAACATCTGAAGGTGAGCATCAGTCCAGACCAGGTTTGTTCTCGGTCGGGGAGGAACTGCTGCTGTCAGACGTCAACTTTTTCCGCAGCATGTATTTGAAGTACGTGGCTGCAAATATACGTCAGTGTCTCGAGGGAAAACATCTTCCTCAACAGTCCCTGTAACTTCCAAGGCTGGAGGCAGGAGGACCTTGGACCTGAGGAGAATCCTTTCATCCAGCAGAGTCCTCTTTCCCCCAGAGGCCTTGGAGGACCAGGAACTGGATGGGGGACTGGAGTTTGAAATAAACACCCAGGGGAAATGACCCCTCACCCCCTTACCCCTCCCCCCCCCCCCCCTCCTCCCCCACCGAGGCCCTTGGGAGGGATACTGCAGCTTCGTCGGGAGCCCAGATGGCGCGGTGAGACGAGCCAAGGAACGCGTGAATATCTGGCAACTCGACTGCATTCCTTCAAAGGCACAAACTCAACGTTGCAGTGCACGATCCCCGTGAGAGCGCACATGCTCATGCACGTGCAAAAGCATGTATAGACCAACACACAAATATCGCTTTAGCATTCATAACCAGACTGGACCAGAAATTGTAGCATTGGAAGAGTTTTAAATCCACCATTTGAACAACATGACACCCGGCGTTACCAAATGATCGACAACATGAGATGAAAATAATTGATAAAGGTCGATACTGTCAGGTAAGGGTGGGCGATATGACTAAAAATCAATATCGTGATTTCAAACTTTTACCTCGATTACGATTAATGAACGATTATTTGTTTTGTTTTGTTTTATTTTGAAATTTGTTTTATTTTGAAATTAACCGGATGCTCTATGCCGTTCCTGTGTCTGACTTCCTGCCCGGCTTGACACATTTGCTCGCGGAGCGGTCCAAACCTGTCTGAACACGACGTTACTGGACGGGGCGGAGGGACGTGACTGAATACCACGTAGTATTTTTTAAGGGGACAGTTCATGAACGCAGTATTGGGGAAAGTATTTGGTCCATTCATTCACGGGAAAGTGATGTTACGTCTGATGCGCGCGTACACACACACACACACACACACACTGGTTGCTTTGCTAACTGGCGCTTCTAGACGTTCCTCGTTCTTGTAGCCTAAATAACAATCGAAAATGAACGGTTTTGAAAATTTGCCACGATTTACATAATTAAATCGCGATTACGATTATAAACACGATTATCACACACCTCTACTGTCAGGCCTTCGTTGGTAGCAGTTTTACAGACTGGAGCCTCTAGATTTGATCAATATTGAAAGATGATCTATGAAGGAACCTCTTCAGGTGTTTTCAGGCATCTTGGTTGTTTGCTGCCACCCAAGTTCAAGTATTGCCTTAAGGGATTCAGACACTGGTTAGTACACAAAGTGGGCGTGGCAGAAGTCATGAGACATTTCAATTGTAAAACCCAACCCGGGTCCGAGCGCCGGCGTGTAGTACGACATGAGACTATACATGTAGTTCCACTGAGCTCTGCTATCGGCTTGTTTATGTCTACCTGTCGGTTTGTTAGCTCTGGGCTCCAGCGAGACAGGCAAGGGTGTATAAGCTGCTGCACGCGTGTGTGTGTGTGTGTGTGCTGTGTGTGTGCGTGCGCGTGTGTGTGTGTGTGTGTGTGCGTGCGCGTGTCTGTCCAATGCCGTGAACCTCACTCTGTCACTCTGCATCTACCTTCCTGCCAGACGCCTGCTAACAAGGACCTAGCTCCTCACAGGCTAATACTCTACCTGCCCATCACACACACACACACACACACACACACACACACACACACACAGAATACAAAATAGGTATTGGCTTGGCTGCTGCTACAATTGGTGCACATGTGACGGCACGCATACACACACACACACACACACACACACACACACACACACACACACACACACACACACACACACATGCGCACGTACAATTTCCCAGATTGGTGCAGGACTGCCTAATCAGTGTGAGTCACACCTCCATGTATGCCCGAGACTTCCTCATGCTTAATGCAGGATGTCAAGTAGACAGATACACACACACACACACACACACACACACACACATTGGCATCAGGTTGAGACCTACTCAGTATGCGCGGTGTGTACTTGTCTCCGTGTCACTATCGTTGTCCATCTGTGGCTCTGAATTTGTCTCTATCAATTATATACCTGAGATAAGGAGATGACAGCTCTGTGTTTTGGGGTACAAGTGTGCGTGTGCGCGTGTGCGTGTGCGTGTGTGTGTATGTGTGCGTGTGTGTGTGTGTGTGTGTGTGTGCGCTGCTAAGGTCTCTTCCTTGTCAAAACATTGCAAATGTCAGAGAACAACAGATATCTCCCTCCACGATAGAGAGAGGAAGGAAATAGACAGACAGAGAGAGAAAAGAGACAAAGAAAGGGACAAGCAAAAACAAAGAGAGAGAGAGAGAGAGAGAGAGAGAGAGAGAGAGAGAGAGAGAGAGACAGTGGGGCCCTCCAAGAGTAAGTAATGCCCCCCTCTTTCATTAAATCCAGATGGAGCTGGTTCTATTAAAGGTAGATTGTTAAATCTACTGGGCAGCAGAGCGTCCCGTTCCCTTTAACTGAGACTTATAGACCCCCAAGTTCACTCGGTGTCGGGGGGTGTGGTCACTGGCGGCGCACAGGAACAGGAAGTGACAAACCTAAACTTAAGTGTGTGCTAAACAGCAGCAGGCGAGCGCTCGCGATCAGAGGAACCTGGGCGAACCTCTTCAGCACCTCCACCCCACCGGAGCACTTCACTGGACCCAACTGGACCCAACTGGACCCGACTGGACCCGATCCGTGACCTCCTGCTGCCCCGGTGGCCACCAAATGTGCAAAGTTGCCGCGTGCAGCAAAACCTCACCATGAAGCAGAATTTACACTCCCCTGATCTTGGACTTCATCCTTGATTTGTGCAGGATGAATCCCCGTTCATGTCCTTTGGTGTTTTAAAGTGATTCTGAAAAGCCTCGAAAACAAGAGTTCACTTTGAGGTGTCGCCAAGAGGCCGTCGCTAGCAAAAGCTCTGACGCCGTCTCAGCACCCCGGGGCGGTTTTCCCAGGGGGGACGTGTGGTCCGTTGTGGTCGGTTCAAAGCTGATCGTACTGCGTTTGAACTTGGAAAGAAGAAACTCCAGTGACACTTTCAGTCCTGAGAACAAAGATGGATCCGTGAAAACGAAAGCCACGTTGAGAAATCGTTTTACAAATAAATTGTTGTTTTCAGGATTGAAACGGTGATGAATGTCCTCCTTGTTAGTGGGTCAAGCGCTTGTGTGTGCTTTTCAACAAAATATATTTGAAATCTTTTGCCATGAAACCATGAAAAGATTGCCGTTTCAATGCAATTCACTGCCGTTTCCATTTCAATGAAAAAGGTTGTTTATTAATTGCTTGGTAGGTGCAAGATAATAAGGTGCTTAAAGAGCAAAACAGAAAACTGATAGGTTTCTGCATTACAAGCAACCTTAAAGCTCTCTCAGGCAGACACATTATTTTCTTATTTTCTTGTACCTAATAGCCAATTAATGTAACTGAAACCCTTTGAGTCAAAGTGGCTTCCAAACTTTTCTCTTTTCTTTTCCTTTTGGAAGTCCTTATTTCACCCGACTGTTCTCTAGTGGATGCCATGAACAGTTTCTAATCTTTAATTCCTAAATTGAATGGAGAAGAATTAATTACAAAAATGTTTGTTTGTTTGTTTGTTTCTGTTCTGAGATGTTTCTATAAGCCCCTTGGAGTTTTTATGACTGAAAATATACCTCAGCTAAACGAAGAATGCTAGGACTTATGATGTGAACAGCAGAATGTGATGAAAGTGGTTTCATCAGCCCCGGTGTTCACATTCCCCACGCTCGCCGCCGCTCTCGAACTCTCCACCGGAAATGGACACATTGTTCTCCTCACCGGTTGCAGACATCCTTGGTAAACCAAGTCATGGAGAAATGCTGCTGGGTCACAGGTTTGATCCCCACAAAAGCCAACGGGTCGTTCTCTGTCGACGTGTCCTTGAGTAAGATGCTGAACCGCCGCCTGCTCACTCATTGTATGTCGCCATGGATACGCGTGTCAGCTAATTGCCTAAAATGTACATGTAAAAAGGCGACTATACGATGAAACTTTATTGATCCTCGTCAGGATGCAGCGGGGAGAAAATACAGTGACGCACGCGGGCACCCCTCGGACCAATCAGGAACAAGACGCATCATCCTGGATGTGTGTGGGAGTGGTGACACATCACGCTTGAGTTGAAGACAATTACAGCGTCCCAATTAGGCCAATTAGTGTAATAATAACAAGAACAATAAAGACAGGATATGATAGGATATATGGGAAAGAGTATTGATTACAGTTGGTACTTCCAGATGATCTCGACTGCCGACTTAAAGGTGGATTACTAATGCTAAAAAACGAATTCCTGATTGTGATGTGGTGATTATAATGCTCTATAACCACCTCTCTAATGCTAAGTGAGTCTTCAACCCTCCAGTCAGTTGATTTCCACGTCTTCGTCTCGCCAGGTACAAAAGATTTAATAATCAGGTCATCAGGTATTGAAGATGCTGATTCTCCCACTGAATATGTATTGTACGAGGAAAACATGCCAATATTTGGTTGTGTGTGTGTGTGTGTGTGTGTGTGTGTGTGTGTGTGCGTCGAGGAGATGTGGGCTGCAGCACCGTCATAGTAAACACACAACTCAACTAAAGCGCTTAACCCCCCTCACCCATCCCTCTCTCTCTATCACACACACACACTTATTCCAAGAAAGCACACTGACTGCAGGTATGAAGCCACACTCTTCCCACCAAACTGCCTCACCCAGCACACACACACACACACACACACACACACACACACACACACAGAGGCACACTTCAGCTGTCAGCTACATGTGCCAGAGTGAGGTGAGCCTCAGCCAGGGTATCAGCCGTCGCTATGGTTTATTTATATCTGTGACTTGGCAAAGGTTTTATATACAGACTGGAGCGTACAGACACACAGACACACACCTATACACACACACCTCACACATACACACATACTGTATATATACATGCATTTACACACATAAAGATGAAACACACACAACACAGAGTCTTACACAGAGACAAGATTGCAGTCAACATTAGTTGTTGTTGCTAACGTAACTCTGTCGCTCTCTCACACACACACACACACACACACACACACACACACACACACACAGGGACCCTGAACACCTGGAAAAGTATAATCAGGGATGATAAAAAAGAGAGGTGAAACAGTGAAACAGTAAGGAGACGAAGAAGTGAGTAAACACAAGCAAAACTGAAAGACAGTTTTAGTTTTTCTCATCATAAAGAACCCTCCTACACACACACACACACACACACACAGCCCTGAATAATGAAAGCAGCTGTTAACCTGGATGTTAGTGGAGAGTGGTGGTGAAAGCTCTTCTGTCTGGGCTCTGACCTCGTCTGTCGCTGCACATCCAGCGGCTCAGACTGGTGGAGCTACATGGAACATTTACACCGATGCTTTTATCCAGAGGGATGTTCTATGGTTCAGGTAAGGGCTCAACGTCTTGCTCAAGGACACTTCAACAGGATGGCTACACGGCTAGCATGTTCAATCCCCACTACAACACCTGTTTGAACCTGTTTGTTGGAACCCAATGGTGAATGTATTTATTGTTGACTGTAACTCCGACGTGTTTCTTTTCAACTGTTCATGTTTTTTGTCGATTGCTCTCCAAGCGTAGGCTGATTTCGTCATCCCGTCGAGTGTTTGTGGAGAGCGGGCTTCTTTCATGAACTCTGTTCACGCTCTGACGAGCCACATCTGTGGCTGCGCGTCTCGCGGCTGAGAGCTCGTTGGAGGTTTTCAGCACCACGGACAGATGTCTGCAAGCTGCACTCAGCTAGCGTGAAGACTTTCAGCACCTCGGACAGCGACGCGCACTCAAGCCACGCTCCAGTTGGCTGGGAAACCTTCTCAGAACACCTTTCATTTATTCATGGTCCTGGGCAGCTGGAGCCGATCCCAGCATGACGGTCTGGAGGCATGCTGGGAGACACACCCTGGACAGGTCACCAGTCCATCACGGGCCGAAGACAGACAGACAGACAGACAGACAGACAGACAGACCTGACTTCCATGTCTTTGAATTGTGAGACACCAAAGCATCCGAGGGAATGTTCATACCCCCAGCCATCGCTCCAGGACCTCCAGGGGTCCTCCAGAGGGCTCCAGGAGGTCCCCAGCACAATGAGGACAAGTTGAATTTGAACTACAATGTTATTTAGTAGAAATGATCCCAATTAAAGAAATTACTCGTCTCTCTCTACAGAGTAAACAGCTATACAGTTCAACATTAAATCAACAAAACCCTACCGAACACTTTTATAAAAATTGGGCTCTGTGATCCTAATGTGTGTCCGGTTGAGGTCTGATCTAGCTGGCTTCAACTCTCTGTGACTCTTTAGTTCAGTATCAGCAAAACAATACCCAGCATAAAGCATCACAGCCTTGCTAGTATTAACGCAACATAAACAGCCTGATCTGCCTCTGCAGTACAACATATCCTTGAGTAAAGAAGAGTCCCCTACCTGTAAACCGGGCCCTCCGAACTGAACCCATCTGACCGTGAACGCTCCTCAAAGGGCCGTGAACCTTTTCACAACCCCGCAAACCGGCGTCAAATTGCCTTGGGAGGTTTTTCAGAAGCATGCCAGCTCACTGACTTCAAGTCTACGTGACCTTTTTTTTTTTTCCTGTGCCACAGAGAGCAGCGCACAATCACACAATAAAACCAAACCAAAGAAAGACAGCTGCACACCAAAACTAACATCTAACGGCAACTAACAACCGGTATTTCAGCACCGTGGACAGTTAGCTGCTATGAAATGGAAGCTTAGGGAAGGCAACGTGAAAGCAGAAAGTCAACTGAGAATAGCGTACAGCTTAGACTACCTGTAGACAGAGCCCTACGTTTGAAAAGCCTTGGGCGACTTGTTTTTCCAGAAGCATGTACAGTGGTCCAGACCTGCTCCTTCCACTCGCCTTGATCCCGGTTCAGCACCATGGACAGCAACACCAACAAAGACTAACTCAGCTGACCTCTGGGTGTTTCAACACTCCGGGTGAGTCCATCACTTGCTCATCTCCAGCACACTGACTACACACACACACACACACACACACACACACACACACACACACTGACACACACACTGACACACACACACACACACACTTACACTCTCTACAACAATTTTGCTTCCCCTACATCATGCCAATATTGAGCCATCCTCCCCTGTGTTGGGTTTTGTTGTTGTTTGGTTTCGGTTGCCTGTTTCTGTTTGTCATCTTCCCCATGTTTTCACGAGCCCCTTGGGATTTATTTGTCTCACTTGTTTGTACAGCTTGTATGTCTTCTCTTCTGCTTTTCAGCTTTTACTTTCTCAGCATGAAGAAATTAAAGAGTATGGACTCCATATCCCGCTGCAAGTGGTGGATGAAAACAGTCAGTTTCCTGACTCAGAGATCAGTCTAGGCTGGGGTGATTAGCACTTTGCTTCCTCTCCCATTGAGTATTTTGCCTACCGTTCAGCTAAATCACTGATTGGCTAATGGAGGAAGGAGGCCTGATAGAAAATCACTTCCTAAATGGAACCGGTTGCTGATTACCCAAAACGTGACGAAGCCTCTTCCGGAAATGTACACCACTTTAAAAAACAGAGTGGAAGATGGCCGAGGATGTGAGTAATGAAGTGCAATCAGAGGTATGATTTTGTGTGTGTGTGTGTGTGTGTGTGTGTGTGTGTGTGTGTGTGTGTGTGTGTGTGTGTGTGTGTGTGTGTGTGTGTGTGTGTGTGTGTGTGTGTGTGTGTGTGAGAGTGTGTGTGTGAGAGTGTGTGTGTGTGTGTGTGTGTGTGTGTGTGTGTGTGTGTGTGTGTGTGTGCATGTGAACACACGCATATGCTGCAGATTGGATTTACTTACTTACACTTACAATGATTTCTCAGAGGCAGAGCTGCTCTGGAGACACAAATAATCCCTGTTTGATTTAATGGGCGGAGCCAAAGAACCACTTTTTGGCTGAGTACTGTTAAACTGAAGCCCACTGAATATGACAAGCAGTGCAGGAGGAGGAAGCTAATTTCATGAAGCCTAGCACTCGATTAACTGAAAGAATACAGTCTAGTAATAATACATTATTTACGTTAGCTAGTTAGCCTAGCTGACCTTCCAAGTTCAAACTAGCCACACTAGCCTATAACTATCTAGGTAAGCTAGTTAGTTAGCCTAGCTGACCTTCCAAGTTCAAACTAGCCACACTGGCCTATAGCTGTCTAGGTAAGCTAGTTAGCTAGCCTAGCTGACCTTCCAAGTTCAAACTAGTCACACTAGCGTATAGCTATCTGGGTAAGCTAGTTAGCTAGCCTGAATAAATGCCATGGTCATGAATGAGAAAGATTTGATTTATATTTGTTTTTTTTCCACAGTTCCTTTTTTGTCTTTCAAGTTTGCCAGTTAACCTGCACTTTGGCTCCACCCAGGTTTAACTCAACCAATGAGATCATTTCTTCCTCCAGGGCAGCTCTTACATGCCTCCAAGCAACAAGAAACTAGAAGGTCACCAAAATCCCAAACCTGCTGGAAAATCTCGGTAGACAAACTAAATAAGACACACTAACCGCTTCCTCAAGAACCTACTGGAGACGTGCCCTTGTGCAAGGCACCTACCCTCTATTGAGTAAGTGGAACCGCTCAGTCGATCTTCCTTCGTGGGCAAAAAGCAGAAAAAAAACAGGAACTATTTTGAGTTTAACTGTTGCAGCAGTCCAAAAGCCCAAAGCTGTCATGCTGCCAGTACAGCCTGGACTAGGAAACTGGATAAAGAAGCAGAAAGTGGGCACCATTTTGTTTGTGTCAGAGTGATAGTTCTGTCTGTGCAGCACTAATTCGGCTCCCAGCTAGGAAACTGTGCAAATGGTGAAATCCATAAACCACCCGTGTTGCCATGACATTAGCAGATCCATATCCCCGCTGTCATAAAAGAGTGCTTTTCTTTTTCTGTCGTGAACATGTTGAGAGGCTTCCACGAGCCCCGGGCTGCAGAGGCTGCTTATATTCATGCCAAAAGTTCATGGATGTCGTTGAGAAAAAGAGTTGTTTTCATCATTCCTGAATTTTGCAGATACATTTTTTTTGTCTGCGTAAATATAAATACCTGTTGGTTGGACAACTGACTCCTCATCTCTTCTCAATGAAACTCCCTGATCCTTTTCTACCTTCCTCGTCAACTTGCATTTCCCATCCTGGCATTTCTCCATCTTCATGATCATTTTAGCATCACAGGAATATTTTGTTACCTGTATTGTGACTTTGACTCTTCACTGTTGTTGGTTTGTAATGTAAAATCAATCCATTTAAAGCTGCTTACTATTGGAATCTGAAATTTGATGACTCTGGCGACCGCTCGAGTCCCTCAGTAGTTATGTATTACATCACTGGGTATTGATTTTTGCCAGTACAAAAGAGGCCCCGTGTGCATTTATCTCTGAATTCAAAGCCCCGTGAAGAAGAGAAAAATGTCAGACTTCAGATCTGCAGAGAGAAGACAAATATGTATGCACAAGAGGCAATGTGAAACTGTCATCATGCAATTTGCTCGTGTATGAACAAATAGAGCAATCCTCCGGCAGCCCTCTTCCTGTTTTGGTTCAGGCACTTCCTTTTGTGCCATCACAATTTTCTCGGCCATTATGCTACGCTGTCAAAACGATTTTGAAAACTATATTGAGGTAAATATTCTGAACTTAAACCCCTTGATAAGGTATTGTACTGTAAATACATGGAACAACTTTTGTTTTTTTGGTAGTGTGCCATTGTTGTTTTTCAATTCTTCCCCATATATTTTGTCTGTGTAATGTTGTGTATGTGCGTATGTGTAAAAAAAAAAAAAAGTAAAAACACATTTATTTAAAAAAATATTCTAAACTTAAGAGCTTTAAACGTAAGTCCATCTGGATGACAGAAAACTGACAGAAAAACAAAGAAATCTAATTAAAGTCAACTCATTTCAATCAGATAATTGTGCTGAAGAAGAAACTAAACTGAAGTGAGAAGAAATGTGAGCAGCTGCTTTTTATTTCAGTGTTTTCATTCAACCGATTGCAAATATATTACAGATTCAAAATACACTCGAGACTCAAGTTGGTCTCATCTATCATCTTTCCTCGGATCATGAACCCTATCAGATAATTTAAGGATGAGAAGCCGTCTTCCTTCTCATGTTCCAGGTCCCTGTGGAGGAGAGACTTCTGGTTTTTTTGGGATGATGGATTTGGCTTTTAAGCAAATGACAGGAGAGAGTTTGGTCTAATAAACACCGAACGCCCGCTCTTGACAACTAGTTGGTATTAAAGAGAGACTTCACACCTTTCAAATCCCAGACCAAACAACCAGGAGACAAAAGCACCACGACTAACCTGCCTGTCTGTAGTCAACACGTACAATATGTCAGACTGAAGGCAGAAGGTAGCAGGAACACACACACCTCGAATATGAAGATGATTGTCGGCCGAGCAAGCACACACACACACACTTGCACACACATGCAAACAAGCACACACACATTCAAGCATAAAAAACACAGACACACACACACACACACACACGCACTCATACACACACGTAGTCATGCACACACACGCACAAAGAAACACAAACGCACACAATCACACCGACATGTACGTACACACTTGCACACACAGACAAATAAACACACAGAAACACACACAAGCACAAAAACATGGATATACACACACACACACACACACACACACACAATACACACATATACAAATGTGTACAGGCACACAGAGACAGAAACGCACACACACACACACACACACACACACTCACAGCGACTGCAGCACCCAGTGGAGTCACTCTCTCCTCAGCAAAACAAAGCTACTGTTCCCATTTACTACCTCGACAAATAGAACACCTGTCAGTATCTCTGCGCGCACACACACACACACACACACACACATGTGGGCGCACAGCACATAAAAACACACAAGACACTCACACACACACACAGAGGAACACGTACACACAGACAAACACACACACACACACACACAGTCGATACCCGAGCCATTGTATTTTTAACAACAGCATTATGGCCGGAGCCACTTTCTGTCACTCTTTTAAACGACCTCTCTCTCTCTCTCTCTCTCTCTCTCTCTCTCTCTCTCTCGCTCATGCACACACACACACACACACACACAGGGTCAATTGTTGTCTCTGCGTCAATTTAACTGTCTCTCACCACTGTGAGCTGTCGCTAAGCGCCTCCCACCCCCCCCCTCCCTCCTCCACCACACCATCCATCCCTCCAAACCAAAGCTTGAGAGAAGCCGACCAACAAATCATTTTCAAGCTGCACTAGCAAAGATTTCTATACAAAAATACACCATCTTATCAGCCTAAATCACAAAGTGGGGCCCACTAGTTCCAGAGGTTCTCCCTGTTTGTAAATTGAATTCTGGAGCTGGCGGGAAATCGTCACCACACACAGGAAGTAAAGCGCCCACAGACCGGCCAGGTTGGTAAACGTGAGCGTGCCGTGTGCAGTTTACTGACGTCAACCGTACAACACTTCTGGGTATTGCAGTTCAAACAGTTTCCAAAGTCACCTCTCGCTGCTAGCTGGGCCTCCAATGTGCCAGAATTGTATCGTGCAGCTTTAAAGTGAATTTTTCTGATGAGGTTTGAGTTTTCTGCAGGTCTTTTCTTTGCGCGTTGGCTAGCGCCGCTCATGCTAACTACCCAGTTCGTCGTAAAATTTCGTAAATGTAAAACACATCACTTCCTGTGCGCCGGAGGACTTTTCCTCCTACCTACCGTTGTGTTGTGTCAATCACAGAGCAACAAAAACATTTATTTATATGAAAATGTCATTTTTCAGGCTCTGATGGGAGTGCACGTTCACCACAGCTGCACAATGTGACTGTGCCAATCAACCAGATTGATTAGTTGGTTCTGTCTCGTCGCTGAGCCCAGTCTCTTTGTCTGTTGACGTTCAGATGGTTTTAGTTTCAGAAGCATGTTCAGACTGGGGTGACACACCTGCTGAGCTGAGATGAAGTCGTGTCGAGATCAGAGGGACGAATTTGCTTTGGTAAACACTCTCAACACACACACACACACACACACACACACAGGTTGGTATTACTATACTTGTGAGGACGTTCCATTGACTACATGCATTCGCTAACCTTAACACTCTCAACCGTTTAGCTAACCTTAACCTTTAACCTTTAGCCCCTTGAAATACTGAAGACAGGATACATGTCCTCACTTTGGAGGATAGAAATACAAACACACACACACACACAGATAGAGCTGCATGTGCACAGATATTTGGGTAGACATCTTTGCACACTATAAGCATGCTTAGCAACACGTGCGCAGACACAAGCGTACACACACATACACTATACAGTCGATATTTTTTGGTTGGTTCAGCGTAGTTGCAGGCTCTCGTCCTCATCAACCCCCTGCTGGGAAATTAGCTTAATGAGTCTCATTAGGGTTCTCACACACACACACACAGTCACACAGTCTCACACACACACACACACACACACACAGTCACACACACACACACACACACACACACAGCAACAAATCATCCTACGCCTATGAGACTGTAGCTGCGAGCTATGAGTGTACTAACACAACAAAGAGCAGGGGCATTTTGGGTAGGGGGCGCATCACACACACACACACACACACACACACACACACACACACACACACACACACACACACACTCACCTTTCATACACACACATAAGCAGAGCCTGGTTGCACCTGGGTTTTTTTCTCTAGTGAAAAGGCAGAGTGAAAACATTCCTGGATCCCTTCATGCTTTTTACGCTGAGCTATCTGCCAGAGAGAGAGAGAGAGAGAGAGAGAGGAGAGAGAGAGAGAGAGAGAGAGAGAGAGAGAGAGAGAGAGAGAGAGAAGGTGATATCTGAATTAAACAGCATCAGCTGTCAAGGTCACTTGACTCTCAACAGCTTTCCAATAAGTCTATTTTTCTCTGAAAGCTGGTTTCTATTAATTCTGTCTGAGGCCCTTCACATTCCATTGTGTGTGTGTGTGTGTGTGTGTGTGTGTGTGTGTGTGTGTGTGTGTGTGTGTGTGTGTGCGTGCCGTCCTTGCCATGTAAAGCTATAGACATTAAGCTTCTATGTAGGAATATAATGAACCCTTCAGAAAGAACTGTTTATCTCCATTTTATTTTCCCCAGTGAGCGATACGTTGAGATCTCATCGTCTGTCAGGTTCAGTACATCTACAGGTGAAGACTCTCTAGTGGTATATTCAGTACTGACTCCTACCAGCTCCAGGGCCCGCTGACCCTGACCTCACATGAAAAGAGAAAGTGAAAGAGAAGGAGTCACAATGAAAACAATACTGAACATAATAGTAGTTTCAGTATGTGTTCAGTATGATGCAGTATGATGAAGAGACAAGAGACAGACAACTGTTATAGTGTTATGTATCATCACGTGATGTTCAGTACATCCCAGGAGTCATTATGTGATGACGTTTTGTCATTTACTTTCCCCTCAACCTTCCTCGTCTACTTCTACTTCAGTTACTGATTTCCTACATTTCCCAGAACGCCTTTCGACAAACCCCCAGGGCATTAACTTCCAATCAAGCTTTCAATCAAACATGGAGGTGTGGGTGTTTAAATGCAGCCAGCTAGCTGACTAGTTTGTGAACATTAGGGTGTTTCTATGATCGGAGCTGCGCCCCTTACTCGAAACGCAACATCTCTTGTAGCCGCGTTGCATTCTGGTCTATTGAGGCTGCTGTCGGAGGAGCAATTGGTCTCTCTCCTCTCCTCCGATGGATTTCTCCCTGTACGATTGTTGATGTCAGTCTAGAAAGAAACCCTTGCTCTTTGATTCTGACACCAAAGTCTGATGTTTACCGTTGATGTTTCAGATTTACTCTGTCAAACTCCATTACAGCAGCACAGATATCTCAATGTGACGGCACATCATCTACGTTTGGCATAAGAACAAATACACCACCAAATAACAAAATGGACTCAGAGATGCAACATACCTCACCACTAGCTCTTTGTTTAACAGTGTTAAAGTGTTTTAGGGTGGATGTTTCCTTTTAAGACAGTAGAGATTGTGTATATTTATAGTTAGACAGTAGAGATTGTGTATATTTATAGTTAGACAGTAGAGATTGTGTATATTTATAGTACAGACAGTAGAGATTGTGTATATTTATAGTTAGACAGTAGAGATTGTGTATATTTATAGTACAGACAGTAGAGATTGTGTATATTTATAGTTAGACAGTAGAGATTGTGTATATTTATAGTACAGACAGTAGAGATTGTGTATATTTATAGTTAGACAGTAGAGATTGTGTATGTTTATAGTTAGACAGTAGAGATTGTGTATGTTTATAGTTAGACAGTAGAGATTGTGTATGTTTATAGTTAGACAGTAGAGATTGTGTATATTTATAGTTAGACAGTAGAGATTGTGTATGTTTATAGTTCGACTGTACAGCTGCTGGGACTGACATGGTTCTTAGATTAGATCAGATGAAACTTTAATGCTCCCTGTGGGGGATGCAGCAGCAGAGTTCAGGCTCCAGCAGGAAGACAGCAAACCGAGAGTATTGACAGAAGATAATACAGCAAATAATCCCAACCAAAGCAACGTATGAAGGGTGGCGCAACACATAAAGACACTAAAATACTCCTGTAAGAATCCTCACGCTCTTAATCTGAAGGCTTCAAATCCTGTGTCAAACATCTGAGTGGGTTGAGGTGCGTTTGTTTCTATTACCAGACACACAAATATCCTCAAACGTGGACCGATCACTCGCAAAACACCAGGCGGATCAAGCGCTTCCTCGCGATTCCTTCAAAGTAGCCGACATGTAATTAACCCAGTATCTTTCCCAAGATTCCCTGCAGGCCGGCGGTATCTGTCTGGAGGAGAGTGAGGAGCGCTGAGTGACATGCTTCCTGATTTATCTTCCCGGAGAGCCGAGCGGTCTCAAAGAAAGACACGTCTTTTGCAAGATAAGGACCTTTCTCCTCACGTCGTTCCGGCAGGAGAACCGTCTAATTGAAGCTGCTGCTGTTGTTGTTGTTGTTGTTGTTGTTGTTGTTGGGGATGAAAGGCAGGAAAAGAATCAGGAGGACCTTTTTTTTAATATATTTTATCAATCAATCACAATGCAGCGCGGTGTTCAGTGCAAGAGGTTGCTATGTTGTGCGTGTGTGCGCTAGCGTTGAGTTTGTGGGATACACAGGTAGAACGGTGGAAACGCGAGGAGGTTGTGGGCGGGATGGAGGCGTGGGAGGAAATCTAATCTGGCGGAAATTGCTATTTTCCCAGTAAGCAAAACTACGATGTTCAAGTAAAGGAAATAGAAAATCGCTTCTCTCCGTGAAACATCCTCCGACTCAAACTCAGATCAGATATCCGCCCAGGTCTGTCTGCGCGGCTGGTATCCGTCTGAATGAGAGTAAAGGAACGGCGAGTGGAATGGAGTTGCGTCTACGAGCTCCAATTAGAGCTCGCGTGACCCTCCGAGGCTCTAACGAGGTGCAGCTTTTTTCAAAATGAGACATCCACCATTTTAGAAAAGTGACACCCGCTGTTACAAAATGGTTCATGGTGCAAAATTACAGGAAATCGCGGCAGGAGCATTTTACTCATCGGTTGACAAAATGGTCCTGTAGCATTTTTATACAGGCTGAATTAGAGATATTGGCTGAAAAACACTTAAAAAGGAGAAGAGAAAAAGCGAGGATCTGTGCAGCTGAGAAAAACATCTCTACATGAAAGTCTACATGAGGAAGACGCGAGTGGAAAAGGGCAGCAGAAACCAAATAATATCCAAAAAGAAAAGGTACAGCAACGAAATACACAATTTACAAACACATGACGAAGGAGTACAGCTGGACCCCCCTTGCTTCACCGAGCACCCTGGTCCTAAAATACTTCCAACACGCTCAGGGTATGTGTGCAGGTTTTTAAATTGCGTCGCGTTCACTGCGATCTGAGAGCTAAAAACCCAATTCCGCAGTGCATCGGCGCTCCCGAGCCGGAGACATTTGATAAACGCCGGCCCCGCGGTGCAGCCTAATGCACCGCTTCAGCTTCAGCCTTTCAAGTTCTCAGGTGTACAAAAACACACTTCCAACGCTCTGCCTCTGCAGGTGTGCTGATCCGCCCACAGTTGTCCTCTACATATTTAACCATCCAAGCTGTTGCCCCCGCTGCTGTTTTTTTTTACAAAGCGCAGAAGAAAAGGGGGGGGGGAGAGAATCTGGGCGAGGGGGGAGAGTGAGGGAGGGATTTGATCTCCTTTGTCTTGCAGAGAGTGATTCATACCGCTGCAAGTGGAGTTTCTGGAGTTTCTGGGATTTCAGAGTAAGTGTTCAGGGGCGCGATGAGCAAAACATCCTTCCAAAGAAACGCATTGCTACTGATGCTCTTTGGCTCCTTTCCCCAACAGGGATTGGTGGGGAAAATGCTGTTTTCCTTTCTTGTCAGCAACCAGAAGTTGTAAGGAATTGTCCGGTGACTAGGGGTGGGTGATATGACTTTTATTCAAACGATTCGATATTTCAAACTTTTACCTCGATTACGATTAATGAACGATTATTTTATTTGTTTTGTTTTATTTTTTTAATTTGTTTTATTTTGAAATTATGCCACTATGCCGTTCCTGTGTCTGACTTCCTGCCCGGCTTGACACATAAAAAAACGAACGGTCCAAACCGTTACTGGACGGGGCGGAGGGACGTGACTGAATACCACGTAGTATTTTTTAAGGGGACAGTTTGGCCCGTTCATTCACGGGAAAGTGATGTTACGTCTGATGCGCACACACACACACACACACACACACACACAGGTTGCTTTGCTAACTGGCCCTTCTAGACTGGTTCTTGTAGCCTAAATAACAAACGAAATGAACGATTTTGAAACTTTGCCACGATTACATAATTAAATCGCGATTACGATTATAAACACGATAATCGCACACCCCTACCGGTGACCGGCTAATTCAGAGACATTTGTGTTGAACGGCTACCGGCGCTAACGCAGGATAGATGAAGGCCTTTGTTTTAGGATCTTGGGTACGAGAAGACACATCTGAGCTCCGTCTCTGCGGACAGAAAGTGAAGCATACCACTCAAAAAAGTGGAGCTTGGGAGATTTGGGAATGTGAATTTCATGGATAGAGAGATTAGGGAAAAACACCTGCCTTCTGTTACAACATAGTAAACTAGTACAACATGTACAACAGTCAAGAAAGCGCTGCTGCAGGACAGACGCAGGAAAAATACAACTTCTAAAGCGGTATTCAGACATCCGGAGGGAAGCGAGGACAAAGATTTGAAAGACATAAACAGAAGCTCTTAGTTACCGTTTCCTAAATTCTCTCCCTTCTACTCCGCTCCCTTTCTCTTCACAACTCCTCCTGTGAGTTTTTATCTACGTTTTATTCACGTTATTCAAAGGTAGCCAAAAAAAAAATTCAATGAACACAACGTTTCAGACGAGCCAAACAAACCGTACAATACAGAATGAGACAGAGAAATAGAATGAGGACGTGTGTGTGTGTGTGTGTGTGTGTGTGTGTGTGTGTGGTACAGAACAGAGCAGCCTGGAAGCCAACTTTATACAACACATCAGCAACTTCTGATAGATTCAGCCACCGCCGCCCATAAAACACACAGAAGAAAAAGAACTTTCCGGTCTTTCTGCAGGCGATACCGCGCGGACGGGCTTTTCAACAGTAAGAGTTTCTTGGTCGTCTCTGTGTCTGGTTGGTTTAAAGCTGCAGTAAGCGAGGTTTGTTATGTAAAAAATCCAAGAAAATCAAGCGGGGCTGCAACAGGGAAGAGCCTCCCATCCCCACTGACTGCAGAGTCACCCTATTGGCCCCAATAACATTCTGGCGGGAAATCTTCTCAGCACACAGGAAGTGACAAATCAAAACTCACATCCAGAGGAGCTTGATTCACCAACAATGGCCGAACCTCTTCACCACCTCCACCAGAGAGACACTATACGAGGAGGAGATTTTAGGTCTGATGAGTGTGCACTTCACTGACATCACGGCACATGACTCGTAACAGTCACCTCTCACTAAGCAGAACAGCATCATGGGAAAGTACGGCCGGTCGTTTGTCAGCAACACCCGGCTTCACACCCGTGCAGTGCTACACGTTCACACCTGGGAGCTGCACAGCACGACCGCAGGCTCCTGCTCTGAGGGTAACGTGCCTTGCTCAAGGGACGGGAAGGGACAGACGAGGGAGGAGCGGATCCGTCCACCATCCATCCATCACTCTGAGACTTGGCTGGTATCTTAGTTTAGTTTAAGTTGATTTGCACATATAATTAAAAGGACAATACAAATTAAAAAAAGTTCAAACATTGTGCAGGAGAGGTTAGAAGTTATGAGGATACCTCCCCGTAAAGTATATCAATAATCATACTTACAAGGAAAAAACATGAAAAAAAAAAACAGACAAAAAACTCAATACAACAAATGCAAAAAGCAAACAGCAGTGACAATCAAATACAAAAAAACACAAAAAAATCCTTGGTTATGGTTGAGCTGGTATATAAGACCAAGACATGTCTACGAGGCTGAAACTTTTCCTCTCCCTGCCTGAAGCCATCCCTCTCCTTCTCCTCCCTCTCCTCCCTCTCCTCCCCTTCTCCTTCCCCATTCATCTAAAAAGCAGCCTAATGGTGTTTTTCTTTGCTAACTTATCGCCACCAGCCACAGGCCGGCGTTGCACAATGGCACAAAATAAACATTTGGGCAGCGATAAGATTTGTTCTCTCCGTCGCCGGCATTATTGCTGCAGACAAACAATAGAGTAAACATTCTCTCCCCCTCCATCCATCCCTCCATCCCGCAATCCCTCTCATATGTGTTTGGGGAAATGGAGGTTAGGAATGAAAGGGAGAGCAGACAAAGAGAGACAGAGAGAGAGAGAGAGAGAAGAGAGAGAGGGAGAGAGACATACATACAGACTGACAGAAAGGCACTGAACAGTATAAGATTGAAAGGGTGTGTGTGTGTGTGTGTGTGTGTGTGTGTGTGTGTGTGTGTGTGCGTGTGTGTGTGTGTGAACAACATCCACCCCAAGA
>JAXDDW010000080.1:480000-517500 GCA_034670385.1 Hoplostethus mediterraneus
TGTGTGTGTGTGTGTGTGTGTGTGTGTGTGTGTGTGTGTGTGTGTGTGTGTGTGTGTGTGTGTGTGTGTGTGTGTTACTCATTAGTTTGTTGATGGTGACCTTGTCATACTTTGTGATATTTTTACTTCGATTACTACAATATTCTCATAGCGTATTATATATAGTTGATAGTTTTTTTCCCCCATCCTTCTGAAATGTCTCATAGCAGTGGTTCATTCCGTCAGTGAGAACCGGACCACTGACAGGTTCAGTCTGTGGATATTAAGACTTCCAGCCCGTTTTTCCAGAGGTGCTACTAGCGTGATGTTTGGTCCCGGAGAGTCTGGAGGACCGGGACCGACCCGGGGAGCCGTTCAGCAGCTCGACAGACAGCCTACTATCTGCCTTCATCAGTCCATGCAACTTGCCTCCCCATGCGGCGGCGTGCAGCTGCTTCCCACTCTGGGCACGTAGCAGCGCGCCTCGTGTGATAGGTGCAGGGAGGCTGGCACGCTGACACGCACGCACGCACACACACACGGGGAGAGAGAGAGATTCAACTGTTCAGCTGACGTCATGGCCGGTCAGCTTGAGAGTCATCGATTTTTGCGTGCCTGTGTGTGTGTGTGTGTGTGTGTGTGTGTGTGTGTGTGTGTGTGTGTGTGTGTGTGCTCCCACAGACATGCTCTCTCTCTCACACACACATACACAGACAACAGTGATGCACGAGATGCACACATCATGTAGCCTACTACGTAGCTGTAGGCCACCCAGACCACCACAGACCACCACAGACCACCACCAGACCACCAACAGACCACCACCAGACCACCACCAGACCACCACAGACCACCACCAGACCACCAACAGACCACCACCAGACCACCACCAGACCACCACAGACCACCACCAGACCACCTCCTCCCCCAGTCTTCCATAACCCTCAGCCCAGTGATGAAGCATCCCATCCAGGCAGGACTGACTCCCCAGCTCCCTCGGTCCTCCCTTAGCGTGTAGCAGCAATGCCTGACTGAGTCGCACCACATACATATGCATGTAATCACATGGATCCCATCATTAGCCATGGGGGGGGGGGGGGGGGGGGCAGTGTGTGGTCCAGGTAATCCATGCGTGGCCACTCCTACAGTACACTCCTACAGTACTCCTACAGTACTCCTACAGTACACTCTTACAGTACTCTTCCTAGTGAACGGCGGTGCAGTTCGTTAGGAGTGAGAGCGTAATCCCAACCGAGTAGACTGCAGGAAACCACTCCAAAACCCCAAGGGATTATGGGTATAAGGAGACAGGTGTTGACATCTGATAGCCAGCAGTTCCTCGTGCTAGCCTAGCCAGTGTGAATCTAAAGGAACAAAAACCTTCCACTCTGGTTCAGACCCAAGAAAACACCCTTACGAGTCTGAACCCTGAAACGAGTCTGAACCAGGATCAGAAACATTTCCTTCACCGAGTACAAGAAATCTGCAGGGATTTGTCTTGGTGGTATTGGAGTGGAGACAGACGACTTGTGGTGCAAGGACATCCTGAAGACTACACACACACACATATATATATATATACTGTATATATATATAGTTATGTACATGAAAAAGATACAGTACATGCAGCATTCACCCCATGTGGCATGTCGCGGTGGCGGTTCCACCACCTGTTGCAGCTTGAAAGCGGCTCTTATATCATGATATATGGGCTAATTGCAGAGTAATTGCCCTACATTTGTTTGTTTTAGGTGAGCAATAAGGCTGAAGAGGACTTTTCATTGCTTCAACATTTGTCTAACAGTGGGAGCAATTTTCCTGCAGTTCCTGGCTGCCGCTGATAAATGAGAGCAGGGAAGGCTCTGACTCACAGGCCACCGAGGGCTGCTTTATACCGCATGGTTAAAACTCATCTGGGTGTCCAGCTTGACACAACACCCATTAGTGTTTTTATTATTATTAATAATAATAATAACGATATGAATGCATTTTATTTCTATAGCACTTTCCCCCCCAAAAAAACATGTACAAAGTGCTTTCCGGCCAAACAGTACAACAGCAAAAGGGAAAAGGAGAGCAATGGAAACAATTTAAGAACAGTTACAGAAGTAAAAAGAATAAAAACAGTAGTATGTAGTAATAAAAGTCAAGAGAAGGCAATATAAGACCAGTTCAGAGGAACAACACCACAATATATAATAATAAAACAATCAAGGGAAAGGCAAGTTTTTAAAAGTAGTGTCTTTACGAGGAACGTGACACAGACTTGGCCAACTTTATATCCAGTGGCAAGTCCATCCAGAGTTTCCCTTTGACCTTTGACCTGGGAACTGGACTTATATGGACCTATGAGCTCCGAAATGTAGAGTGGGGCTAAACCATGTACTGCTTTGTAAGTGATCAATAAAACATGGAAGGAGTTTTATTTTAGTATAGTGAGTTGCAGTCGTGCAATCAAAAGTGAATAAAAGTATGAATGATCATTTCTTAGTATGTGAAGATGATTTAATTTTGGCGATATTTCTCAAATGGAAAAACCACGACTGTGCACATTTTTTTTTACTTTAAAACACAGAAAACCATTTTAACACAACTTGTTATCATACGTTGGGTCGGTTCAATCAAGCAATTTCAGCTGCATCTTGCACGTACTGCGCCACTGCCGAGAGCAGTAAGAGGAAGTAACGTAGAGGACGAAAGCGTGTTAAATGCTCACGGCTTTTAGCTCATAGCTCGTCGGGTGATGGGCGTTAGTGATGCTCCTTTAGAGGCTCATCTACATGGAGACGGGAGAGAGAACGGCACGACAGATTCAAACACGCCTCATGACAGTCTCTGCGTGTGAATCTGTGCACACGGGAGACTCGTTTGATGGTCTGGGTGGGCTGGTTTGCATCAAAGCACAAAGAAATCGTAATGTCACGTAATCTGCTCTGGGCGCTTTTATCCACAACACCTTACACATGGGTGCACACATGGCTAGTGTTGTGCCAAAATTTGTATCCCCTGCCAGTACGTCCTCATTTTGTCCTTGGTGCATGTTTGTGTTTTTGCTTCTGCACAAGGAAACTATCATTGCGGAAATGCACTTAATAAATTAACCTGACGACTTCCTGCCTGTGATTTGAGACAATAAGAGCGCACACAAGCGTTCACCTCCGTTCATTACGAGGCGGCTCGGTGGGCTCCTTTTCCGCGGGGCCGTACCGTCATTCTTACTAACCCCGTGAAATGTTTTGAAAAACGTGTGTCGTAAATGAATTGTAAATGAATTTGTTGTCTTCTTCCCTGGCGTGAAATTGAAGTGGAGGCACTCCGCCAGAGGAAACACATTTATGGGGGAGACAAATTTTGGCGCAACCCAGCGCTACAGTAGATCAACCACATGTTCATACGCTACAGGGGAGGGTGGGTCTCTCTCCATTTCCTGTTCTCTCTCTTTCCCATCACCTCTGCTAGTCTGTCCTGTATATACACTACGCTACACTTTTCTTTATTTTCCACATGTTAGAATAATATTAAAGTCATCAAAACTAGGAAATAACACAAAAGGAATCAGTGACCAAAGAAATGAATCAAAACTATCTTATATTTTAGATTCTTCCTGTTGGCGTTCGGCATTAACGAGCAAAGAAATTCCACAAATGAACTTTTAAAGGCCACAATCACTATCACTTAACATCTACATGTCAAGTTAAAATTACATTTTATTAATTCAAATTTTAGTTTTGAGAATAAATTCATACACAGGATCAACTTTTTATATTATATATTTATATTTGTCTGAGATTTCAAGCATTTAAGCATCAAGCCTTCAGATCAAAATATCTCTAAGATCATGAGAAACAGTCAGGTGTGTCCAAACCTTTGACTGGTAGTGTGTGTGTGTGTGTGTGTGTGTGTGTGTGTGTGTGTGTGTGTGTGTGTGTGTGCGCGTGTGTGTGTGTGTCTACTTCTGAACACCTTTTTCCTACTCCCTCTGGGGAAACGTCTTCCATCCCTCTCTCGTCCCTCGTTCTCGTCCCTCTCTTCCTGCCTCACGACGCGGCGAGGCAACGGAACTCAACGAAGCCCATCATTAAAAGCAGCAGCAGACAGTGTCCCGCTGGACTGTCCCCGTGGGTTCGCGTCCCGCTGTCCCCAGTGGGTTTGCGTCTCCCCCTTTCATCGACGGTGCTGACAGGATGGCTTTGTGTCTGATGGCGTTTCAGATCTTTAAGCCGGCTCTACGCCTCCGCCCCTCTCGCCCTCCGAGCACGATGGGAGCCTGCGTTAGCGAAGCGTGGCGGGGAGAGGCTTTTGATTGGCCGTGCCGTGCCAGAGTTCAGCATCGGTGAAAATGTTTGAGTTGACCTCTGACCCCGGCGAGAAAGGTAGGTTGGACCCCCGTGGGGCTGTGATTTTCCCTCTGTCTCAAATACTGTGTTCCTTTTTCCTGCTCCCTCTGTACGCTGTGTGTGTGTGTGTGTGTGTGTGTGTGTGTGTGTGTGTGTGTGTGTGTGTGTGTGTGTGTGTGTGTTTTCAACATAGTTTTAGTTAGCTTATTTTAAAAAAACACCTTCTTTTTCAGGTTTTTAGCAATCAGTGTGACTTCAGTCTAACAGCTTGGAAGCAACATGTGATATCTGCAAACGCTCCAATCAATGAACGCTGCAGCGGTAGTGTGATGCCCGTATTGATTATGTCATCATTTTGATTCTCTCAAACCTGCAGAAGGAGTTCACAGACTTTGGTTTGCTTGTTATTTTCGGTGATACAGGAAGTAAAGATTATTTCTCTGTTGCAGTAACTGGAGTCTCAGCTACACGCCCACAATGTGGCATGATATTTAAAGAAGACATTTTGAAGAAGGCCAGAGGAGCTGAAATGTGTCTTCATCTGATAGAATGTGATAACGATTTCTGAAGGCTGATACAATACAGACATTTTTGTATTGAAGCTGCCGATCTAGCCGATATAAAATGTCTTCAGAATTTTCCATTTTCACACCAAAAAATGACAATAATGATTGTTTATCCCCTGAATTTGACTCTGAAACGGCATTTAGACCATCATGGGACACTAAAACTCTCCACTGAAACCAGACTGATGAGATTATTTCAGCGCTAGCAGCTCTTAAAGGCAGGGTGACCCACCACCTAGTTCAATAGGGAAACTCTGGGATACATTACCACCTTTAAACGAAGAATCACTTCACCAAAAACACGTGAAAAAAGTAAATCAATAAAGGAAATGTGCAAAAGAAAATACAATTTCAGACCGTTTTCACGTTATCTGTGCTCAGGGAGGAACCCGACCGACTCCTTTATGTTCTTCTATCGTCGAAGCGGGAAAAAAAATAGACAGAAAATCTCCTTAGCGAACTCTCTTCTATCTCTCATCACTCGCTCAGCGGGCCGACAGAGGGTTTGGTGACCGTGACTGTTTTTCCCATTGGATTACCCCGACGCCTGCGACCAAAGCGGGTATAAACTTGTGGAAAATGCGTCAGTCACTCTTGTGTGTGAGTTCACTTGAACGCCCCCCCCCCCCCACCCCCCCCCCCCCCCCCCCTCCTAAATCAGGGGGATTCAAGGTGGTACGTGACTGAGCTGTGATGCTTTTGCCCACCGTGCCACAGGTTGTATTGGGAATACGTGGACCCGTATCGGTGTGTAGTAAAGGAAAACGTTTCGCCCCGTCATCCTTCGCCCCGGATAAATAAAGGTTTAAAGAAAGGAGATCTCCGTGGCAGGTGGATGGATGGCGGGGTTAGAGGTTTGGGACACGGCGTGGCAGACACAGAGACAGTTGGGAGTGCACTCCATTGACTCGCCCTGCAAAGAAGACAGCTGGAGAAATGAACTGGCCTCGGCCCGCTATTGAATGGAGCTCAATGGGCTGAGGCGCTGCCGGGGATTACTGCACACACACACGCACACACACACACACACACACACTGATGCAGGTAGATGCATACGTTGCAGACGCATGCACGCGCACGTACAAAGTATACCGACAGGGAAATCGCCGTCCGAGTTGACCCGCCCTTTAAAAAAAACACACACACACACACACACACAGCAATCTGCTCCTCGTCTCCTCCGGTGAGCGATTATTCTCTTATTCTACCTCGCTGCAGCTCTCCCCGATTTGTGTTCGCCTGAGATCCAATCTCCTCTCCAGCCACCGGGGGCTAAAGGACGGCCGCGAGAGCAGCGAGACTCACTCGAGTGTTTTTTAACCTCTTGAACCCCAACGGGAGGAGCGTTGAGGGGAGGCGCAGGAGGCGCAGGAGGCGCAGGAGGCGAGGAGGCGAGGAGGCGAGGAGGCGAGAGAGACGCAAAGCGGTAGATGAATGAATACGGAAAACTGGAGTTGTTAAGGGGAGATAAGAAACGCATCTCACGCCTCTGAACTCAAATACAACCATGCAGAAAAAGGTTTGGGTTTAGAGATTATGTCTGACAAGCGCGTACAGTCATAGTGTGAGATGGTCCACTCACTCCCTCCATCACTCACACACACACACACACACACACACACACACTCCAAGTCAAGCCCAAGTCGAGTTTGAGTCAAGACCAGTGATTCAGTTTTACTTATAAACTTCCTCAGTGTAAAAGGGGGTTTTCCTCTCTAGATGAAACCCGTAGTACTTCCATCTAGTATTATTTAGGGTGACTATATTTATGGTTTACTTAAATAAGTAAGTAAGTACAGGATAATGCTCACACACTGGTCACTGCCTTTTGGCTACAGGCCCATTAACTACAGTTCCTGTATGTGAGACACCAGGAAAATAAAACAGTGACTGAGTTGTGGGGAGGAAATAAACATCGGTGGAGGAAAAAGGTATCTTTGAAAATGTTTAGATCGGTGGGAAAAGTCAAGTCAACATCCAATAGTGGGCGAGGCCGAGACCAGGTCCAGGACCGGACTCCAGTACGATCAGGCTGCCTGTCACCTGGACCAGGATCCAGAACACACAGGGCCAGATACCGATGATGGAGTCTTTCAGGAAGTGACATTTGTTTGGGCATAGTAGCTTTATACAGGTGTGGGAGGATATACTGTACTGTGAACTGTGAACTGTGTACTGTGTACTGTGTACGGTGTACTGTACATTACATCAAAACAGATCATAATACAAGTTCTGTCTCCGACCAGATACATGGTGGACTCCAGCTGGGTACCAGCATCCACAAATCAATATGAACATCCCGTTTGACTTTAAGTGCGGAGGTAGTGAAACTGTGGATAATACTCATACTCATAAATCGATAGGATCAGTCCTTGGCCTTTAATTGCGGGAGAACCGATGCATTACCCTTATTATTTTAATCTTTTATGTTCAGGGAGAAATCGTTCGTCTGGCCGGAGGTTTTCCTACACGGGCAATTTAATTCCAGTTTCATCTCTGATATTATGACAGTAATAAAGCATCTGGCGCTGCAGCTGCATCCATCAGGCGTTACTTCTGATCACGTCAAGGCTTCTCTCTGTGTTTCCCCTCCCACGCTGCAGCCCTGCAGTCGCATCTGCTGCTCACGTCACAACAACGCATGCAGGTACGTCACCCTTCCTCCGGTTAGGTGAACGCCGTTACCAAGTCAGCACAGAGTCTCTCCTTCTGAAACATTTCCACCGGGTGAGTTTGGTACATCCTTGTTTTTAATTGAATTAGTTGATGAATAACACGTTGAATCTGTGTTGGATGTAGTAACTATAAATAATATGACTTGATGATTTGAAATAAAAGTCCTGTGTAAATACTGATAGTTGTGACTGTTCTATTTTGATCAAATATGAGTTAATGTTATCGTTTCTGTTTTATTTATTTTGTATACGCTATGACCAGATTGTGCGTTTTGTGCTGATAATGAACTACGGTGGGCTCAGGCATGTTGATTTGTCTGTTCATTATAGTAAATTTCCATACAAAGTGATGAGGACTGATGAAATGAACGGAGAGGGAACCGTCTCTACTGAACCGTAATGGAAGTGAACAAGGAAAAAGCAAAGGCAATTATGAAAATTGAATCTGGAAAAAGGTTTTTAGCAGGAAATGTATTCAGCTTGTTGATTGGCATCAACTGCACACACATTGTTGTTTTGGGGAGGAAGGCTGGAGTGTAACAGAAAGCTTGCCGCCCTCTTGGAAAACTCCTTTTTATTTCTCCATTTTTATTTTTCTGGGTAAGTGAAGGATTCGTGTGATGCCCTGTTGACAGCTGACGGCTCTATTTGGCTCGTCTCATGTCTCCAAGACTGACGGACCCTTCTGACTTGAAATACTCAAACTCTTTATTGTGACTTTCAGATTATGTTGCTTCCATAATCCAGAATGCAGTTGAAATAACCAAATACTCAGAAGTACATTCTGTAATTCACATGTAATGTAATGTGATGTGATGGTAAATGGACTGTACTTATACAGCGCTTTTCCAACCACTCAAAGCGCTTTACACTACATTCACCCCATTCACACACATTCATACACTGATGGCAGGGGGCTATCATGTCAGGTGCCAACCTGCACATCAGGGGAATCTAACCATGCACACACTGAAGGAGAAGCTTCGGGAGCAAGTTGGGGTTCAGTATCAGCCGATCTTCTGATTAGCAGACGACCCGCTCTACCTCCTGAGCCACAGCCGCCCCAATGATGTAATGTAATGTAATGTAATGTGATGTGATGTGATGTGATGTGATGTAATGTGATGTGATGTGATGTAATGTGATGTGATGTGATGTAATGTGATGTGATGTGATGTAATGTGATGTGATGTGATGTGATGTAATGTGATGTGATGTGATGTAATGTGATGTGATGTGATGTGATGTAATGTGATGTGATGTGATGTGATGTGATGTAATGTAATGTGATGTGATGTGATGTAATGTGATGTGATGTAATGTAATGTGATGTGATGTAATGTGATGTGATATAATGTAATGTAATGTGATGTAATGTAATGTGATGTGATGTAATGTGATGTGATATAATGTAATGTAATGTGATGTAATGTAATGTAATGTGATGTAATGTAATGTGATGTGATGTAATGTGATTTAATGTGATGTGATGTAATGTGATGTGATGTAATGTAATGTGATGTGATGTGATGTGATGTGATATAATGTAATGTAATGTGATGTGATGTAATGTAATGTAATGTGATGTGATGTGATATAATGTAATGTGATGTGATGTGATGTGATGTAATGTAATGTAATGTGATGTGATGTAATGTAATGTAATGTGATGTGATGTAATGTAATGTGATGTGATGTGATGTGATGTGATGTGATGTGATGTGATGTGATGTGATGTGATATATATTTTTAAGGGGGATGTGTGTTCTTACAGTTTGAGAATTTCAGTAGACGCCATTACTGATTACATTTTAAAAGGTAATCTGTAATAGATTACATTTGAAAAAGTAACCTTTCCAACCCTGTATATCTTCTTGACTGATGGGTGTGTTTTCTTCCTCCAGCCCTGTTGATTGATGATAATTGGCTTGTCTCACTCCTTCAAGGCTGCCAGTTTCTCCTGAGCTGTCATGTCCATCCCACCAATCTGAAGAATACACACGACTCATTTTGAAAAGGACACGAACAGCAGAAAAGCATGAAAAGCAGAATTATTTTTGAGCAGGGAAATCATTTCCAGGGTCTCCTATTGAGATATTGTTAATCAAGAAAACACGGTTTCCTCATTTCCAAAAGAATGTCATTTTCTTTCACCAGTTAAAACGATGTGAGTGTAAGAGGGAGAAGTAAACAGCAGATTGTCTGTCAGTCTGAAGCGAGGTCAGCATTAGACAGGAGCATCAGGGACACTGTGACACAGATGACATGGAAGTGGGGACACTGTGGCCGGTCCTCATCTCTCTGGATGATGACATTAGCGTTAGGATTTGGGTTTAGGGTTAAAATAGGAATTTTATTTATACAGCCTTTAATCACTGTTACAATCTCAAAGGGTTTCACAAACGCTCCCATCATGAAACAAAAAATAAAAACCATTAATTAAATTAAAAGAAAATGAAATCAACAACTCCCCAACCTTTGACCCTCAGTGAGAACAAGGAAAATATCACCAAAACCTCATCAGGAAAAAAAAAAGTTAGGATTAGGATTACATTTTGGTTAAGGTAACAGTCAAGGTTGGGTAATGAATGTCAATGTCAATGAATCAAATAAAGTCCTAACAAGCATAGCAATACAAAATGGGTGTGTGTGTTTGCCAACTATATTAAAGTCATGATGAACCATTTGAACATCTTTGGTAAATTGTTCATTTAGTGGATAAAAATAAAGTATTTAAATGTGAGTTTGTGTGTGTGAGAGTGTGTATGTGTGTACATCTGTAAATGAAGACTTGGTCAATGTCAATGGCAACTCCTATAAGAAGACATATCCAATGAAGACTCAGAGTTGCAGATTGAGTGATGGCCCAGTGCCAGCGGGAGAGACGGTGCGGGAGCAGGCCGTCTCCTGCCGCCGGCGTCCAGCGGAGGTCGCAGTCGCAGCGGAGGACGCAGTCGGGAGCCGCCTGCAAGGGCTGACTAACTGGGGTTGGGGCAGGATGCCCCTGGAAGCCTGGCAGGCTGGGGCAGCCTTGGGGCTCCGTGGCTGGCCCTGGACAGCACCGACGAACAGCTGCCGTCAACCCGGGCTGTGTTTATGTTGCTGGACGTTGCAAATAAAACGGCCTGCTGGCCATTTAACTCTCCCCTGCCTGTGTCTCTGCCTGTCACGGACCCCGGTTGTGTGGCACCTTACCACAGTCTGGTTACAGTTGGATTGTAAATATATGTAGTGTAATGTGCCTGAAAGTAAGCGTGTTGTTTTGCGCTAACTTCACTTTGACAGAACACTTTCCTCTCTTTCCCTTCTACTCCAGAGTCTCCATGGTGCTTGGTCTAAATAGGGATGTATGAAGTCTCATTACCTTGGGAGCCAGAGCACTAATCCATCTGCTAATGTAGTCAATAGCCACCCAGTCACAGATAGCAAGACCCAATTATCGCACTCTGGTCACCATCATCATTACGCCGGTGTCACATCCGTGGCAGCTTCCCAATGCTATTTGTCTCTGCCGTCTCGGCGCTGAGCTATTGGGCTAGAAAGATGAGGAAATTTAAACCACACAGGTGTGCCGCCATTGTGGCTCAATAGCGAGTCCAAGGGGACTCCATTTGTCTTCCGAGCCCATTAGAGAGACACTGATCCTGGGGAAGCTGTGCAGGCGTTCTGTCGTTGCGAGGCCACTTGAAAGGTATAGGATGCATTTTGGGACAAAGTGATTGCCTGAAGTTCATCACTCTATATCTCTGAAGTATTTAGGATCCAGTTTGTGAAAGTGCTATCATTTGGTCAACCAAGGAGTTAAAGGAGAATTCCGGGATTTTTAAACCTGGCCTCTATATCCACAAAATCGCCTATTATATCGCGAAATAGGTCCAAAACGAGAGTTGTTGCAGGAAGAGGACGTGGAAACATTACAAAGGTAGTCTGTGAAAGCAAGAGGGTTGACTTGTTGCAGGAAGAGGATGGTGGAAACGTAAATCAGCGTTGGAGATGTGTGTTGGAGTATAGAAAGCGTAGTTTAGAGTATTTGTTTTTTCCCAAAGATGAAAAAAAAACAACAATGGTTAATTTTCGCACATTTCTGAACTGTGCCAACAAAATGTTGAGGAAGACTTCACACAGCTTTCATAGAATACCTTTGTCAGGTTTCTACCGTCCTCTTCCTGCAACAACTCAACCCTCCCGCTTTCATAGACTACCTTTGTCCACGTCTATTTCAGAGCGGGACTTCTCCTTGAGCTAGACTTTAGTTTTCTGGTTAAAAAAGGTCTATTTCTGTAGCTGATCCTTTCAGTAATGTTGTCAGACACTTGGATAAGAACACAAATAACAATCTGAGCCTGTCAGTGGCAAAATCAAGCACTTTTAGTGGACGTACTTTGATCGCGTGCACTTGCCCCTACAGATTACGTTGCAGCCATTAAGCCCGTTTCGCGACTGCCGACTGAGCCGATCTACCGGAGCAACTCCAAAACTTTTTGGACCTATTTTGCGGTATAATAGGTAGAGGCCAGGTTTAAAAATCCCTGAATTCTCCTTTAAGTCAACCACAATCCTTTAAATGGTGACATTCATTCTGTACTATGAAGCACTTTGTCAATTCAACAATTCAATTCATTTTACTGCCCCATAGCTCAAAATAACCAATTATATATCTGCAGGAGATTCATGGTTGTTGATCAGTACTATTACTGATTACTTCACCAGCTGGTGCAGCTGAGATTTCTGTCTTTTAAAACTCACCTTCTGACCCGTACTCTGTTTTGTAACAAAACTACTCGGTGAATGGAATTTCAAGACACTCCCAACTGCTGCAAAACCCTCAAAGTGCTCAGGTATCACATCAGCCCAAATAAACAAGGCCCAAACTTGTATGTGAGATAAAAACAGTAAAAAAAAAACTGTTAAAAAAACAGGAAACAGTATTTGCATGGATAGACGATGAGAATGGACCAAGCTGTAGACACTTAGTCACACTGCTAGTCTTTTCAAAGCACGATAAGCTTTGGGACAAGATATATTGCAGCAACAATAGCGGTAACTACTTGAGCTCACCCAGAAATCCTATAACAAGATGTTGACGCGATCCCGGTCTCTGAGGCTTTACAGATACCAAACAAGAGAGGCAAAAGATCTGATGTCGGTGACTCTGACTGCTCTCTGATGATGTCTGTTTTTTCCACTTGTTTCCTGTGGACAGGGAAGTGTCCATACCCGACACCAGAATTTCATTTGGGCAGCAGGGTGAATCTACAGTGTCTCAATTAGGCAGGATGGGAAGCTCTTTTCTATGGCAGCCCCGCTTTGTGTTCAAGGCCGATAAGACAAGTGTATTTTTTTACATTAATATCTTGCTTAGTGCAGCTTTAAAGTGACAACCTCTAAATTTAAAAAAAAGAAATCCTATTATTCCACTAGTCCAGGGCAGTCTAATATTTATTTGTGAACATGAACAACTCTCTCCCGGCTAATGTGTGAATGAATAGGATTACTCCAGACAGACTGACGGAGCACATGTTCCACAACAACACAGGTTCAAGTCTTAGCTGTGTGGTAAAGGGAGGTTGTATGGGGATCAGGGGCCCAGACCTGATAACACCATGGTAGCATGATGATCTATTTCTGTGGATCTACGAAATTAATATAATGCTTCAATGTCTGTGGAGCATCTGCACATTATCGACATCCCAGCTTCAGGCCATAGTGTTCTGGTGTCTGGCTTTGAGAAAACGTTGCTCACATATTGATTGGACTGTTTTACACAATAAGAAAAATATGAGTTCTTACATTCAGGGGTTTCCACTTTAAGTCAAACGATGCTGTACACCACCAGACCCCCTCCAGCAGAACAATTTAATTATGTTGAAAGAAAAATGTTAAAAGTTGGCCCCACCAAATTAACCTATTATGACTATTGTGAGAGCTGTGGTTGCTGAACCCATCACAGCCGCGAGTCAAAATGAAAAAAAACATTATAGCTTTATCTATCAGCTCATGGCTGAGGCTTGGTAGGAGTCATGTAACATCGAACTACGAGTCTACTGTACTTCTACTGCAATTTACAAGTCAAAAACAGTGACTTGTAAATGACAATAACAATATAATTGTCATGCTATCATGTTGTCTTTGTGTTGAACTGGGGCCCTAACATAAACTATAGTGTTAGGGGCCTGAACCAAGTGTAGACTATAGTGTTAGGGGCCTGAACCAATGTAGACTATAGTGTTAGGGGCCTGAACCAATGTAGACTATAGCCTTAGGGGCCTGAACCAAGCGTAGACTATAGCGTTAGGGGCCTGAACCAAGCGTAGACTATAGCGTTAGGGGCCTGAACCAAGCGTAGACTATAGCGTTAGGGGCCTGAACCAACGTAGACTATAGCCTTAGGGGCCTGAACCAAGCGTAGACTATAGCGTTAGGGGCCTGAACCAAGCGTAGACTATAGCGTTAGGGGCCTGAACCAAGCGTAGACTATAGCGTTAGGGGCCTGAACCAAGCGTAGACTATAGTGTTAGGGGCCTGAACCAACGTAGACTATAGTGTTAGGGGCCTGAACCAACGTAGACTATAGCCTTAGGGGTCTGAACCAAGCGTAGACTATAGCGTTACGGGCCTGAACCAAGCGTAGACTATAGTGTTACGGGCCTGAACCAACGTAGACTATAGCGTTAGGGGTCTGAACCAAGCGTGGACTATAGTGTTAGGGGCCTGAACCAACGTAGACTATAGCATTAGGGGTCTGAACCAAGCGTAGACTATAGTGTTAGGGGTCTGAACCAAGCGTAGACTATAGCGTTAGGGGCCTGAACCAAGCGTGTTAGGGGCCTGAACCAACATAGACTATAGCGTTAGGGGCCTGAACCAAGCATAGACTATAGCGTTAGGGGTCTGAACCAAGCGTAGACTATAGCGTTAGGGGCCTGAACCAAGCGTGTTAGGGGCCTGAACCAAGCGTAGACTATAGTGTTAGGGGCCTGAACCAAGCGTAGACTATAGTGTTAGGGGCCTGAACCAAGCGTGTTAGGGGCCTGAACCAAGCGTAGACTATAGTGTTAGGGGCCTGAACCAAGCGTAGACTATAGCGTTAGGGGCCTGAACCAAGCGTGTTAGGGGCCTGAACCAAGCGTAGACTATAGTGTTAGGGGCCTGAACCAAGCGTGTTAGGGGCCTCTATCCGTGTTCAGCTGCACCCAGACCTCCATTGTGGCTCTTTGCGGGTCCTAAGGGTGCTCGTCTGTTCTGTAGGTGGCGGAGGTGATGGACGACCCCAGGCCCCACTTATCACCCAGCTCTCAGCTGCTACACAGGTGTGCAGGCATGAGGCAGATTACAGGCACACACACACACACACACACACACACACCTGCACTCCTAAATGCAAGAAGACCACACACACACTTGCTACGTTCCCACAATTTTCTCTTTCCCAGACATACACACACCCTTGTCCTGTCATGCTTTGAGCTATTCCCCTACCACACACACACACACACACACAGACACACACACACACACACACAGTATAGCCACATACATCTTAGCTACAGCAGCTCCGGGCAGTGCTAGCCATCAATCATCAGTCTCCAGTGTTCCACCCCACTGTCATCATCCAATTACCACCTCACACAGCCATGAATCAACCAATCAGCACAGGCCGGGGGCTGTCCAAATATTGCTCTGCTCCTGCTGACAGGAAATAAACTGCACGAAAAAAAAAAAAAAGTGTTTCCAATAAACTTTTTGTGTAGTCCAAAACAGCAAAGCAAAGAAGACGTTCCCAAGAGGATTTGGAGGAAAGGATTCAGGGAGGACACACACACCCGCTGAACATTATTTTAAATGACAATGCATTTATTCAGGGTTAGGGTTTGCAAATAGTTTCATATAGTTTCAAAATAGTTTCATATTTATTATTGCCAAATGCTTGTGGAATATTTGACACCACTTGGATCGTCCTCTGAGACTACAATATGCAATTCTTCACCTCGAGGTGGCAAAGTGTGTTGCTAGTCCCGCCCTCCTCCCTCTCTGTTGGTCAGGTTCCCACCCCGACACGTGTCACTCATCATGATGATCGATCCTGAGGCTGAGGTAAAGCTGCAGGAGAAAAGGAAGTAGACGGTGAACGCAGCCAATCTGCAATGCTGATGTTCACGTCCTTGAACATTTAGGTTCACTGGGTTTTCACTCTCTTACTGCTCTCTACCATAGTTGTCGTTGCTCTGAACGTCCCTGCTCTGTGGCTAGCCTCACCTTGATAGCCACAACCAGCTCACCACTGGCCACGCCCCCACACGACATGCCCGCAGCAAATGATAATGTATAAAATCCCCTATTAATTTATGATGGATATTGCAGCTTTAAGTCCAATAAAACCTTTCCACCTTCCCAACTGCAGTGTGTAGTTTTACGCCGCTCTCCGAACCCGCCCACCTTCTGATTCTGACACTAACCTCGGTGTAGTAATATATTTCATGACGAGAGAGAGAGAGAAAGAGAGAGAGAGAGAGAGAGAGAGAGAGAGAGAGAGCACAGAAATGAAATCCCTAATCATATGACTTTCAGGTACGAAACATTTCTCTCTATTATTAAATATGACGTTAATTTCTCTCATATGATTGGTGATAAAACTAAGGCTTACTGGAAGCTATTGTCATTCCCCTCCACACACACACACACACACACACACACACACACACACACACACACACACAGAGCAAACAGTATCTTCTCTATTTTCTCACTCTTTCTCTCTTTCTGTGTCATATCCACCCTGTTTCCCTGACTGACTGACTGACTGACTGACTGACTGACTGACTGACTGACTGACTGACAGGCAGAGCTGGGTCGGCTGATGGGGTTGATCACCTATTTATCTCCCTCTACTCCTCTTTTCCTCCCTCCATCATCTCCTCCTCCATTCAGGTCAGCTAAGACATTGGCTCCAGTGGCCGGTCAGATTGGAAGGCAGGAGGCGAAAAGGGCCACTAACAGGGCTAAACCTTCACTGACACTCCAGTCATGGGAGGAGAAGATGGAGGAGGAGGAGGAGGAGGAGGAGGAGGAGTTGTCTCAAAGAGGGTATAATGGTGGGGGATGGAGAAGAAGGAGGAGGTGGAGGAGGAGGAAAAAGAAGAAATGGAAGATGACTGAGAGGAGATTTAAAGGGCTATAAGGTCTGGAGGAAGCAGAGCGTGGAAAAGAGGAGGTATCAGGCGCTGTGGAGGAGGAGAAGGAGGAGGCTATAAGGGTCTTTAGGGGCTGGAGGAGGAGGAAGGAGGTGAAAAAGAAAAAATGTAAGGGGCTATAAGTGTGAGGAAGAAGAGAAGGTGGAGGACGAGTGTGTAAAAGAGGAAGTGAGGGCCTTGAAGAGGAGGAGGAGGAGAGACAAGCTTTACAGAGTGCATAAAAAACATAAGATATCAGCTGATGGAAAAGGGGGTGGAGGAGGAGGAGGAGAGAAGGAGGAGGAGGAGGAGGAGGAGGCGAAGAGACTGTTAGGGCAACTTAATGAAACACTTATTTATTTGCATTGTTAACCGTGTGTTTGATACCCAGTCTAGAGGCTATATATGGGGCTGGAAGGAGACGAGGAGTAAAAGAGCAGCTAATCTGGAGCCTGGTGAAGCAGGAGGAGGAGGAGGAAGGAGGTGTCGAGCAGGATGAAGAGTAAGGACATATATATGAGGCTATAAGGGCCTGAAGGAGGGAAGTGGGACTATAAAGGACATAGAGGATGGAGTTAAACGAGAGGGAGGAATGGAAAGAGAAAGTGCAAAGAGAGGAGCGTTAGAGGAGAGAGGAGGAGGTGAAAGTGTGAGAGGGTAAACCCTATAGGGACCCGCTTTATCTACCTCCTCAGGCTAGAGAGAGAGAGAGAGAGAGAGAGAGAGAGAGAGAGAGAGAAAGGGAGATGATAAGAGGGAAAGGGGAAAGTGAGAGGGCGAGAAACCGAGAGAGAGAGAAAGTGGGAAAGAGAGAGAGGGAGTGAGAGAGAAAGAGAGAGAGAGAGAGAGAGAGAGAGAGAGCGAGAGAGAAAGAGAGAGAGAGAGAGAGAGAGAGAGAGAGAGAGAGAGAGAGAGAGAGAGAGAGAGAGAGAGAGAGAGAGAGAGAGAGAGAGAGAGAGAGAGAGAGAGAGAGAGAGAGAGAGAGAGAGAGAGAGAGAGAGAGAGAGAGAGCACATAAATGTGTAATAAAATAAACAGTTTCTTCTTTTCAAATTGCCTTTTTTCTTTTTTGGAGTAAGAACCGGTATAACCTAGAGGCTTGCTGCTAATATAGTATTACACACCACACACACACACACACACACACACACACTACACACACACACTACACACACACACACACACACACACACACATAAACACAGCCTATATAAGTGGTGGGGAAACCCTGTACTTTATTGGTTCATTGTAGATTCCACTGTGGATGAAATATGCTTTAATTTGTGAAGTGCTGGAGGGACAGCAGATAGCAGAGAGAGAGAGAGAGAGAGAGAGGAGGTGTAAGGGAAAGAGAGTTGGGGAGGGAAGGAGAGGAGGAAGGGGTGAAGGAGGTAAAGAAGAGAGGGTGGAAGGAGGGAGAGGGAAAGAGGAGGGAGGGGTAGGGAAGGTGAGAAGAAGGATGGAGGTATGGGAGAGAGAAGAGTAGAGTAGAAATGGAGAGGGGGATAGGAGAGAGAGAGAAGGAGGAGAGAGGGTTAGGGAGGGAGGAGCAAGAGTAGAAAAGGAAGGAGGGAAGGAGCGAGGTTGGAGAGAGAGCAGAAAGGCTTTGGGAGGGAGGAGGGAGTGAGGGAGGAATCAGGGTAGTACAGAGAGAGAGAGAGAGAGAGAGAGAGAGGTACAGAGTAGAGAGAAAGATAAGGAGAGGAGGAGGGGGGAGGTAGGATGAATGGAGGTTAGAGAAAGAGTAGAAAGGGATAGGGAGGAAGGGAGATAGGAGAGAGGGAGGAGGAAGTTAGAAGAGACAGTAAAAAGGGAGAAAGGGGTTGGGAGGGAGGAAGGGAGGAGAGAGGGATAGGAAGGGAAAGAAAAAAGAGGGAGGCAGACAAACAACGTAAAGAGAGAGAAAGTAGGAAGGAAGGGGGATAGAGTGAGACTGAATGAGAGGGATGAGATAGAGAAATGGAAAGCGAGAGAGAGAGAGAGAGAGAGAGAGGGGAACAGGGAGAGATGAAGGAGAGAGAGAGGTGGAGTGAAGAGGAGAGGAGAGAGTAGAGAGAGAGGAGGAGGAGGAGGAGTAGTAGGAGGAGAACCCGGGCTTTTTTCTCCCTCCATCGCTCCACTCCCGGGGTCGGTCCGTCGCCATGGTAACAGCAGCGAGGCGAGACGAGTGGGAGACAGACGGACAAACGCACACGCACAGACAGACACAGACAGACAGACACAGACAGACAGGCTGCGTGTGTGTGTGTTTGTGTGTGTGTGTGTGTTTGTGTGCGTGTGTGTGTGTGTGTGTGTTTTAGACAGAATGAGGGAGAAAGTGTTTCTCTCTATTTTTTTACGCTCTCTCTCTCTCTCTCTCTCTCTCTCTCTCTCTCTCTCTCTCTCTCTCTCTCTCTCTCTCTTTGTCACTCTCTATGTCTCTCGCCCAGAGACGAGTGGCTAGCTGAAATCTGTCCCCGGTTGTGTCCGTCTCAGTCTTTCTGATGAAAAATAGAATGACAGCAAGGAGACCAGCGGTCGGCCTGCAAGCCAACGCCTACTGCAGTGTGTGTGTGTGTGCGCGCGCATGTGTGTGCGTGTGTGTGTCCACTCCACTCTCTTCTCAGGAGTTTTCTTATTTAGCTTTCATGCCATGAAGAAACAACCAAGTAGTAACAGGAGCTTCCCAGTACAACCACAGTCTTCTACTGATGGCCTCGAAGCATCTGATAGGTCAGTGCCTTGCTCAACAGCACTTGGACTTCAATAGTTGCTGCTGCACTTATTATAAATTGCACAAATCTATATTTTCTGCAAATCCGCCTGTAGTCAACATGGCAGGCAACTCTGTTGCTGCTGCGTCTTTAATGTCTTTTCAGTATTTACTTTTATTTTGGTCTGTTTTATTCTCTGCCGTGGCAATGATTCATTTCCCCCCTCAGGCATCAATCAAATTCATCTTATTTGCGTGAATCGTCTCGGCAAACTGGGACACATGCACCGGTGACGTCACGGGCTCGAGCCCCCTCACGGGTACGTAGCATGTCCTCGCCTCTCCCTCTCGCTCCCCCGTCTCGCCCGGTGAGGTTCGCTGATATGAAATCTGGAGCCCGGCCGTCACCTCGGACCTTTAAACACACGAGATGCTGTTTGTCTTTATTCTAAGAGCTGATGTACGATTTTACCTTTTTTTGTTTTTACACCGGGGGCATTTTTTGGCATCCCAGAGGAAATATCTTTTGCTGTGTGTGTGTGTGCGTCTTATCAAAAAATGTGTAGTCATCAATCATGTTGTCCTGTTACAGATGTTATCCATGCTAGCAGGGACTATTGCTCGCCCCCAGCATGCGCCCCACTCCCCGCGAACAGCAAAAAAGCAGAACCCAGTGCATTATGGGCCATGCATCAGAACGGCTAAGTGACTCATTCCAATAAACAAATCCCTTTCAGCCTCGACGCTGCCAATAGAAATGCATCAAGCGCGTCCTCAAATGTGCTCCCCGACAGGAAGTAACCGGACGGGGAGCTCAGCAGAAATGAAACGTGCGCGTCATAAAAACGTCCCCGACAGTGACGGATTACGCAACAAACTTAGAAATGTGCCACGGCAGCAGAGCGCTGTACGGCAAAGTGGTGTAGTGTGGCGATTAGCGGCCCGAGCCTAATCACTTCCAATGAGCTGGAATTGATGAAGAACGCATCCCCATCCTCCACCTCTCCACCTCCTCCTCCTCCCTCCTCCTCCTCCCTCCATAGTTCCTGTTTTTATCGGGTGTCCTGTCACTTCTGTCTGACGTGATCGTTCGATGGTCAAGAGGAATATTGTTGTTATGGTTGTTGTTGTTGTTGTGTTGTATATCTGTATAGCTGTGGTGCCGCACTACTTACTGTGGGTCACGTGTGACTACTGTTGGACTCACTGTGAGTTGATATTTGGTAGAAGATGGGAATCGAGGGAATCGAACTCCTACAACTGGCAGCATCAGTACCGTTCTCCGTTTAGGATGAGGGCAACTAATATTTGTCAGTATACAAGACCCCCCCTTACCCGAAAACGAGTTGCATCACTGAAATTTGACAGAGAAAAACGGGAAGATTACAGAATAATGCAGAAAATCATGATCCCTGCTTCTGGATGTCAGTAAAGGACCGACGAGAGAGATTATCACTCCCAGTCTGACCCAGTCTGAGTCCCCACCACCCATCAAACCACCAAACCACCAAAATAACATGAGTGTTTTTATCCAGTTTTATTGGCTAAAGTACTCTTTAAAGTACTCTCATAGTACTGATCGATCACCCTGATCAATAGGTTACATATGATCATTTTAAACATAATCTATTGGTTAAGGAAATACACTTTGTAATATAGTTTTTCACTTAATAGATTTTATTTGTCCACCTTTGATTTATGCAGATGCAGTTTACTTGGTAACATCAATTATATTTTTATGACTTTTTATTTTTATATTTATGATTGTTTTTTGTTTTTCAATTTTAAAAGCATCATTCCTTTAGTAGCTTTTATTTAAGTAATTTATTATTATTGTCTATATTAAACAACAAGTTAGTTACATAATAAAAAAATAAAAAAAGTTATTTAATTTAGTTATTTGCATTTTCATCGCAATAAAAACTGTTTTCAAACATCAGCAGCCTGAGTTTGATCGATTCACCCATCAAAACAAATACATCACGTTTAAAAAACAACTGTCAAAAATAATAACGCCGCTTTGACATTAAAGTCCACTGGGTGGGTTTTCTGTTTCAAACCGGGCCAGAAATCTCAGCAGCTGCTTCCTGATCCCGTTAAAGGCCACCGGATGCTGCAGGAAACCCGAACTGCAGGTTTCTGACAGGTGATCCGTGGAAATGTGATTTCTCTTTCCGAGCCGAGCCGACTGCTTAATAGAGTGTCTCCCGGGGTGGACGGCGGGCCGGGTGGCCGCCGAGCCGCCTGACCCTAAACTCCATTAGTCATCCCAGGTGGGTCCTCACACTCCTTCCCCGCAGGCACCGGTCGGGACAGATGCACCGTCGCCCCAGCAACGGGAACGTGAGGGAACTGCAGAACAACCGTCCGTCGGAACGCCGGGATGCCCTGGGATGACGTTTGCCGTCTGCGGGGCTGGGAACGGCAAATCTGCCCACGGGAAAATGAAAAAATGTCAAGAGAGATTAGAGTGGATAGAGAGAGGGAGAGAGAGAGAGAGAGAGAGAGAGAGGGAGGGAGAGAGGGAGAGAGAGAGCGGGAGAGAGAGGAGCCGGAGAGGAAGCAAAGCAATCTGGAGAGATAGTAAGTATTGTGTGTGTGTGTGTGTGTGTGTGTGTGTGTGTGTGTGTGTGTGTGTGTGTGTGTGTGTGTGTGTGGAGAGGATAGCTGTATGCATGTAAGTTTGTAGGAAGGGTGTGTGTGTATGTGTGTGTGTGTGTGTGTGTGTGTGTTTGCATGCCTGACTGCATCGCTGCCCCTCAACCTGCCAGTGTGTGTGTGTGTGTGTGCAAGAGAGAGTGCATATGTGTTCATGCATGTGTGTATCATTGCTGGTTATGTGAAGTCGTGTATCCGCCAGACGAAGACGCCGCCGCAGAGCAGATCCAGTTTTTGTCGTGTGATACTATATTGAATCCCCAAATCTCCCCTCGACCTTCCCCTCAACAGCGGAGGTCAACGGAACCGAGCTGGCCGGGTGAGTTTTGGTGAGTTTGTTGACAATTCTGACGTAAACCCGGGATTTTTCTCGTCCTTGGCGAAAGCTTAAAACTTCGTCTAACTTGAACTCATTTCCAGACGCGGCTGCTCCCGTCCTCAGGGAGGCGCCGACAGATCAAGGCGCTATTATAATTAGGCAGGGTTTTATTAGAGAACATGTATTGAGATGTCGCCAAAGATCCTCTGGTGTCTGAGAGATACAGGTTCAGCCCAGAAGGGATTATTTCCATTTTTACCAGTTTGAAGAATATTTTCACATTTCATGTTGAGTTGTTTCCCACGTCCTCTTTGGCCCGGCGCCACCGGCCCCGGGAACGGAGGCTCAGAGAAACCAGAGGCAAGAAACATCATTTCCACAATGAGAAGAAATAAAAAGGGAACTACACTGATGCAGCATGGGAAATAGATGCAACTGTAAATAGTCCACATTTCATTTTTCTCGTTTTAGAGGCTTTGGCAGTGCAGTATTTCATGGTTAAGTATTTTCCCAGTAGCAGTAATTTTCCCAGTAGCAGTATTTCATGGTTAAGTATTTTCCCAGTAGCAGTATTTCATGGTTAAGTATTTTCCCAGTAGTAGTATTTCATGGTTCATGCTTTTGTTCCTCATAGTTTCAATTATTAAGTCTTGTTTGCTTCATTTCAAAACGGAGCTCGTTCTCCAAGATAACCAAGATTGAAAATAGTTTGTTAGCCGGATGCCAATTAGCATCATCATGTGAACCAGCTAGCATGACGCTAGCCCGTGTGAGACACAGGACCAGGGGAGGGATTCAGCTCCATGTTATTCTCTAAGAAATGTAAACAAATCAAGCCGTGGTTAACAAGCCTTCCCAAAGAGGTAAGCAAACAGCTGTTAGACTAGCTCACCGCGGCTGACACCCTTGCGCCCTAGAGCTCCTTCTCCGATCCAAGATCCGGAGGTGCTCCCGCTCCCCTTGCTTGACTGGTTTGCTGGTGAAGACAAAAGTTTTTACACCACCTCTTAAATTGATCTTCTGCACACTTCTCCACTGATCTGGGGAATCTGGAGTTCCTAAAACTGACTATTAAAATAAAAGAATAGAAACAAAATAATAAATATTGATGTGTAATGTAAATATATGTGACCGCGACAGACGGAAAAATAGGCACTCTTTCCACTCATTGCGCACAGGCGGGTGAACTGCAATGCCGTCGGGTCATTCTGGAGATACAGGGTTCCTCGGTGTGCAAGACCCTCAGTGAATCCTCCGGGTCAGCAGGGCCAGGAGCTCGCCTCGTCCTGTACTACCTCATCAACGAGCATAGAATAAAAACATTTCTTTCTCAACTTATTTCTTTACTGAGAGCAGGAAGGCTGACAGGGACGCAGTGGAGAGACAGGGAAGAGGCTTCTAGTGTGGTCCAGTCCAGGCCAGGAGTAGATGTAGACTCTATTTATATACACATATGATCAAAGATGTTTCATGCAGACAATTCTTAACATTAGATTTAGTTTGGGTGATCAAAACCATCATTTTAAACAGGCCAACACCAGTGAACTGGATTGATTCCTCACTAAATAGTTGCTAAAATCAATCCAGTCAGGTCAGTCTGGACAACCTCTCAGCAGGTTATCTGAAGTAGAGGAGCTGGCGTCGTCGGCCAATCAGGATCCAGTATTGTGAATCCTCAAATTCATGCAATCAATATTGTTTTAACTAAGCTGCGTGTATTTGCAAATCATCATGAAGAGCATTACTCTCATCCTAGTAGTAGGTAGCAGATTTCCATAGCAGATTTGACAAACCAAAGTCATGAAAATAGAATAAAAACCTCCAGGCACGAGAGAAAATCCACATTTTTAACCCGACGCGACCCAGAAAAAATCATTACTGGCGAAGGTCATGTGGCGTTCCGGGAAACTTTATCTTCACAGCGCTGGCTTCCCTTTTCTCTTTATTTTTCCAATTCCATTGAGGGCTTAGCAGGTTGTTAAGGCTCAGAGCGTTGAGCATTAAACGTCAAAATATATTTCAGCTTTCACCAAAAGAGTGCCACGCTTCAAACAAGGTTTTCACTAGTTGCATAGTAACAGCAAAACCCATGACCGGGGCTTCCCCCCCGAGCGGTGTTCGGCGCTGAAAGCTGGAGAGGCAGCGAACCGCGAGGCTACGACTTTAGCCTGATGCTTAATAATCCCGCCTTTCCCATGTTGCTATCTATGCAGCTGTCAATCAGAGCGATATCACAGATTAGGGGGCGGGTCAAACTTCTCGCATGTCTTTGAATTTGGGCTTTTGGAGTGAACACATCCCAGGAGGCGTGGGGGGGTCAATGTGCATTAAAGCTGGGAAAATGTGTGTGGGGAGATCATGAACAACTACTGTTGAGGTGCCTTTGAGCAACGCACTCAATAGAAGGCTGGTCAGTTGAATGTGTGTAAATGTGCTGTAGGCGCTCAGGTGAGTTTCCTAGGATGAATAAAACTTGAAATGAGGAAAGAACAGATGACAGTTGGTACCTGAGGTCCAGTCCTCCTGGTGAGTCTGGTCCAGGACCGAGAGGCTGAACCATCACATCATTTGGTACATTTGGTTCATCTCAACCGAAATGGAGGCTGAAATTTATTCGGTTGAGGTTTTAGTCCCTCGAAGCTAATTGAGGAAGAAAACACACACACACACATAGTGTTATTATGGGATGGAGAGGGTCAGGTTGACATTACATGTTAGCATCAATAGCAGGAAAGACTCAGATCCACTTTGAGGGATTTGGCACAAACAACATGATTCGACGTCGAGGTACAACGTTGAGTCGGACGCTGATGTTAGTTTTGCTCCTTCTGTCTCTATGCCTGTCTGTCTTTCTGTCTCTCTGTCTCTGTGTCTGACTCTCTGTGTCTGTCTCTCTGTGTCTGTCTCTCTGTGTCTGTCTTGCTCCCTGTCTCTCTGCCCGTCTGTCTCTCTGCCTGTCTGCCTGTCTGTCTCTCTGTCTGTCTTTCTGTCTCTCTGTCTCTCTGTGTCTGTCGCTCTGCCTGTCTGTGTCTCTCTGTGTCTGTCTCACTGTCTCTGTGTCTGTCTCGCTGCCTGTCTCTCGGCCTGTCTGTCTCTCGGCCTGTCTGTCTCTCTGTCTCTCTGTCTGTCTGTCTCTCTGCCTGTCTGTCTCTCAGTTTCTGTCACTCTGCCTGTCTGCCTCTCTGTTTCTGTCTCTGTGTCTGTCTTTCTGTCTGTCTGTCTCTCTGTGTCTGTCTCTCTGCCTGTCTGTGTCTCTCTGTGTCTGTCTCTCTGTCTCTCTCTCTTCTTTCCTCTTCTCTCCATCCTTCTCTCTCCCCTCATCCTATCGTTTCTCCCCTTGTGTGATTTCTTCCATTTTTCAGCATCACCCTCTTGCTGCCTCGCCTCCCTCCCTCCCTCATCCTCCCTCCCTCCTCCTCCCTCATCCTCCCTCTTCTCCCCCTTTCCACCCGAGCAGCCCCAGAAACCTCTAGAAATCCACTCCCTCCATTCCCCACCCGTCGCCGGTGATCAATCTCTGACTCTTTCCAATCTGCAGATCACACATGACCTCACTGTGAGTATTAGAGAAGGCAGACAGAGGCATGCTCTCCTCCCCCCTCCTCCCCCTCCCCCCTCTCCTCCCCCGGAACGTGACTGCCGTCCTCACATCTACATTCACCGTGCCACTAAATCAGCCTTTCAATTCATTAGTGTGTGTTGTCTGGCGGGCTGCTGCCCCTCGGTGGCCGTTGTGTGTACGTTTCATCGTTCACAGCTGGAGTTTTGTGGCGTTTTGATGAGGGGGATTCTCCCAGCGCCCCCTCGCCATCTGTCTCGGGGACTCTGCTTCGTTTCCCGGGTCGATCCCTCGCTCCCGCCCTCTGCCCTCCCTCCCTCCCTCCTCCTCATCATCATCTTTTCTTCTCTGTTCTCCTCCTGTAGCCTCAACAGCCTCAAAAACACACTGCATGTATTGGTCTCCGTCCGTCCGTTCATCCATTTATTCGACGCCACTGATCCCGATTTCGATGCTTGTTACGTGTGGCGGCACGACGAGCCCAAGCGGTGCGCTGAAATTACAAAGTCAAAAGAGGTGACATATTTGTTACTGATTGGCATTGATTGCATCATTCCCGTTTGTGTTTACTTGCTTGTGTTTACTTGTTTGTGCATGCTGAGTCCAAATACAACCAGTGCAAAACCTTGGAGGAACGTTGACCACGTTGACCACGCGGCAAGGCGGGTTCTGATGCAACGGCTTCCTTCTTGAGCCAAACACACGTATCTGGAAAAACAGACGCTCAACGGTTTGATTTTGTGGAACGTCTCCTGAACGCACCGATCCACGTCCAAGTCGACTACGCAAGCTCGTTACTACGCAAGCTCCGGAAGCCAGCCTATCAGAGCCGCCTTCAACCCGCTGCTTGATATTTACTCAATGTCTCCTCCGAGGTTTTGTTATGTACATGAAAGAGACATTGAGAAGAGTCGATTGGTTTCCTCTCTGAAGGGGCCCCTCCAGCCTGGCCCCGCCCACACACACTCGTACACTAGTGATTCAAGATTCAAGAACTTTATTTGTCACGCGCATACACGGGGGTGTGCAGTGAAATGAAAAAGTGGCAATGCTCAGCAGGAAATGTGCAAAGGGTAACAGTACATAGTATTTACAATAAAAACCCAACACAGTATTTACAGTAAAGTACAATCTCCTGCCTCGACAGCGTGGATGGATTCAGTTCCCCTCTCTGTCTTTCAATTCACTTCAACTCAAATCTACTTCACTGGTGAGACAGGAGGGAATTACAGGCTGCCACAGCAACCTACAGTATGTCAGTTAAGGTGATGCTACAGACATGAAGCACTGACAGGTCATCATATATCTCTCCTCTCTCTCTCTCCATCGTATCTCTCTCTCCTGGGGTGACTCAGATCACCGCCTGTTGTAAAACACACTCACAGTCAATCATCTTCCCAATGCTGCAATTTGATGGTATTGACCAATAAGTGATATTGACTACTGGGAGACACACCTGTCTCTCTCACCTGTCTCTCTCACCCGTCTCTCCCCCCATATGACTCCATAGTCTCGTCTCTCTTTTCTACGCTTGTCAGAAGGGCGAGTATCTACATGTGCTGGTGTGGCTGTAGACTGCAGGATTTTCATTAGGACCTTGAATTGAACCTGTCTGGAAAGTCTGTGGTCGTCACCTCTGTAGAAGTTGCTGCTCTGCTGCTGCTATATTTTTAGTTGCATTGGAAGATTGCTTTTTACAATTTCTCTACATTTGAAATGGCTTGTGGGGGCGTTTGGCTAGAAGAAGATTTTCTGATGCTTCCAGATGAGGTCAGTTTTGTCATTTTACAACATTGTATTGTGTGGTTTAGGTTTTCCACAGTGTTTGTAGGGAATCGCTAAGTGTATGTTAGCAGTAATGTTACTGACTTGCTGTAGTAATCAGCTGTTACTAGTAATCTGATCTGATTACAGCTAGTTTGTACTTGTTTAACACACCTCCTCTCCATTAACACCTGTAGGAGAGGAGAGATGATTTACTGGCCTCCTTCCTACTGTTGAGTTTCACCTCGTTCTGTAAAATCCATGTCCGCGATGGTCAACAAGACTAAAACCCTCTTTAACTGTCCTCTCCTTCACCTCCTCTTCATCACTAAAGAGGATCTAACAGGTGGAATCGATAAGCAATTACAGCGTTCACCTGATTCACCTGGTCAGCCTCGGAACGGGATCTCACTCGGACGCTACAGCAGAGATGGAAGGATGGAGGCAGCAAGATGGAGAGACTGAGGCTGAGAGTTGGAAAAACAGAGGAAATGGAGATGAAAGGATGAGGGGAGGAGTCATAGGAGAAAGAGAGAGAGAGAGAGAGACAGAGATATGAAGAGAGACAGCAAGAGAAACAAACAGTGACAGTGAGAAACAGGAAGAGACAGCAGGCAGACAGGTAGAAAAGCAGACAGACAAGACAGTTATTGCAATATTGTTAATATTTGACAGTCAATAAAGCTTATTTGAATGGTATAGAAAATGAATTGTCTATCTATCTGTCTGTCTATCTATCTGTCTGTCTATCTATCTATCTATCTGTCTGTCTGTCTGTCTGTCTGTCTCTCTCTCTCTCTATCTGTCTATCTCTCTGTCTATCTACCTGTCTGTCTATCTGTCTCTTTCTCTGTCTGTCTGTCTCGGGGTCACACCATCTGCAGTCGCCACATGTTTGTTCCCCGTCGTTAATCTCACTCCTCTCTGAGATCTACCTGACTCTCACTCTCTCGCTCCCCCCCCCTCTTTTTTTTTTTTCCATCCCACCATCCTTCCTGCCCGGCTGTCTTTTACAAGGCCCTGCCGGTTTATGTGATGGACAGAGGAGACAGCTGTAACTGCCTGCCTCCACTTGACCCGGTCCTCCGCCACCACCGTTAGTCGTGTTTATGGACCGCCGGGCTGTAAATCCAGACAGACGAACACAGGGAGGGAACACACGTGGGAATATTGTTTCTCACGCCGCTGACTCGGACGCCCTCCCTGCAGAGCGTTCAGATATCAATATCAAACGCCTTCTCAGCCTTTCACAGTTTCTGGTATTTGTCTGCCTGAACTGAAGCCCGGTTAAAAGGTGCTGCATGCTGCATCTTAACATCAATAAATCAATAAATCAATAAATCATCACCACATTCATTTGGAGACGTTAGTAAAATGACTGTAAATAAATCTTTACGCTGCATTTGCTTTACGGTAATACACAACTTTACTCCAGTTCCACTACTCTGACACTACAGTTAGCAGTTAGCTTACTCTGTCAGAATACAGATTGACTGTTGACCTTCTTCTTGCTCTTCAAAACCAATGCAGTGATGCCAAGGAGGGGGAGGGGTTAGCAGTAGCAGCATCCTCTTTGTGACAGGAAATATAGGTTGATAGGTTGGGAAATGTAGACCACACACCTTTGAACCAGACTAGTTCCACTCTCATGTGGATGAAGTAACCAGTAAAACTAAAGGTAAAAACTCAAGTGTAGTCCTCTCTGATGGTGGATTCAAGATGGAAAACTAAACACCTTGGTGGTGCGAGCACCTGCAGGCCTCTTCTGATCGAGGGTTGTAACTGTTCCACAGCACAAAGTCACTTAGCCCTCGCTTAAATCAACACAGGTGATTGGAATTAGATCAATTAAAACCAGGACTTCACTGAAGATGAAATTGAAGTGTGCAAAGACAAGCAAGGCGCTTGGTCGGTGTATTTTTTGGTCATTCTGTTTTCCTTCCAGAAACAGAAATTTAAAAAAAAAGAAAAGTGGAAAGATTCATTGATTTTCATTTTAAAATCCCAAAATGAAAAACATATTCTGAAACTGACGAGGTCGTGGAGAAAGTGTTGCCAACTTGACGACTTTATTAAAAAGTGAGTAGCAACAAATCGAGCTACTTCTTGAAACGTAGCAGATGATGTTATGTGTTGACAGCAAATGCATTTGGCAACAAATTGGTAGTGCTGATGTACATGTGTGTCAAATGGCCTGTTTGATCACAGCACCCTCCTCTAGAGCAGGAGAGGGGAGGGGCCTGTCAGCGGAGTCTCACTGCTCAGGCCCAAAATCTTCTCACTTCTTGCTGAAAAACCTCTGGCGTCCCCGTACTCATGATATACCTGCAGAGATTTACATGGATGACAGACCTGTTTCACCAGGTCTGAAACATGAGGCAATCTCGCTGCAACAGAGACGAGGAGTTGAGAGTTCACTACATCTCTACATCATCTACATCACTACCCTACATCTCACCCATGGGACCAGGTCAACTCACCCGGCCCTACATCTCACCCATGGGACCAGGTCAACTCCCCCGTCCCTACATCTCACCCATGGGACCAGGTCAACTCCCCCGGCCCTACATCTCACCCATGGGATCAGGTCAACTCCCCGTCCCTACATCTCACCCATGGGACCAGGTCAACTCCCCGTCCCTACATCTCACCCATGGGACCAGGTCAACTCCCCCGGCCCTACATCTCACCCATGGGATCAGGTCAACTGCCCTACATCTCACCCATGGGACCAGGTCAACTCCCCATCCCTACATCTCACCCATGGGACCACCCATGGGACCAGGTTAACTCCCCATCCCTACATCTCACCCATGGGACCAGGTCAACTCCCCCGGCCCTACATCTCACCCATGGGACCAGGTCAACTCCCCCGGCCCTACATCTCACCCATGGGACCAGGTCAACTCCCCGTCCCTACATCTCACCCATGGGACCAGGTCAACTCCCCCGTCCCTACATCTCACCCATGGGACCAGGTCAACTCCCCCGGCCCTACATCTCACCCATGGGACCAGGTCAACTCCCCCGTCCCTACATCTCACCCATGGGACCAGGTCAACTCCCCCGTCCCTACATCTCACCCATGGGACCAGGTCTACTCCCCCGTCCCTACATCTCACCCATGGGACCAGGTCAACTCCCCCGGCCCTACATCTCACCCATGGGACCAGGTCAACTCCCCCGGCCCTACATCTCACCCATGGTCCATGGTTGACCATGGAATAAACGACTTTATTCCATTTTTGTTTTCTCACGATTTTATGTTTTGTTTTACGAAGTAAAAAATGAGAATCAAGTCGTTTCTGAATTGTGCATCATCCGTTTCTTTACCCTGGCAAAGAAAAACACCTTATAATCTGTTTTTTATTATTGAATTTTAAAATGAAGATCAAAGAATCGTTTTTTTATTTCAGTTTCTGAAAGAAAAACAGAACGACCAAAAAATACACGGGCCGTGCCTCCACAAGATGTTTGAGGTGTCATTGATGAAAAGATTTCACGGCCCTTCATACCCGTGCAAGCCTGAGACCTTACGGGTACCGACCATGATGAACACGTGTAGGGAACATGGCGCCAGCAGGACCTGGCCTCGGACTCCGCACGTGAGTCTGGACTCTGGTTGGTACATATGCTGCCTCCATCCATACATATGTTCAGATTATGAGAGTAATAACGAGAACTGACAACAATGCAGATTCTCTCTGCACATTGGCACCCCCCCCGTACACATGGTTCCTCCATCTGGACCTTCAGACGCTCTGTGTATCTGTGGCTGTAGATGGAATATACTGCATTAGATAAGTCATGCTGGAGTTCCTCGCTCTCATTTTCCTATCATTTTGTTATATAACACACACATATATATATATCCATATATATAAACAACATTAGTACAGTGTTTCTATCATACTGTATATATTTTTCAGTACATTCTCATATTGCACATTTGTGTTCTCTTCATCTGATTTAGTTCCTCTTCCTCTTATGTAATGCTGTAATACTTTTTCATACTTTCATTCATACATTTTGTTGCTGTTTTCTTACTTGTATTGTATGTTGTTTTTTGCTGTATCCTATTACTGTTTGCTCCCCACAGGGACCACTCAGGTTTCAGCTTGTGTTTTCAGATGGGCTGTCCCTGCAGGATGCATGACCGTGAGAGGAGGCAAGCTCATCAGTGAAGCTACCAAGAGACTCACAACAACCTGAAAATAACTGCAGGTACGGTAGAGTCTGACCACTCTGACCACCATTTTGCACGTTTTTCCCACAATTCTGTGCTCTAGGGTGGCAAGACAGAAGCACTTCTCATGGTAAACAACAACATCCAGCCGGTTAAAAACCCATCAGGATGTCTCGTGGTGAAACCAAGCTAGAACGTTTGGGTCTTGTGTTCATCAGTGTACACTCTTCATCATCAATTTGAGATGTTCAATGAATTCCACAAGTTATTTTATGATGATGTGTTGTAATTTACAACCTCATCTACTCACTTAGTGATTTCCTACGTTTCCCAGAATGACTTTCGACAACCAACAGAGGAAGGGCGTGAACTCGCTGCATTCAGCTGTTGGTTAAACATGCAATAGCAGGGTAAACCTTTTTCCCCGTTGAGAAAAAGCGAGAGTTGCTCCCCTTACTCAACACAGAACATGTCTTGCATTGCATTCTGGTCTATTGAGGCTGCTGTCAGTGGAGAAGTTGGTATCTCTCCTTCTCTGCTACGATGCATTACTCCTCATAAGATTGTTGAACATCGTCAGTCTACAAAAAGCCCTTACTCTTTGATTCTGAGGGGCTGACACCAAAACCTGACATGTACCACTGATGTTTAAAAATAGTTGAACATTTCCTGCTATCAAACTCCATTTTTAGCGACACTGAAGATATCTCCATGTCGTCTACGTTTGGTGAATTAACCAATAAAGTTAAGAAAGCTTAAAGATATTTTGGTTGAAAATCGTCTGTCCTTTTCGCAATAAACCTTAAGTATGTAGATCATGACAATTCAGAGCACAAATCAACCTGAAGAAAGGTTGAAAAAAGGCAGACCGGTATCCTGGAGTGGCTCCGTCAGAGACTTGGAGGAGTCCTCACAATCTGAGCGAACTGGAACGAAGAAACCTCCTGAATCCAGATGAGCCAGATTGGTGCAGACAGAGACTTCAGAAAAAAAATACAAAATTAAGACATTAGAGCAAAATGTGCTTCTACTCAGAATAACACAACCAAAGTGTTTTACTTTTCCAATTTCGATACACTCCCGAACGCCAGCACACTTTGGTTTGGACCTTGTTTTGTTTTTCCTGTTTCATTCCAGATGAAAGTTAGAAACGTCTGACTTAATGAATTTTCTCTCCTTAAGGCAACGAGAACCAGAAGCTCTGAAAGGATGTGTGGACCTCTGAGACACATCGATTGTTGCCGTGGCAACACAAAAGTGCACACACACAAACTCACACACACACACACAAACACCGTTCCATCTACCAGAGAGATGAGACCCTGTGTGTGTGTGTGTGTGTGTGTGTGTGTGTGTGTGTGTGTGTGTGTGTGTGTGTGGGTGGGTGTGTTCGCAGTTGGAACCTGGAAGACATCTCCGCAAATTATCATTCCTAAGAGCTTTCCACACACATGTACACACACACACACACACATACACACCTACACACACACTTTGACAAAGACAGAACCATTTACTTTTTATTCAATCATTCACACATGGATGCACATTTTCACAGCGTATAAACTCTACTTTATTCACACACACACACACTCACTCTCTCTCTCTCTCTCTCTCTCTCTCTCTTGCTCGCCCTCAGAGTCTGTCAGTCGCTCCCCGGTTGTAGTAAGTGTTGAATTCCTGGTAGCTGTTGGAGAATCCCTCAGAGATAACAGCTCTGTGAATCTCACACACACTCAAAGGGCGAGGAAACAGATTGGTTTGACATTAACATGGCCAACGTGTAGTAGCTGTGTGTGTGTGTGTGTGTGTGTGTGTGTGTGTGTCCTGGTCTGATCCTCCAGTGGTCTTGCCGTCCTGCCCTCTGGTTTTCTCTACATTGTTAGACGTCGTAGGTCTCGGGCGTTATCGTGATGTTGTACTGTCTGCGGTGCTTGTTGGGGGATTAGCAATCGCCTTGGCAACAGCAAGTAAGATCCCAGAAAACAACAGCGTGATGTATATGAGAGGACGGGCGGTCAGAGGTCTGCGAGGGTGCGAGCAAGACGAGCTGTTTTCACTTTTGACTTAAAGCTGCAATAGGATTTAATGTAGAAATACGTTATGCTGTAAATTGAACATCAGATCAAAACACTTCTCTGTCTCCTCAACAGCAGCTCAACCTGTCCACCACCTCCCGACACCAAGAAGAAGAAATGTAAGTCGGAGCGGAGCAGTTTACTGACGTCACATGCACGATTTCTGGGTATTGCAATTGAAGCATGTGCAGCTTTAAGCATCGCAACCGCTCGTTGTAAGACAGCTCCTTTATCCAATGAGCATCCAACAGTTGCACAGCGCTTCCTCCTGCGTTGAGGGGAAGCAGGTGCTCTGTGTTAGTGTTTTACATTACTGCTCTTTATAGTAGTATACAAGCTTTTCATTTCATTATTTTTGAAAGTATCTTTTGCTTTACCATTTTTTTTTTTACACGTGCCTCAGACTGTTTGGCCACCAGGGGAAGAAGTCAAATTCACCACCAAACAACAAACCGGGGTTAGAGCAAGGCACCGACGGGGTGAAGGGTTCCATTCCCACTGCAGCCAGAGTGCTGAACATGTTTCTACTCATGTTACTGTGAAGCGGCGCGCTGAACGGTATGATACATGATATGATACATACAGTACTGTCCATGTACATACAATCCCGACTCTGACAAAGAGTAAAGCTTTCATCCTTTCACTATTCTGTATATGCCTGCACGAAATGCTCAGGGTCAGGAGGTCAGGAGGTCAGGAGGTCAGGAGGCGTGGAGACTGTATTCACCGCCTCTCCATTCTCATCGCGCTAGCAACCTGTGGACCGACAACAGCACAACCTGCTCTCTGCACAAGGCCTGTTACCTCAACGTCGTCCTACAATAACCTCCAATGATTGTTTGCACGTCCTCGTTGTGAGGTTTGTACTCTGGTTCTGAATCCTTCATGCTTTAATTAGTGGAGGCTCTGGGTTAAAGGAGCGGAACACCGGGATGAGGGGAATTTCGTTTTATTGCAGCCGTGGCCATGGAGGAACAGATAAGGAAAACACAGGGAGAGAGGGAGGGAGGGATGACAGACGGAGGGATGGAGGAGGGGGGGGGGGGGGTTTGGGTGGAGAGGCGAGTCAGGATGGTTCATTGTGTCCTAACTTCCTGAGTCACAAGGACACAGTCTCCTTCACGCATACACACACACACACACACACACACACACACACACACACACACACACACAAGGCTGAACTCACATTCAATCAATACAAAAGAATTGAGCAGGTTCAGCCTCAGCACCACCTGAAGCCAACTGAGGCACGCGCAGATTTCATCATCACCGACCTGACGACTTACATTTCAACAACATTTCAAAGGTTAAGGAAAAAAAACATTTAAAAGAAAACGAAAAATTGATGCATATGGTTCAACACTTTGTTTAAACATTGAATAAATCTATATATGTATAAATCATTGATTTCAGTAAAGAGCAGGGAAAGTGCCGTCTTGTTTTAAGTGCTTCATACTGAAACTAAAGGAACCATTCAGTCGTAAACATGTTCGCCCGGTAGGCAGCGAGCGTCTTCTTCACGTGGCGCTGTCCAGAAAGGAGAGAAGGTCTTCGTGTTTGTGAGCAAACAAACTGATAAAATCCTCAAAAAAATGTAAGCCACCAACCAGCAGTGAACACGTGTGTTGACACGCGGCAGCCGTCTTGTTCATGGCTTGTGGTAAAACACTCCTGAAGTACAAAAACATAAAACCCAACCTTCCTCTTCCTCCCAGCTCTTCTCCGGGGGTCGCGGTCAGATTTTCCTTCCGCTGAATCCATAAAAAAATAATTTCCAGCGAGTGCACTTTTGCCCAAAGAGGGTCACCAGTTCCGTCCCACGTGCTTGTGGGAGTTGTAGTCCCCCCCCAGTGAGGAGTTCAAGGACACCAGCTGGTGAAAGGGTACAGCATGCAGTGGACGGTCTTAAACCTGCGGAAGTCAGGACACGACACGTTACAACACAGAAGAAGACAACAAGAGCAAGAACAGACAATGTTTTTAGTTAGTAAGTTGTTTCTCTGCACATCCCTCTGAGACACACATGCACATACACATTGAACTAGCGGGGTCAGAGGTCAGAGCAGCACTGATCCTGAAGCAGGTCTGCAGACCAGCTGGGAAAACCTGGGAAATAATGATTAAAGCTCTCGTCTCCCTCGACGCCCCTTGTGCAGGACACCTGACTCCCCCCAGTTCCTCCAGTTGGAGCTGCTCAGTGGCCAACAGTAGGAGACTGGTTGTACTGGTTGTACTGGGCAGCTCCCAGTAACAGAGAGCTCAGCAAAAACCTTCACTGATTAAATCAAGGTAAAACCAGGAGGAGGAGCATCAGTGAAGTCCAGCAACATGACATGTGGGGTCTAGTGTTCACAGGATCTGTCTCTGCAGTGTGTGTGTGAGGTCTTCACAGCACCATGTGTGTTAAAGGGGCATGAAGTCATTTACATTACATTACATTACATTACAGTCATTTAGCAGACGCTTTTATCCAAAGCGACTTACAGTAAGTGCATTCAACACAGGTAGGTAAGAAAACTACTAGTCACCAGAAATCGTAAGTGCATTTCCTTCCTAAACAAGCAACTAAGAGCATAACTAGTGTTAAGGTAAGAGTGCAATAAGTTAGCAACCTACTTGTCTTTAAACAAATGAGACAAATAGAGAATCGAATAAACAAGAGCTAAGACAAATAAGTGTATCCAATAAACAAGAGCCAATAAACAAGAGCTCAGGCACATAAATGACGACAAATAGGCAAGGCTAGGAGGAAGAGTCAGGGTAGTGTTTCTTGAAGAGGTGGGTTTTCAGCCTGCGGTGAAAGATGGGCAGCGACTCTGCTGTCCTGACATCAGTGGGGAGTTCATTCCACCACTGCGGGGCCAGGACAGAGAAAAGATGTGACCGTGTAGATCGGCCGCAGGGGCCTCTGAGCGACGGGGCAGCCAGTCGCCTCGAGGCAGCATTTATTGCTGCCCTCTATGGGCAACCAGCAGGAAATGCAACAGCATTGATAGAACTATTCTCCTCCTACACGTCCCCTTAACCCCCCTACCCCTTTCCTGTCCCCTTGAGTTACAGTGGCCTGTAGTTGACACAATACAATCATGTTTTCACCAGAGAGATGAGGAAGGATGGAGCCAGAAATCTCAGCACCCGGTGAAGATCGTTATTGACCATCGGTATTGGCAACAACGCCCTGAGATATATTATGGTCTTTGTGCTGTGAGTATTTACTGAGAAACTACCCAACTATCCACTAACTTTGTTTCTGACCTCCAGCGAGTGTTTCCACTTTCACTGCGACTCCAGTTTTTCACGCCGCTACTTCCCTTGTTTTGTTCCAGCGAGGGGGAGTCCTAATCTCCGCCGGTATACCTGCTTCAACAAAAGGTTAAAGACGGGATGGAAACAGAAGCGTCTCTCCGCGTAGAAAGCCGACTAACTTTGTTATTCCAGCCGGATGAACTCTGGACCTTTCGCTTTAAGGCCTCGGTGATGTTCGGCTCAACTCTGCACGACAAAAACAAATGGA
>JAXDDW010000080.1:520000-522500 GCA_034670385.1 Hoplostethus mediterraneus
TTTCCTTTCCTTCCCGTTCCTTTCATTTCCTCTCCTGTCTCCTCTCCTTCCTCCTCACCTCTTTCTCTTCCCTGCAGAAAAGGATGGAAGGTAGGAGGCAAGAGGTAAGAAAAAGACAGAGAGAAGCCTAAAACACTCGTTTCCTCTCCCTCACTCCTCTCACCCCTGCAAAGGATGGAAAATGGTGAAAAATAGGGAGGAAGAGGGAAGTAAAAGACGGTGAATACTCCGAAAATGGGAATAGAGGGAGGGAGGGGGGGATGGCAATGGGAGGAGGGGGAGAGAGAAAGGGAGGAAGAGTGATAGGATGCAGAGATAAATAAAGATGTATTCTTCCCTGTAAATGGAGCAATCAGGGAGAGGAGAACGTCACCCAGGGGAGAAGGAGGGAGGTGGAGGGAGGTGGAGGGAGATGAGAGAGAGGGTCTGAAAGGAGGAGGGAGGTGCTATTCACCAGCACTGGAACCAGGATGCTCTTTAACTCAATAGGGGCATTAATCCTACTGTAAAGCATGTGAACTGACACACACACACACACACACACACACACACACACACACACACACACACACACACACACACACAACCACGCTTCTCCAGTGTGATTGCTGCATGTCTAGCATAAAAACTAACAGCATCAACCTTGAATGGGCTGGCAGCCTCCTTCCCCCAGGAAGTCTCTTATTATGTGTGTGTGTGTGTGTGTGTGTGTGTGTGTGTGTGTGTGTGTGTGTGTGTGTGTGTGTGTGTGTGTGTGTGTGTGTGTGTGTGCGTGAGTGTGTGTGCGTGTGCGTGTGCGTTACCACGAATCAATAACCCAATAAGACACTAATCACTCATCGATCCACTTCGAGGTTTGAAAATCCTTCCCGTGTGAATAAATGTCACTCCACGCATTCCCTGTACTTCACCTCCATCCATCCCTCCATCCCTCCATCCATCACTACATCCTTCACTACATCCTTCACTACATCCTCCCATCACATCCTCACATCCCAAAATGAAAAAAGAGCTGGACGTGTTGATGGGAATGGCAGGAGACTTTGCCTTTGGTTTCACAGTTCATTACTTTACCCAGAGAGAGGAGAGGAGAGGAGAGGGAGGATGGAAGGATGGAGGAGTGGAGGGAAGGAAGCAAAGAGGAACAAAGGAACAAAAGACTGAAGGTGGAAAGGGAAAGGAAATTAAAAAGAGGTGATTGATCGCTCAGAGGAAGGCAAGCGCGCTGAACAGGGAAGTGAGTTGGTCTACTTGCCATCCATTTCCTGTCCTTAGCTAGCTTAGCTTAGCTTCCTCAGTGCCTTTCCAAGATGAAAAGGAACAACACACACTGAGTTGCAAGTTAGATATCAAAGACAACTGGCCGGTTTGACGTTTCGTTGCGTCGTACCGTTGCGTTGCCCTCCAGCAGCTCGTGGGCTGTGATGGGCTTGTCCAGGCTCGGCTTGCCCACGTAGACGTCTCCATCCGGGGGGAAGGCCGAGAGCAGGGAGAGGAGGGCCTCGGGGTTCACGTAGTTGTCATCATCCACATGACACAGCCACCTGGGGGGGCAACAGAGAGGACATCTATACTGAAACCATATATGTGCATCACACTCTTAGGAAGAAAGGTACCACGCATCACCCTTCTTGACTTCACAAAGAATGACCGAAAGGTTTCCAAGTAAGTTCCCCGGTTAGAACCGGTTTCCCTACGAAAGTCTATCGAAGAAAACAGGAAGTAGTTCTCGGTAAAGTCGGAGCCGCTCTGCAAAGAACCCGTTCGGTTCCAAACCAAACACACTCCAGATAACGAAGCTGGGCCTGGCACCGACGTGAAATCCTGTTTGGTTTCCTCTGCCATCCTAATGACTGACTAACGTATGAGGCTTCGTTCCAAACCAAACAGCCTCGCTTCCTACAGCCATTGAGTCCAAATAACAAAGCTGGGCCTGGTACCAAACTGAAATGCTTGTTTCTGCCATCTTAAATAGACAGAAGTATCAGGCTCGATCCCAAACCAGGGGAGGGGAGAGAGGGGAGAGAGAGGGAGGGAGGGGAGGGGAGGGGAGGGAGGGAGGAGAGGGCATTCCCAGCCTGTACAGGGATTTAAAGCGGCGATCGTGCGGCCACAAGCCGCTTCATGCAGATATTTCACATTGTTTTCAATCTTTAAAGGTTCTGCTGCTGGAATCCTTTACTGCACATTTCATTAACACATGTTCACATCAATAAATGTCTCCCTATTGACGATCAATACAACACAGCAGTGATCAACCTCTACCAGTTCATGAAGCGTTTACATCTGCTGCTCTAAACACCCAATCACATCTTTCCTGGGAAGAATCCTCTGGTGCACAGGAAGTGATGTGTTTTATGTTTTGGAATCAACAGAAGAAGAAGAACTGGGTAGTTAGCATGAGCAGCGATAGCCACCGTGGCTGAACAGACAAAGAAAAGAGCGCCACCTACAGGAACTCAAACTCCATCGACAGGAAATCTCAAGGAGAAAGACACCA
>JAXDDW010000080.1:527500-652500 GCA_034670385.1 Hoplostethus mediterraneus
TAGAAGACAGTGGTGGTATTGGGCAGTAGAAGACAGTGGTGGTGCCGGGCAGTAGAAGACAGTGGTGGTGCCGGGCAGTAGAAGACAGTGGTGGTGCCGGGCAGTAGAAGACAGTGGTGGTGCCGGGCAGTAGAAGACAGTGGTTGTACTGGGCAGTAGAAGACAGTGGTGGTACTGGGCAGTAGAAGACAGTGGTGGTGCCGGGCAGTAGAAGACAGTGGTGGTACTGGCAGTAGAAGACAGTGGTGGTGCCGGGCAGTAGAAGACAGTGGTGGTGCCGGGCAGTAGAAGACAGTGGTGGTGCCGGGCAGTAGAAGACAGTGGTTGTACTGGGCAGTAGAAGACAGTGGTTGTACTGGGCAGTAGAAGACAGTGGTGGTGCTGGGCAGTAGAAGACGGTGGTGGTACTGGGCAGTAGAAGACGGTGGTGGTGCTGGGCAGTAGAAGACGGTGGTGGCGCCGGGCAGTAGAAGACAGTGGTGGCGCCGGGCAGTAGAAGACAGTGGTGGTGCAGAACAGTAGAAGACAGTGGTGGCGCCGGGCAGTAGAAGACAGTGGTGGTGCCGGGCAGTAGAAGACAGTGGTTGTACTGGGCAGTAGAAGACAGTGGTGGTACTGGGCAGTAGAAGACAGTGGTGGTGTTGGGCAGTAGAAGACAGTGGTTCTACCGGGCAGTAGAAGACAGTGGTGGTGCCGGGCAGTAGAAGACAGTGGTGGTGCCGGGCAGTAGAAGACAGTGGTGGTGCCGGGCAGTAGAAGACAGTGGTGGTGCCGGGCAGTAGAAGACAGTGGTGGTGCCGGGCAGTAGAAGACAGTGGTGGTGTTGGGCAGTAGAAGACAGTGGTGGTGCCGGGCAGTAGAAGACAGTGGTGGTGCCGGGCAGTAGAAGACAGTGGTGGTACCGGGCAGTAGAAGACAGTGGTGGTACCGGGCAGTAGAAGACAGTGGTGGTGCCGGGCAGTAGAAGACAGTGGTGGTGTTGGGCAGTAGAAGACAGTGGTGGTGCCGGGCAGTAGAAGACAGTGGTGGTACTGGGCAGTAGAAGACAGTGGTGGTACTGGGCAGTAGAAGACAGTGGTGGTGCCGGGCAGTAGAAGACAGTGGTTGTACTGGGCAGTAGAAGACAGTGGTTGTACTGGGCAGTAGAAGACAGTGGTTGTACTGGGCAGTAGAAGACAGTGGTGGTACTGGGCAGTAGAAGACAGTGGTGGTACTGGGCAGTAGAAGACAGTGGTGGTACTGGGCAGTAGAAGACAGTGGTGGTGCTGGGCAGTAGAAGACAGTGGTGGTGCTGGGCAGTAGAAGACAGTGGTTGTACTGGGCAGTAGAAGACAGTGGTGGTGCTGGGCAGTAGAAGACAGTGGTTGTACTGGGCAGTAGAAGACAGTGGTGGTGCCGGGCAGTAGAAGACGTGCACTGAGCAGCTGAGGTGTGAACGTGTGGATCTGTGTGAATGTGAAGCAGGGTGTTGCTGAAACGGAGCATGCACGCTGGCAAACGCTCCCCAGATAACAAACAAGGCAACAGTCAACACGTCGGTAACAAATACGTCATCTTGTTTTGACCTGTAGTTGTAGCGCCCCCTTGGGCCAATCGGTGTAATTTCAGCCCAGTGTAATCCGCTCCCTGGTGTCTGAGCTATGGCTGGGTGGAGTCTGACGTTGTTCTGCAGCCGGCCACTAGAGGCACTAGAGGGACCGTCCCTCCAAGGACCCCCGATGTATGTACACTGGTTTACTGTATCAACCCTAGTTCACTTTCTCTCTCTCTCTCTCTCTCTCTCTCTCTCTCTCCCATCTCTCTCTCTCTTCCCATCTCTCTCCCATCTCTCTCTTTCTCTCCCTCTCTCTCTCTTTCTCTCCCTCTCTCTCTCTTCCCATCTCTCCCCCATTTCTCTCTTTCTCTCTCTCTCTCTTGCTCTCTCTGTCTCTCTCTCTCTCTCTCTCTCACCAATCTCTCTCTCTCTCTCTCTCTCTCTCTCGCTTTCTCTCACCTCTCTCTCTCTCTCTCTCTCTCTCTCTAAACCCTCAATCTGGCCATTTTAATACCAAGACCGCTCTGCCCTCCCTCCCTCATTTTCCTACAGGCCCCTTTTCCTTTTTCCATCCCTCCTTCTCATCCCTCCTTCAGAGGAGAAGTAATGAAATACCTGGTGCACCCCCCCTCACACCCACTGGCGCCGGAATAGGGGGGACACCGGGACTTTTTGTCCCCCCACTTTCAGGTATTGGGGGGCTCTACCAACTGAGCTGTATGGGCCAGACATACTTCAAGTAGTGTACCTGGGGTGACAAATTAGAAAGGCTGATCTAGAAATTTAATTACTCAAACATAAGTTAGAGGTGGGTGCATGGTCACAGGTGAAATGTGTTGTTGGAACAATATAAAAATACTAACTGTTGCTTTTGTATTTGTAGGAAATAAAGAAGACCAAATGAAAGGTGTCTTTATTTGATTGCTCGGGGTGGTGGTAGCTTAATCCGTGAACTGTAAACAGTATATTATATCTTGGACAGCTCTTCCATCCTGGACATAGAACATCTAATCGGGGTCTCAAAATCCTCTCCTAACTATGCGAATTACTTCGTCTTGAATATCGATCGGGTTACCGAGGAAAGGACACGCCATGTCCGACAGCTGCTTCAGGTTCAGCAGAGGGAGGAGACAGGAAGTCAGGGTTTGTTCAAGAAAACCTGCCAGCGAGCAGGTTAGGTTCACAGAGTCAGTTACCATGGTAACTGAATCAGAGTTTGAGTTACCTCTCTTTCTGGAACGGGAAACCCAGAGTTTCCCTCATCTCAGGGTTACCGAACTCAGAGTTTTCACTCAACCCGCTTCTTGGAACAGACCCCAGATGTATGTCCGAGGACCATAGATACGACCTGTTTAAACTGGATTAGGTCTGGAATGTAGTTTTTACTGCTTTGTGTGCAGTACTACCTCTATACATAGCTCTTTTGTGTTTGAAAAGATTATTGCATGGATTTCATTGGTGCGGGTTGTTTTATTATGTTTAGGAAATTTATTTTGCAGGTTGCCATTGAGTTTATTTTGCAGATTCTGCAAAATAAAGTTTATTTTGCAGATTCCCATTGAGTTTATTTTGTAAGTTCCCATTGAGTTTATTTTGTTTTGCAAGTTCCCATTGAGTTTACTTGGTTTGGCAGGTCCCCATTTGTTTAGTTTTGCAGGTACCATTGGTGATTTATTGAGGTTTGCAGAGTCCCATTGAGTTGATTTGGTTTATTGTGTTGTGCAGGTTCCCATTGGTGATTCATTTAAGGTTCCCTTGATGCACGAATCCTGGCTTCCATTTCCTCCACCTGTTCCACATGCTGCGCTCACAGCAGAAAGACCACCTGAGGTGAGATTCAAACTAGTTGCAAGGGTCCTTACCACTTACCTATTCCTGGGGGAGAATAGAAGCCAGGAAATGCCACCTTTGTCAAGCAGGTTCCACTGTATTACTGGCCAAATCATTTCTTGAACATTAAGACCACCAGGGACCATTGGAAATATCACCAGCTTTTGAAACTGTGCGCTCATCAAGTCATACTATGAAAAAACTAGCCCTTGAACCACTTCCCAGCAAGCTCAACCATATCATCACCTGCCAATGGTGACTAATGATGTGATGCAATATTGAGGGCTTGTTGGTCTAGCGGTATAATTCTTGCTTTGGGTGCCAAATGGCCCAGGTTCAAATCCTGGACAAACCCTTTTTTTGCAGTTTATTTTGCAAGTTCCCATTGAGTTTATTTTGCAGATTCCCATTGAGATTATTTGGTTTGGCAGGTCCCCATTTGTTTAGTTTTGCAGGTACCACTGGTGATTTATTGAGGTTTGCAGGTTCCCATTGAGTTTTGGTTTGCAGAGTCCCCATTGAGTTGATTTATTGTGTTGTGCAGGTTCCCATTGGTGATTCATTTAAGGTTCCCTTGACACACGAATCCTGGCTTCCATTTTCACCACATGCTGCGCTCACTGGGAGTCACATAAGCCTTTCTTGTTCTTGGCTATTTCAGCTGATCTGAGGTGATAATCAGATCGGATGAAAAGAAAAGGTTTGTTTGTGTTGTCTTTGCCCTTATTAGCTCCCATTTGTCTTGTCTGTCTTTCAGAGTTCGCTCTTTGATCCAGGTGGAGGGCTGAGTGACTGTCTTCTCTCTGCCTGTGATACCTGACAGCCTGCAGAGCTTCTCTTTCAACATAATATTGAATCTTAGGGAACACTAAAATGACTAGTTCACTCTCTGACAGATACACAACCGAGACAAGAGGATGTGGAAGTGGGTGATGATTTGTAGCAGAACAACATGACTTTTTATGGGGTTTTTTTGCCTGTCTGATTGTGCTGCTGTCTTTTTGACTTTCTCTCAACCTCTGACTCATGGAGGATAAAACATTGGGATTTAACATCAGTGATCTTAAGCCTTTCCCACTTTGAGGTTGTATAAAGGAAGGCAAACTTGCCATACCTCTTTTGACCACAGAGAATATGCTTCTCAATCCTTACCTTTTACTTGTTTGTCTCTGTCTGACACTCTGTTCGTCTATCCATCTCTAATCTGTCTGTGTCTCTGTAGATGAGAACCAGGAGACCTTGGGGGATTTTGGCAGCGGAGGTGCAGTTATTCTCCTTGACGACCAGGAGGAGGAGCCATTACAGAGTGGGCAGGAGAAACAGAAACAGAGGTGGAGCCGGATCCATCCCCGAGGAGCCATCAAGGACGATGAGCACCAGGGGCCTGTTCCAAGAAGCAGGTTCAGCAAACTCTGAGTCTAACCCTGCACTCTCAGTTGATTCATTCCGAGATGGCCAAGTCTGAGTTTTCGGTTCCAGAACGGCTGATTTGAGTTTGTTCAATCAACTTTGAGTATGTTCACCTTGAGTTAAGCGCGTGCACAACGACAATAAAAAGCCATCAGCAATGGAGGTCCGATACTACGATTCACCATGGCAACCAGCAAGCAGAAGGGTCGTAAAGGAGAGGGAATTGGCGTGGGAGAGAATCGCTGCCCGAGTCAATGCATACGTTTGAATGCAGTAGTGTATTCATTTAACATTTAACCACACTTTCTTATAATATTACCTACATGTGAGAAAGTGGTGGAATAGTATTGGAAAAAAATATTTCATTTAGGTGCAATCCCACGGGCGCAAAGTGCACTTGGCAGCAGCTGAAAATGAAATATAAAAGCATCACAATACAGTCATTTAGTAGACGCTTTTATCCAAAGAGACTTACAAAGGTGACAGTTAACACTATGTGGGGATCGAACCCACAACCCTGGCGCCGGAATAGGGGGGACACCGAGACTTTTTGTCCCCCCACTTTCAGGTATTGGGGGAAAAAAAGAAGGTTGTTTTGCCCCCCACACAGCTCTGTTACTACCAGGTATTACGGTAATAGAACGTTGGCGATCGTCTCACATATGAATGTTTTTCAACCTACTGATAGTTTTACTAGTGTTATTAATTATTTTAATACATATTTTATAGGCCATAATGAAAAAGGGAACAGAGACAATCACCATTATGGGATGAATGAAGTTAAATCAAGTCATACTTTTTGCATATAACCAGTTATTCCCGTTTTTATAATGCTTTTCTTTATTATAGTATACATATATATATATATATTTGTTCAATTAATTAAGACTATGCTTACTTCTGTTTTCATAATGTGCTCTGAAAAAGCAGTTACGCGTCTGTGTTCTTGCGTGTCTGGTAGGTTCAGTGCCGCGCAAAAGCGCACGCGCAATTACGTGTCTGTGCGTGTGCGCGTCCGGTGGGTACGGGGCGTAACCACTACGTGTCCCCCCCCCCCCCCACTACGTGATACAATCCGGCGCCGTTGCCCCCACCCCCTCTGCCAATGAAACCCAACGAGGTGCTCCAGGAAGACCTCCTGTGAGCCCTGTCACGATTAATTCCTTCTCCACTAGTCATAACTCAGTCGAACTGCCTGCGCTAACATCGGTCCACCTGGGTAAAGAGCCAATATGGTGGATGGTGGGCTAGTGGTGGCTCATAAAGAGGGGGTGAAAGGACGAGGGGGGGGGGGGGGGGTTGAGAGGACACGGGGGGCTTGCTGAGGTCGGGCTGTATAAACGTCTACATGTCGGTCACGCTGTTAAAGGGGCAATAGGTACGATTGTTCCTGCCCCATAACACCAAACCACCATAATATATCTGGGGGGGGGTGATCAATACCGATGACTCAGCGAATACTTCACCAGGTGCAGAGCAGTAAAAAATAATAACATTATATAGTTGAAGAAAATATGTTTACTGCAGCAGCTCTCTAACTGCACATTAGAAACATGAGCACCGCGGCTGCAGATTACGTTTGCAACATTAGGGCATTTAATCCCAAGTAATGTGCTGATCTGGGAGCTGCACTCATGGGAATGTTGTCAAGACGGACAAACGCCGTCGCAATCTATTTGTAAGCGCATGTCTGACAGGTAGATAATACACCATTCATTCAGCGATCATGCATTTTTGCTTGCTAGTCTGCAAGAGTAAATGTGTTCATGTTATCTGTGATTGGATAACATAAACTAGGTTTTCTTTTAATAGATCAGTAACTTTTCAAGCAGAGTAATAATATCATCTCCTTCATTTCATCACATTTCCGTCAATAACAGCATGAAATAAAATAGTTTCTAATGTCTTGGTTATAGAATAAATATAGTTTGTCAATGTGAATTTTCAATGTCAAAGTCAATTTCATGACGGTATAGATAAAACATCTCCTGCCGCTCAGCTGTCTGTCAACATGGAGAGTCCATAATTCAATCAGGATCAGTAGAATATATTTTATATTTCTTTATATTGTTTTTTCACCTTTCCAGGAAGGGAAAGCTGAGCACCACGCTCTCTCTCAGCACCGCCCAGCTTCACATCCACACCTGGGAGCTTCCCTCAACAGTCACTCCAACTTTATCAGCGCTTCAAACCTCAAGCCACAAGCTTTTCACTCCTGATGAGCTTTCACATTCAATAACTGTAACTGTACTACCTGTGTTGAGGAATGTTTTTTTCTGCAGCTTGTTCCCTCTGAGACCGGCCCAACCCTAACAACCCTACCAACGTTTTATAACACAGTGCAGCGAGCCAGGAAAGCAACAACAGCCAATAGCAACAGCCGACGCAGAATGAATTATTCACAGGACTTAAAAATTCATCATGGCTCCTTATTAAAAGAGTCCTGAGTGTTTGGGGCAAAGCAGAAAACAGCGGCTGATTCCAGTTCACCTGCCACTTTCAGAGTTTTACCAGCTGGCGAGACACGATTCACATCCAAGTTGTGATTGCCTGCCAAAGTGGCGAGTCGACGACCTGACCAGCCAGAGGCGTTTACTAGCATTCATGGTAAATTCAAGAGTGGCAGATTGGAGTTTTAGTTCTACAAACTTTTCTCGGAGCCAACGAGCTGCTCTGGTTGGCTTAAACCTCAATGGGCGGAGCCAAGGAGACAGTTTTCCACACAAGTTAGCTTGCAAAGTTAGCTCACTGGCAAACTTGAATGGCAGAGAAGGAAGTCAGGCCAAAATATAAATGACCAAGGCATTCATGACCTTGAAAGGTCAGCAGGCTAGCTAACTATCTTACCTACGTAGTTATAGGCTAGTATGGCTGGTTTGAACTTTGGCTAGGCTAGGCTAACTAGCTAACCTAGATAACTTAGTATGGCTAGGTTGCATTTTTTTTAATTTGAAGCGAGAGCGCTAGGCTTCATAATATTAGCTCTTCTCTTTTCACTGGGATTCAGTCTAATGTTACTTACCAAGAGAAACCAAGTTCTTTGGCTCCGCCCACTGAGGTTTAACTCAACCAATACTCAACCAATAACTACAAAAAGACAATATGTCCCTCAGGGATCAATAGAGTATCACAAAAGACATTTGACTGGTTATTGGTTGTAAGAGGTGGCCAGTGTGTGTGTCTGTGTGTGTGTGTGTGTGTGTGTGTGTGTGTGTGTGTGTGTGTGTGGAGGATTGAGGTTAGTAGAGGTTCAGCCTGTTCCACAATCTGCCTCCTCACTTCCTGTTCTCTGACCAGCTTCCGTTTCAGTATTGTTACTGAAGTCGCTGTACGGCTGCTGCTTCCCCTCGGCCCAGACAAGCTGCCTGCACAGCATCCTGTGTGTGTGTGTGTGTGTGTGTGTGTGTGTGTGTGTGTGTCTGCTGAAATGACACTTGCTAAGACTAAAAGGGTAAAACCCCCTTTCAGCAATGCATGTTATCTTTTTCTCCCAAATGATTCTTATTACAGATCATTACTTTCCAGGTCTTTCTATATCACGGGGCGTAAAATAAGAAACTAATTGTCACTTCACTCAAACAAGATGAACCCTTTCTCTCTTGCTCACTGCTGATGGTTTCACTCCTTTAAAAAGAGGAACTCAGCTACATTCAAAAAAACAACTTGTGTAATCAAGAGTATTTATAGAGCGCTTTGATGGAAAAACGAGAATAAAAGCAAGTCATGGAACAGGTACATCACAAAGACATGGGGTGGGTGTGTGTGTGTGTGTGTGTGGTAGCCACGTGTTTCCACACAGCATTACTCAACAGGATGTGATATAAACTACGGTCATTTAGAGAGGTGATAAACGCCGTTGGTGTTCGCCGCTTATCAAAGGCAGCTGAAGGATCTTTAAAACCTCTGAGGGCGCTCAGTGTGAAAAATCACATTTCCAAGCCAATAAAACGAGTCTAATCTCGGCTTTTAACACCCGACTGACAGAAGACCACTAGAACGACGATGAGGAAGCAGCGTGGGGGGGTTACTCTTAGCTCACATCAAAATCGACGAGGGTTGACACGCTGAAACTCAAACCCAGATCTCAGTCAAATTGTATTTTCAAGCACTTTTCATGGTTTGTTTTTGGCTACTTTGGTCTTTTGCCCCAAACACCCATCACAAAAACGACTGCTTTAAACTAGAATGTTGTTGTTGTTGTTGTTGTTGTTGTTGTTGTTGTTGTTGTTGTTGTTGTTGTTGATGCTGCTAATTGAAAAAATGCAATCAAGTCTGTTTGATAAAGAGATTGGCTTTTAAAAGGGCTAGCACAAGCCACTACTCTAGCAAGTTACTTTTAATAGTAGCGTTGTTATTTAAGGTAGTAAAGTAACTAATTACATTTAAAAGTAACTTTCCCCGACTCTGGTTCAGACAGTAATGACTTCTGTATCTTGAACAAAATTTATTTTAAAAAGAAGTTATTTCGACATCAATATGTAACAATCAAGCAAATATCACATCGCAAATTGATGTTCGTCCCATTGAACTGCAATAACATCAATATCCTCATTTCATCACAATCTGATTCTACTGAAAGACGATGAGCGATAACGTTGAGTTCTTCACGTTCCCCTTTCCCTGCAGTGTGTGTGTGTGTGTGTGTGCCAGCCCTGCGGCCTGTTGACTCGTCTCTGGGCCGACGCCACTAAGACAAATTACATTTATTGTGTAATTATTGTTGGAGATTAAAGTGGTTCTGATTTCACCAGCCAAACTTCGAACAAATCCGCCCGCTGCAGGCGAGCGCACAGATAAACAGATGTTCTCGGGAAGGTGTTGCCTTGTTAGCGGCACTCTGGGAATTTGTTTTGACAAGACATGAGCTGGCAAGGCCTCGCTGAGAGGGCAAGCTACAAGAGCCTGCCAGCCTACAGAGTGTGTGTGTGTGTGTGTGTGTGTGTGTGTGTGTGTGTGTGTGTGTGTGTGTGTGTGTGTGTGTGTGTGTGTGTGTGTGTGTGTGTGTGTGTGTGAGAGAGAGAGCAGCCAGAGAGAGAGCAGCCAGGCACAGAGGATGTCAAACAGAAAGACAAACAGAGAGATAGCTACAGTGGGTGAAAATATATATAAATCTTGTTTTAATTCTATTTTGTTTCTTGTTTTTGCTTCGGTAGTAAGTATTTCCGTGTTTCACACCAGTAAAGAAACTTTAAACAGAACTGAAATTGAACTGAAAGGGAGAGAGGAAAGGAATCAATAGTTCAAAAACAGACATATTTCTATCCTCAAAGGTCTTAATGGACTCGTAAATCTAACAGCAACCTCTAATGGGTTTTACTTTCATGCGAGTAACAGGTATCAATTTGATCCAATAGTAGATGTATCGGTTCGTGATGAAATGTGTGGGCTTGATATTATAACAGAACATCAGTAACCAAATCAAAGCCTCTATCAGACGTGTTCCTCTCTGGCCCCACGCTCTCAACTTCACTGGAGCCGGTAAACCAAACCTAAACCGTAACTGGTGACGATGAAGCAACTTTTGGCTTGACACCCCTCTAAGAGCCCTTCATCCCTTCATCCCTTCACCCCTTCATCCCTTCATCCCTGTTGTCCACAGTGTTATTGACGTCAGTGAGACAACAGGTGGACGTTTTGCTTTTTCACACTGAGAAGGTGAATGGCCACAACAGGTTGTAACAGGACGGCTGCAGCACATTTTGTTCCATTTTGAAAGTTCCCATCTGTATGATCACCGTTGCCACTATGGTTATCCCTATTAGGGGCTAATAAAGTAGAGATCAATCAACTAATGAGCAAACCAACTAACTAACCAATCAATGACTCCCTGAACCAATCAGATAAGGCAATCAGAGAGATCATCTCAGCCTCCCTGGGGACCTTCAGGAAGCAAATGTTTTCACTTCATCATTAGGCCTGTGTTCAAATATTTCCAATACTTATAGATCAGAATAAATAAACTAAATAAAGACTTCAAATGAGTTCTGAATGCCATGACATCCACCCTAGAGTAAAATAGCAGAAATCTATTATATGGACATATAAGGAACTGGCATTGGCTGTTTCTGTATATGTATGTTTATATCATATGGACATATATATGTAACTTTACATGTCCCTTTCATGGCCACATGCTTTACTACATTTCTAAGACCCATTCTATTTCTCTACTTAGCTCCAACTCTGTTTCTATATCACTTCTCTCCTGGTCCAGAGTTGGGTTACTTCTACTTTTGGTGAGGTTTACTCTCCTGCTGCGCTCATTGCAAGTGGCTCTATCTCGATAAGAGTTTAAACCTCTAAAATGTGGACGTCTATCAACTTTCCGTCCTGGGATCAGCCTTAACGGAGGAGACACTCACATGCGCCTTGGTCCTGGAGATCCACGTCTCCAAGAGGAGCGCGAGACGCGTCTCGTGGAACCTCCCGGTGGTCTTCACGGCGATGAAGATGTCCTCTAATTTCAGTTTCGACGGGGTGACGTGACCCTCAGAAGCCCGGGGGGTTGTCGCTGCATGCCGGGGTCGCCCGTTCCCGGCGGGGATGTGCGTTCCGCCGGCCGAGTTTGGCGCGTCCCTGGCCGGGGACGGAGCCTCCTGGATGGAGCGGTGGGACGCACCGGGTGATGGGTGGTGGGTCACGTTGTGTTTGGTGCGTAGTTGAAAATCGACGTAGAGAATGATGAAAAAGGTTAAAATCAAGACAGGGATCTTCCGGAGTATCCATCTCTTAGACATGGTAGAAGAAGGAATCAGTCAGTTAGATCCTATTAGAGCAAAACTAGAAACCTGCTGCCTCGCGCGTTAAAACATCCTCCACTTCCTAATCTGGTGTGATGAGACTTCGCAGCGCTTCTCGTCTTCCTCCTTTATAAATTGTACCAAGTGTCTGTCATCAGTAATCCATACATGACATGACTGGAGAATCACTCAGTACAGTTACACTAATCACTAGTTAGGATTCACCGTCAGATGTTCGTTCAAACTGAATCATGTTCTGACAGTAAAGACTATGTTCCTATAATCGTTACTAAAAACCGCTGCCGGTATTTGACATTATCATAGTCACAGCGCTGCCCTTCCTACCTGTCACCACTGTCAAGTTGGATTTAACTAAACACCGGGGCTTCCTGTTACAACTTGCAAAATAAAACCCCGACAAGAAAGATAAAAATGACTTCCGGTCATTTGTCTTCTGTTTTTATTACAGAACAGCAGGGTAATACATGCATTACATACTAGACATACTTTCAAAATAAAACCCTGATAGGAAGGACAAAAAAGACTTCTCTTTTTTTTTATTAGAGAAGAGCAGAGTAATACATGCATTACATACTAGATGATACAAAACTCAATAATCTATTGTTTCTACTGTTATTTTTGTATAAAGAGGGCTACTTACAATAGAACATGGGAGTGTTTCCTTATTTACAGTGTGTCAATATCATTTAGAAGACTGTATGTCTATTCTATATAAAATCTCGTCATAGGTGTGTTATTTAGAAAAATCATTTGTGAAGGACAAAGACCTCATGAATTACCACTATAAAATTCTATCCAAGCCTCTGGTTTGAACTATTTATTGATAATGGCCTCCTGGTCAGAATAGATAAATCGACAAACATGTGATTTTTGAGAAATACAAAGCAACAAAGTGAACATTTTTTCCCAACTTTTCACAGCACTCTAGCCTTATGAAAGATGTTGTACATGTATGAGGAGCTGGAAAAAATACACAAAGAAAAACTCAATCAACATATACCAGACAACCCGTCACAGCTCACTGAGACGGGTGTTATCTGTTCACTCACAGGCAGCAAACCATAGATGAACTCTCCTCCTTCTTCCTTCCCCTTTCAAAACAGCCTTCAGACAGGGCTTGTTTGTTTTTTAAAACTGCAAAATACGATATAGGAAACGATATGTGTGTTTGCAAATGAAATGCAAATAATGTCCGCTTGCCAGTGAGGATCATTAAACTTTCCTCTCATTTTATTTTGCACAAAAACGCCACCTGCAATCCTGAGAAGCAGCTATTTTGACTATTTTGAAAGCAAAAGTCCGAAGATGACTCATAACTTTAATGGTAGCCGATATGCCTCGAGCCAGAAAACATTTTGAAATAGTAGATTTCTCATTTTCTAAATCTTCGTTGAATCTCGTGTTGGGATTCAAACCCACAATGGCCTGGCTGTCACATGGTGCATTGAAGGGGAAGTGGCTCTCCGGGGTTGCACAGTCTGACACTGATATGATGATATGAAGAGTTTCTGCATGAGATTATATGGGAAGTGAAACAAGTTACAAAGATTTACAGTCATAAATTGTCTTGGTGCAAAATTTTGTTTCATTCCCAGGAAAATGACATGCATATGTGTACATGTGGTCGTGTGCTCCAAAGTGAGGTTCGGGGACCCCCCCAGAGGTCCTAAAGAGGGTCCTGGTTGGTCTCTGGCAAGGTTAATATCTCTATAGTAAAGTAATAATAAGGTAATGTTGTATAGCAATCCAAACTAAAAAGAAACCATTCTCATGTTATACATTTCTTTTCTCTTGGCAACTACTGACCAGAACCACTAAACACACCTGAAATTTACTGATGGTGTTTCACATTTTCTCCTATCAAACTCTATTGTAGCTGCGCTGGACGTTACATCATCTACGTTCGACTAGTTAAATAAGACAAATACACCACGACATGCAACACACCAGCATGTGTTTTTTTGTGTGGTGGAATTCTCCTTTAGTGTGTTGGACCCGACAACTTTTGTGGGCGGAGCCACGAAACGCTGCTGTTACTGTAGCTGCTGTGTACTGTTCCCTGCGCCGCCGTCTCTGGAGACCGTCACCAGAGAGAGAAAGAGCTTGATACAATTAATTCACCTCAGACCCTCATCGCCACCTTTGTTTATTTGTCCTTTCTCAGCGTTCTCGCCTTACATCCATCCCTCCGTCGCTCCCCTCCTCCCTCTCTCTCTCCTTCTCCCACTGACCAGCTGCCTTCCTCCCTCTTTCTCCTTCCACTTCCACCCCACCCCACCCCTCGCGGTCCCCCAGGTAAACCAGAGACGCCCGGGGCACACCCTGGCCAGGAAAGGCCCAGGATCGCCTTACGGCCTAGCTGAAAAGGGCCCTTTCTGAAACAGCGAGTACACCTCAACCCCACTTTGAACAAAGAGCCAGGGGGGAGTCGAGGGACCAGACCCCCTTTCAGGGCTTTGTGTGTCTGCCTGCTCTGAGCCTTGGAGTCAGACAGCCACTTGGACCGCAGTCAGAAACATCAGAGACACACAAGTGAGGAAGTCATGAGACCAAGAGGCTACAATGGTTTCTGACACCGTTTTTAAAAAAATGGTCCAATTAGACGAACTTGATTAGAAAAGTAAAGTCAAACACGTTGAGTCCTAGAGCGGGGTTAGAACACAGACCCTGGAAACGCTGGAAAGTTGGTGGATTTGAGAAAAAGTAAAATAAGGATGGATGTTTGTGTTGATGCAGCAGCAGGTTTGAAAATGAAGGATCTCACCAGGATTTCTTGACTTGACAAGATCACGAGTAGTAAACGACGCCTCTATGACGTTTCATTTGACCGATGTCACGTCTTACCCCTGAACGTTACATTTCTACATCTCACCAAACCGTTAAAGTCAATGAAAAAACCCTGTGAAACATATTGCCTGGTGTTCATCATGCATTAGGCTTAGGGATATTTCTGAAAAAGTATTATTATTGTCCTTTAAAAGGCACTACGTTTTTACTTTTTTACTCTTTTTTTAACTTACTGTTATCAATCATTTTGTTAGGTGTATTTAAGATGGTGTCATTTTCACCGTACAGAGCAGTAAGCCTGAGTCCCACTGCACCGCAGAACCACTTAGCTCCACAGGCAGGTAAAGTAACCTCTGTGTGTGTGTGTGTGTGTGTGTGTATGGCTTGGTCAGAGCAGAGCTTAAGTACCTGAGAATCCCCCTCTTAACCTCCAATCTCCTGCTCAACTGACTCGCTCACTAAGTCGGTGCGTGCCCGGCTTCACAATGCCTTTCCATTTATTGTCCGGAGGGGAATTCAATTCAGCCCGCGAGGCCAACGCAGAACAACAGGGCACAACATGCAACACACATTCACCGAGCATTCAAATTGAATCATCAGTCCGACGAATCAAGCAGATGAAGATGAAGTGTTCATACTCAGTAGGGAGCATGAACACACACACACATACACACACACACACACTGTCTTCTTTGGGACAGCAGTTGTGTTAAAATGACACAACCTTTTTAAGAGTTCACACACGCAGATCTGTGTTCTGATCAGTGTGAACAGAAAAAAGCGTCATGGAGTCTGGACCACATGAGGCGCGTGACCTTAACATGCAACATGCTCCCCCGGCACACCTGAGCCTCGTTTTGACCTGCGCTGTGATTGGTGGAAACAATCAGAGATCACTTTTTGAAATGCTTTCTCAGAGGGTTAGGAATCTGAAAGGGATGATACTGGCAATGCATTTGGCTGCTGCTTCAGTGTATGCAGAGCTCTACGCAAGGATTACTGAGATGAATCAGGTGTGAATCTGGTGTGAATCTGGTGTGAATCAGGTGTGAATCTGGTGTGGTAATAGAAAATAGTATGGCAACACACATTTGCACTGTAACTGATTCACTGAAGACCACCAAAACCATAAAAACCATGAATAGAATAAACCCAATGCATGCAACGCCTACGTGGCAACACAATGCATCTGCAACCAACACATTCATTTGAAATGGATGAACTTGAACCATTGCTGAGTCATGCTTTCGGTGTCTTGTGATCCTGGCCTCAGATTGAGTGTGATGAGGTCAGGGCCTGGAGGAGTGAGCTACTATCGATCCCCTGGGGTGATAAAGCATGTCCTTGATTTGAAGCGACAGTGAACTCGCTTCGACTCCATCCCTAAACGCTCTTCAGTCCTGAGTTCTCGGACGCTTTACCGTGTTCTGCTGCTAGATGGCGGTGTTGCACTGTGTTTGAATATGAGAACAGTGGGTTTCTGTGTAGTTTACTGTTCATACTGGAGTCTCAGTACTGCAGCCAAAAGTGACTTACCAGGATCTGATGTAACCAGTGATGGTGGTAAGTAGAAGGGTGGGTAAACTATGACCTCCACTGGGTCATCATGAGGCGAACAATTTAATTATTATATTAATTGTATAGGCAGGAAAACATCAATTATTTTCCAAAAAAACATGAATTTATGTTTTTTCTTTAAAAGACCATACCCTAATGTAACTTACATCAGTGTGATACTATCTCATGTGATGTATATACTATGAATTTATGTCACAAATCCTAGAAAAAGTGATTAAATTCTATTTTGCAAATAAAAAGGTGTAGTTGAGGAGGGTTTACTGTCTCTCTCTCGTGTTATTCAGGGTGAACGCTTTTGTAGAAACCCGGGTTGGATGTTAGAAGAAAGAGGGCATGGCAGCGCGCAGCACTTCCTGTACCTCAGCCGGGAAATTACATCTTGTGGTTTTCATCATCATAATGTAGAGCAGACATTGATTGGAAGCCATAGCTAAAAAAAAAAAAATATCACATAATGGGAAAATTTGCATCTGTGCAAGAGAGTCAGCAAGTTTTTAGCACAAAAGTTTAAAAAAAATGAAGAAAATATCTGAGGAGAAATCTGCTGTAATATTGTTAAAGTAAATATTTAGCAGCATATTTGGATGCTGTGATTTATGAGCTCTACTACACAAATAACTGTACCATCTGTCAAATGTTGGGTGTGCACTCGTCTTATAGCTGTTCATTAGTAATTACTTTATGGATTTGATTTCAGTAGTTTGTGTGAATTATTATTATTATTATTATTATTATTATTATTAATCATTGTTGCCCGCTATTGTTGCAGACACCCTGTTTACGACTACATCTTTCACGTATATTCACGTATATCAGTCTATTAATATTTAACTGCGTTCCTGCCATTTGCACTTATTGCATCTCATAATCTCATAATGTATCTCTGTTATATCGCTGTGGTGTCCGTTTACTGTCATCACTGCTAATGCGCCTCATGCCACATCCATCCCAACAACAAACCACAAAGAGGAAATGTAGGTCCTGTCAGTGAAGAAGAAGAGAAGAAGAAGAACACTTTATTAGTCCACATGATGTCACACACACACACACACACAGAATGCAGGAAGTGGTGACCACCAAACACACACATACAGGGAGGGAGGCTGCATGCTCCAGATCTTGATGTCCACGTGGTGGTCAGGGACTGGACAGGAGAGAGCGACCTTCATGCATGTTTTTCCAAATGGGGTCCTTATTGTGGAAGAGCATGTGAGCACGGGGAGAACACGCAAACTCCACCCACCTGGGCACCCCAGAGTCAATAGCGCCCCAGGGAGGAATCGAACCCAGGACCTTCTTGACTCACAGCAAGAATGTAGGTTTCCTCTGGCTGCCACCTGGGGCCACCAACTACTAAGTTACATAAAGTTACTTAATGCAGGTTTAAGGTACAGCTTGAGTAACCTGAAGACATTTTTGTAGGTATATTAGTAGTTTTTGTCTGGTAGCTGTAGATTTGGTTGGTAGCTTTCAGAAGTAATGTAGAAGAAAACAGCTTGATTAACTGGTCGCTATAGAGATGTCTGGCAGGAGCTCTTCTTCTTCTTAACTTCTCTAGAAAAAAATAGATGTGTTTGGGTAGAGCTTGATGAAGCTGTCTGAGATAGGGGATTCTAGTGTTTGGTAGACTGCACCCAAAGAGTTGCCTGGCAGGACCTTTCCTACCTCACCTGGAAGACATATCTAAACATAAATATATATATATTAGGATTAACTTGTTCTGGAAAGACAGACTAATATGTTAGGGATGGCCATTACCTGTTTGCTGAGTTATCCTGGAGAACAACAGGTGTGTTAGATGTTTGCGCGATGAAGAAAGAAAGAAAGAAAGAAAGAAAGAAAGAAAGAAAAACTGCCTGGAAGAAAACCATAATGTTAAATGAAATTGTTTTACGTCGGCTTCATCTTTCCATATTTCGTGGGAGGAGTTGGCCAGTCACCCATGGCGCCTGCCCTCGCCTGTCAGACAGTGTTGAGGGCTGAAACGACCTTTGCGCCTGTGGGACGGATAACATACCGGAAGAGCTATTCCTGTAAACTCGTAACCCCTCCCCGTCACAGCAACAACACACCGGGAGACAAGGGAGGCTTTCCTTATCACCAGACGTAACGGGGAAAAACACCAGAGCTCCGAGGGGAACCTGCCGCGGAAGATGGCCCAGGCGAACATCTCGGTAACGGAGAGCCAGTTCCGGTGTCCCATCTGCCTGGACATCCTGAACGACCCGGTGTCCATCCCCTGCGGACACACCTACTGCATGGCGTGCATCAACGACTACTGGGACCAGGCGGACTCGGGCCAGTTCAGCTGCCCTCAGTGCCGCGAGACGTTCAGCCCGAGGCCGGTGCTGCGGCGGAACACGGTGCTCGCGGAGGTCGTCGACAAACTCAAACTGAGCGAGCTGGCCACGGCGTCCGCCGCGCTGCCGGAGCTCTACCTGGGGGGCGTGGGCGACGTGCCGTGCGACTTCTGCCCGGTCGAGAACAAGCTGAAGGCGGTCAAGTCGTGCCTGGTCTGCCTGGCGTCGTTCTGCGAGCTCCACGTCGTGCCGCACCGGGACGTGGGCACGCTGCGGCGGCACAAGATGGTGGCCGCCGTGGAGAGCCTGGCGGAGCGGCTGTGTGCGCAGCACCGCCTGGGTCTGGAGCCGGCGGGCGGCGGCTCCGACGGGGAGGCGGCGGTGGAGTGGCGCGGGGACTGCCTGCTGTGCGAGTCCGACCAGGAGGAGCTGCACAACGTCGACGCCCAGAGAGCCAGGAGACAGGTGTGTGTGTATACCCGGGCATTGGACCCCTCCAATGCCCAGGACCCCCAGACCCCTCCAATGCCCAGGACCCCCAGACTCCAGATAGACACGGGGTCCTTAAACCGCACCAGAGAGGGTAAAGTAACTGCCAAGAGTGCAGACAAGCCCAGCATGCTTAGGGACTGGTTGGTTTTGGACCCCCTGCTGGGTCTGAACCAAAACAAACCAAATGCAACAAAGCTAAATTTGCCACTCTAGTTTGGACCAAAGAAAACAAAGTGTTGGTGGACAATGCCAGGAAAACCCTCGCTGGCTCATATGTAGTATTGAGCTGCCAGGGCCAATTAGTGCTGTTAGTGCTGGAGCTACACCACACTGGTTTCTAATGGTAGCGTTGGAAACCAGTGTGGTGTAGCTCCATATCTGGGCTCCACCAAGTGAAATGAATGAAACTTAGAGAGCACTCTGAAAGCTCAAACCTCCTCCGACGCTGCTGAACAACTCTCCAACGTCGCTTTTACACCCAGACATCATTCCTGTCAATTCAATTCAAAAAGTTAAATTGAGTTATGAAGCTAAAGAAGATAAACGTCTAATCAGGACCGAAATCGAATCAAGTGTTCCTCTGCTCCAGGCCTTTCTGTCTGTCCACCGCCTTTAACGGAGATCTGTTTATTGATTTTACTGTGAGGGTGAACTGGTACTTGTTTCCTGATTTGTCTTCTTACAGGAAAAATCATAATTTCTTTTTTTTTTTTTTTTTGTGTTATTTACTGTTTGGGACACGCACACACTCACACACTCTGTCTGTCTGTCTGTTTGTCTGTCTGTCTGTCTGTCTGTCTGTCTGTCAGCTCCAGCTCCAGGATTCTCAGAGGCTGGTTCAGGGGAGGATCCGGACCGGGGAGAGAGAGTTGGAGGAGTTTCAACAGAGCCTGGAGTCCCTCAAAGTGAGACACACACACACACACACACACACACACACACACACACACACACACACACAGAGATCCAAGCACAGATAGTTGTTAAGACCAAAGACCTTCCAACACTACATATGTACACACACACACACACAAACAGAAGCAAAGGCCGCCTCCCTAATGAGACACACACACACACACACACACACACACACACACACACACACACACACACACACACGGCATGCCTCAGAGGAGCTGCTGTATCAGTTTCCATTGCCAAGCTAGATTTAGTTCCAGTTCCAGTAGCTCTCCTTCAGTCTTCCCTCTCTGGGTTAGATCAAGATATCGACATGCTGAAGTACGGGGGGGGGGTCCATATCGGCCAATCAGCATCGTCCTCTGACGTGACGAGGGTTCCTCCCTGACCACTACACTACACACAAACATTTATTTGATTGTTCAATAATGTAATAGTTCAATAATTTAGTAAATTAATTGCACTTCCTGAAACAAATGGGTTTGTGTTTTGTCGTTTTGTGGCATGAAAATAGTCCAATGAAAAGATATCAGTATTTACTCTGCTGTACTGCGTTCTGCTGTGTTGTACTCTACTCTGTTCTACTCTCCGTCTGTTTTCAGGTGTCGGCGTCGGCGGTGCTGGAGGACAGCGAGGCTGTGTTCGCTGACATGGGGCTCCGCCTGGACAAGACCAGGGCAGAGGTCGGTGGCAGTAGTAGTAGTAGTAGTAGTAGTAGTAGTACTATAAGTAGCAATCGCAGTAGTCTTATCAGTAGCCTAGTAGTAGTTGTATTAGAAACAGTAGTAGTAGTAGTAGTAGTAGTAGTTGAAAGGTGAGATTCTCTTCCTTTGTAGTCTAACTGGTGAACTGAAAGTCTCCCAGCTGATCCTAGTTCAGTTTGATCCAGTCTGAGTCTAACCAGGGAACAGCAGGAGGTCATGTAGGGTCGATGTACACACTCCTAACACATGACTCACCCCTGCTGATATCTACTCCGGGTGTCTCCCCCTCCTCATGGATGTCTCCATATAGCCCTGCTAGCTATCTAACACCAGCAGAGACCCTGTGGACCAGAGCTATCAGAGTTAACCTATCATACTATCATATTATTATGTAGTAGTAGTAGTAGTAGTAGTAGTAGTAGTAGTAGTAATATTAATGGTAGTAGTAATACTATTAATAGTAGTAGTAGTAGTAGTAGTAGTAATAGCTGTAGTAGTATGTCGTTGTTTTAGCCTCTGTTTGGGCTCTAGTGTGTTTAGAGGAAATTGGATTAATTCTAGTAATATTGATTATTATTATTATTACTGATTGATAATTATAGATATTATTGATTAGAATTTTTTTTTTTAAGTTAATCATCAAAGAGAGAAGAGCCTTACTCGTGATCCACCAACACTGTCAGGGTTGGGGGTCTGAGTCCCACGGAGGCCACACCTAGGGGAAGAGCATCCAACAAGTGGTGTGTGTGTGTGTGTGTGTGTGTGTGTGTGTGTGTGTGTGTGTGTGTGTGTGTGTGTGTGTGTGTGTGTGTGTGTGTGTGTGTGTGTGTGTGTGTGTGTGTGTGTGTGTGTGTGTGTGTGCGCGCCGCAGGTCCGAGGCAGGCTGGAGGCCAAGGAGAGGGCGGTGGTTGGGCGGGCCGAGAAAGACATGGAGACGCTGGAGAAAGACCTGGAGGAGCTGAGGAGGAGAGACCAGGAGATCAGCCAGCTCCTACAAACAGAGGACAATGCCCATTTCCTACAGGTGAGGAGACAGAGGGGCAGGGAGGGAAGGGGGGGAGGGGAGGGGGAAGAGGAAGGAGGGAGGGAGGGAGGGTGAGAGGAGGAGGCCAGGAGGAGGAGAATGGGGGTGGGGGAGGGATGGATGAAGACCAAGAGACCAGACAGCTTTTACAGGCCCGGGGACTGAAGCCCTCACGGATGACATCACCATGTTGACACTTTGATGGACGCCTCCCCGTTGTCGTCCTCTTTCATGATGTCACCGACACAGTGCATTATGGGCAATTCCCTCTGAATAGGCCTGCGGGTTTGCTAAGTTCACATCAGAGCCCTCAGACACTCAGAGTCCACCAGAGGACTGGACATTGACATTGGGCCCAGGAGATCAGAAAGCTCCTGCGGGCCGAGGACAACACCCCCTTCCCTCAGGTGAGGAGGGAGGAGGAGGAGGAGGGAGGAGAGGAGAGGAGAGAATGAGTCAGCAGTGACCGATGGAAAAAGACAGGCTGCGTAAGTGCTATTTAAGAATTCAATTGCCGAAGGAAGGAAGGAAGGCAGGAAGGGAGCCGCTATGTCTACTTATATTTTCCATTCCTCCTTTCACCCTCCTCCTCTTCCTCTTCCTCCTCTCCTCCTCCTCCTCCCAGGCGGCTCCCCTGCTGTGCGTCCCCCTCTCCATCGGGCGGCGCTCCAGAGCCCTCAGCCTGCCCACCGAGGCCTTCAGCGCCGCCAGGAGAGCGCTGTGCCACCTCCGGGGCCGCATGGAGGAGGTCTGCAGGGAGGAGGTGGACAAGATCAGCCGCTCAGGTGAGGAGGGGGAGACAGGCGGGGCAGAGGAGCAGGTAGACAGGTAGGAAGACAGGTAGACAGGTCGGAAGGAAGACAGGCGGAGCAGATAGGCAGGAAGACAGGTAGGAAGACTGGTAGACAGGTAGGCAGGAAGACAGGTAGGAAGACTAGTAGACAGGTCGGCAGGAAGACAGGCGGGGCAGAGGAGCAGGTAGACAGGCAGGAAGACAGACAGGTTCAGCTCATTCACACGTGTATTTGTGTGTTTGTTTTCCAGTGAATGAGAACTACGTGTCTGGTGGAGAGTGTGTAAAAGGTAAGAAACATGATACACACACACACACACACACACAGACACGCCCCCTGTGACCATGTGACCATGTGACCAGGTCCGTGGTGACCCATTTTATCAGGCTGCAGGTTTTGACATGGCATTTAACACTGAGCAGGACGGTGACGAGTTAATAATTCAGACTGAAGGGGACGGAGAGATATCTGCTACAACACACTCAACACACTCAACACACTCTGGCTCAACACACTCTGGCCCAACACACTCTGGCCCAACACACTCTGGCCCAACACACTCTGGCCCAACACACTCTGGCTCAACACACTCTGTAATTCCCTTGAGTTGAGTTGAATCCAGTTGTACGGAGGCTCGGTGATGACGGCAGTATGGAGGTGCAATAATGTCTAAACGTATATAAACCACCAGGCCTTATGCAGCGGTCCATCGTGGGGATACACAGTCTCAGGTGTGACCTTGAGGTGACCTTGACCTTCACATTACGATGAGTTGACCCTGACTCTGTCTATTTGTACACCGTCTTTCCGTGTGTTGAGCTCTCTTTTGGTTTCATGGTGTAGAACAAGCAGACTACTAAATGCCAAAGATGTAAAATAGGATGTGTACTGATGAATTGATCGGTCTCTGGGTGATTGAAATGGTATTTAAAGCAATTTGATGACACCGCACAACTAAGAAAACAAGACGTGTCCTGCGCTTTTTAAGGGATCACCAAAGGAGATGCCACAACACCCAGTGCATGTTTTTACAGACAGAGCCTCGATCACTGAGGAGGGCTGTCTTGTGAATGATGATTTGCAGAGCCAGGCTGCACATCACTCCGAGTTGCACATCACTCCGGGTTGCACATCACTCTAGGTTGCACATCACTCTAGGTTGCACATCACTCTAGGTTGCACATCACTCCGGGTTGCACATCACTCCGGGTTGCACATCACTCTGGGTTGCACATCACTCCAGATTGCATATCACTCTGGGTTGCGCATCACTCCAGATTTTATATCATTCCGGGTTGCACATCACTCCGGATTGCACATCACTCCGGGTTGCATATCACTCCGGGTTGCACATCACTCCGGATTGCACATCACTCCGGGTTGCACATCACTCTAGGTTGCACATCACTCCGGGTTGCACATCACTCTAGGTTGCACATCACTCCGGGTTGCACATCACTCTAGGTTGCACATCACTCCGGGTTGCACATCACTCCGGGTTGCACATCACTCCAGGTAGTGTGCACCCTTTCCATCCTGGTGGCAGCAGGACAAGGTGTTTGGGAATGTTGTGCATCTCACTGCCTGGTACAGGTCGTCATGGTAGTGAGCAGATGCCCCAAAGATAACATATATACTGTATATCCTGCCCCTCGTTGTCGGTCCTGTCTAGCACCCCTCTTCCATGTTGTACTTCAGATAGGTTAAAATAAATCCTAAGAGTCATTGGACCAGTCTGGCGTCGAGTCAGGACCTCCATCAGTTGTCTTGTGCGATTCCTTCAACTTCCATGATTCACTTTGGCAACTCTGGGTCAGATCACCAAGACCAGCAAAACCTTTACATTCTGTTATTAATCTCTCCCTCTCTCTCTCTCTCTCTCTCTCTCTCTCTCTCTCTCTCTCTCTCTCTCTCTCTCTCTCTCTCTCTCTCTCTCTCTCTCTCTCTCTCTCTCTCTCTCTCTCTCTCTCTCTCTCTCTCTAGCAGTACCAGCGTCTCTCTCCTCCTTGTCTCTGCAGCCAGCTGACCAGAGGATGAGAGCCGCTTTCCTCAGGTGTAAGTACAACACTCCCTCCTCCTCCTCTTCCTCCCTCTCTCCCCCTTTATCTCCCTTCTTTCCATGCTTCCCGTTGACCAGTTAATGAGAGCAACCTGAGAGCAACCCATCTCTCTCCATACCTCCTTTTTTTCTTTCCTCCCCCATGTCATCCTCTATTCTCGCCCCTCTGTCTTTCCACCTTCTTGTTCCTTACCGGTCCCTCTCTCTAGCCGGTGAACGAGAGGCCCCCGCTGGGCAACCCGAGAGCCCCGTCTGGCTTTTTGTTGGATCCTCATCAATGATGGATGGCGATCATACTGTATTTATGACACCCAGTCACCTTGTTAAGATGGGTGTCGTGTCCCGGGGTACAAGCCAGCTGACAGGGCGAGAGCACGCCCGGCACCGTGTTGTGTCTCAATAATTCATCGTGGTTCAGAGGAGGATTAAGGCCATGTGTCATATGTCCCCCTCGCTGCCAAAACGCCGGCCGGATGTCTGTCGCTCGGCAGGTCCAGACATTTCCATGGAACAGCGAGAGGTGGATAAACGCAACTCTAGGGAAGACGGGAATGTTTTAAAGGAAAGAAAGATCTGGTGGCTAGGCCCATGTGGGTCCAGAGTCGGGGGTCTTAACACGACCACTTCACTCTTTTTGATAGTAGTAAAAATATAGATCTTCACAGCCAAGAAAAAGTCAACAATGACAAAGATCAGTCGGATGAAAAGCCAGATAAAACAAAACTGGATCAAATGAAAGGACTAAATAAATATCAGACCAGGCATCGAGGATAAGATGAGTAAAAGCAGTCTGAGGATCTCAGGCTGCAACAGGCCTGAGCTGATCTATGATTCACAGGGACATCGAATAGCAGCAACACCAACAGGCTTCTGGTGCAGCTCTCACCCTTCAACTCTGTCTGGTCTACTCTGGTGGGGGGGGGGGGCTTTGTTCAGGCCTGGAAGAGTTTTGAAAGCCAGAACCTTCAGTAATCGTTGAGTCATTGGTATTGATCAACAACCTGATCAATCCAGCAGTTATGTTAGGGTCATTTTGTGCAATGGGGTAGTAATATCTCTCTGTTCTCCCCCTCCGTCTCCCCCTTCCTCCAGATTCCTGCCGTCTGTCCCTGGACCCCGACACGGCCCACCCCACCCTGGTCCTCCTGGAGGGTCCCCAGGGGGCGCACTGCGGCGAGGAGCCCCAGTCCTACCCCCCTCACCCCCAGCGCTTCGACTCGGTGGCCCAGGTCCTGTGCCGGGAGGGCCAGTTCGGCGGGGCCAGCTACTGGGAGGTGGAGTGGCGGGGCGGGGGCTGGGTCGACATCGGCGTCACCTACCGCGGCATCGGACGCAAGGGGGGCGGCAAGCCCTGCCTGCTGGGGCGCAACGAGAACTCGTGGCGGCTGAGGTGCACGCACGCCGGCTACGCCGCCTGGCACGACAACCGCAAGACCACGGTGGCCGTGCCGCCCTGCCCCAGGATCGGCGTGTTCCTGGAGCGCCAGAAGGGGGCGCTGTCCTTCTACGGCGTGTCAGACACGGTGGTGCTGCTGCACACCTTCCGCTGCCCGTTCTCCCAGCCGCTGTACCCGGCGTTCCGCCTGGACCTGGACTCCACCCTGCTCATCTGCCCCCATGAGGGGGGCAACGGGAACACACCCTAAAGCCCTAAATACCCCCCCCATCCAGGACCACAGGGCACAGGGAAGGGCTGATTACACATCATTACTAGAGAGGCTGCAGGTCAGGAATCAAACACTAATGGAGGGAAAGAAGAGGACCTCGATCTCTCTCTCTCTGTCTGTCTCTTTTTTTATCTCTCTCTTTATCTATCTGTCTGTCTCTCTTTATCTATCTCGTTCTCTCTCTCTCTTTCTATCTTATCTCTCTCTCTCTCTCTCTCTCTCTCTCAGTATTGAAGGACTCTCACTCTGAGCTCTGTAACGTACAATCCAACTGCTACTGGACAGACAAAGTGCTGTGATGGATGTGTTGGTTTTCCTCTGCAGGTTTAGAAAAGCCTGAAAAAAAAAATGTTAAATTAATTTGAGCATTTTTCGTTTTTGAAAAGTTTGGGAATCCCTCGAAAAACTGTTGAAAAAATGTTTTCAGTCTGGATGTTCAGTGCAGAGGTTGTAAAACGTATTCACCCCCTGTGACTTTTTGCAGGGTTTGTTTGTGCTACAAAATACATTTAATTGGGATTTTTACTCTAAAATGTACTTTTTTGAGACACCAGAAACTGGAATCGAATACCATCCACAAGTGACTATTCAACACTGGGCTTCATAGGCAGAAAACAGCCCACTTCCTGCATTGAGTGAAGTCAGGAGGTAAAATTAGAGCAATTTTGAAATCAAATGTCTCACTATCACCTGAAGAATGAATAATATGTGTACTAATATCTGATATTTTATACCAAAAATCCCAACTTCATTTATTTTGCAGCACAAGAAAATGTGCAGGTGAATATGTTTTATAGACATTTGATCTCATCGTCACCATCGGTCACTTCAGATATTATTTGTTGTGAAGGATAATCAATACAGCGGGGTCACACTGCCCAGCAACATGCACCATATAGACCAAAACATCAAACTCATTCAAGACATGAAGGTCTGTGTAGGAACCCTGTGTGTGGCCCTCCTGCAGATGATACCATTTCTGGTCCTCGACAGTAAACTGCCAATCATATCATCCCTACTGGACTCTGTATTAGTCCTGCTTGTCTTGTTGACTGGTGCACAGGGTCAGATGTAACTGATGTAACTGTCCCTTGTGATACTTGGGGTCAGTGCCTATGTGGAAACCTGGCTTGGATGTCACTGGGGTTATCAAGTGGTCACCTTCCATCAGAAATGTTTCCCATGACATGTCAGCTGACATCACACCTACACGGTCTGGCCAAAAGTCAGTGGACCCCCCTACTAGTTATTGAGTTCAGGTGTTCCTCAGGGTTTGGGCTTGGCCCCTTAGTTCCAGTGAAGGTAATCTTAATGCTACAGGATACCAAGACATTTGGGGAAGGCCCTTTGCTGTTCCAGCATGACTGAGACCCTGTGCACAAAGCCAGGTCCATAAAGACATGGTTAGACCAGTTTGGTGTGGAGGAAGTGGACTGGCCTGCACAGAGCCCTGACCTCTGACCTCAACCCCACTGAACCTTAGGGAGGAAGTAACGCCGATGGCGAGCCAGGCCTTCTCATCCAACATCACTGCCTGACCTCACTAATGCTCTTTTGGCTGAATGGGCACAAACTCCCACAGACACTCCAACAGCTTGTGGAAAGCCTTCCTGAAGAGTGGGGGGGTCCAACTCCATATTAATGCCCATGGTTTTAGAATGGGATGTCCAGCAAGCTCAGATAGGTGTGATGGTCAGGTGTCCACTGAGTGTATATTTAGTACCTCTGAAGAGCCACAGGGAGACATGAAGCATCACTGGTGTCAAAAACCACATGGCCGCAAAAAGTCTGTTTTTCAGGAATGAAGAAAAGGTCGATTTTCTCACCGGCACTCATGTATTTTTTTTAAATACACAGTGGCATTTTATCAGGTTTCAAGCAGCCGGAGGGTTGACAAATACACTCAACCTATAGATGATCGTGCAAACGTGCAACTCAAGTCGGAGAAAAAAAAACAAATTTGCAGTTAGATGGGTTTTTTTTTCCTGCAACAGAAGCCAGCTCTCGTTTGATCAGCCTTACTGCCATGTGATGTGGGAAACTTTCACACCGAGATTCTCATGATGAAATTGACCTGCAAGAGCGAGCTCAGCCTCAGGTGTACAAATCCGACGCCATACTGAAGCAGATGCTCCTCTCGGGTTATGAGGTTGTTTTTTACGGTGATGAGACTATTTGTGAGACGTTCACACCGCAGCCCTTCATGCTCAATTCCAAATTGCTGCTCATATCTGATTTGTTTTGGACCGTTCGTATCTATTCTAAGAGTGACAAAAGACATCCCCTCTGATTTTGTACCTGCGCTTCTCCTGGTTGTGTCGAACACATTTCTGAAGAGTTGTGACTAAATCGAAGCATCTCCCCAAATACCAAATGAAGTTGTCTACTTCACTTTCTTTCCACCGTCGTGTCTCGTCGCCATGGGCGCCAAACGTACCTCCATTTGGTGACCAAACTAATTCTCACATTCTCAGGTAAATGAATTAAGATTTTTTTTTTGTTGGCAGCACTGAGAAAGTCCAATTTGAGTCTCATGTGGGTTTGACCTCGACATCCAGTGTTGTGACCTCTTGATCTGTGTCATCAGTACTTGTGAGGTGGAGAAGTCAGCATGGGGCCGCAGTGTGAACGTAGTCTTCATGTCTTTGCTGATTACATTTTTCGCTCCGTCTCGTGACTCGTGTTTCCATCTGGCAGCGGTCTGATCGTAGCGTTGGAGAGGTTTAAAGTATCTGCTTGCAGTGTAATTGTAATGAGGTTTCCACCGTCCAGCGGCGAGCAGGATCAGCATTTCAAACCAAGATACTGTTGTGATGAAATTATCATCTGCAAGAGCGACTCCACCCTGAAACGTAACCGGATGGAAAAGCTTTTACTGTACTGAGAGCTTTTCTTGGGTTATGTTACGTATTTTTTTTCTATGTTACATTGAAGCTTTCTGTTGAAATGGTGCTACTCCAGAAGATTGTGATTTCTTGACCGAGCACTGTCTAAGGCCTCGTAGCTCTGCAACTCAACTACTAATCAAGCTTAAGATGATATTGGGATCGGCACTTTTAAATCCAAAGAAACCGCAATATATATATAGAAAACACTTTTCAAAGGCATGTCAAAAGTATTTACATTAACAACATGAACATTTATAACAAAATAATCATAATAGCAGAAAAAAGAAAAAATGCATTAAAGCTTTCAGAACATACGTTACATACGGTTTCATAAAAGCAAGTCTATGAAAGTTTATGTTAAGTGATTTTGAAGACGTTACTGAAGTTGCCGGCTTGATCTCCTCTGGCAGGTCGGTCCAAAGCAAGGGGATCTCTTTTTGCCATCAAGTGCATTATTCCACAAAGATGTAAAAACTGTAATATGAACTGAGCTGCCCACGCCGGCTTTTTCAAACCAAATTCATTCTCCTTGTAGCGTTTTCTCCACCAGCCCCCCCCCCCCCGCCCAGGCTTCCTCTGCTGTTCTGTGACGTGACTGAAATGTGCTGTATTTGTCTGAGTGTTGCTTTTTTTCCTAGATGAGTTCATTTCAACTTGGCTCCCAATAAATTGAACCGTGGAAGTTTGAATGGCAAGTCTTGTGCTATTTTTCTTGTCAACTGCTAACCAATAGATAGTCCATAAATAACAACATATGGGTGTATAAAAAAAAGCCATAGCTTGATAATTAAGATGTATTAACTTCGCAAATGGGTGTTATGAGTTTTTCATTGAGATACATGAAAACAACACTGGCCATCTCGGCTAAAGGGCTGCACAGGGTTTAAAGGTGAAAGTTTATTAGATTCCACGAAAGCATTATCGTGTGTACACAAACTTTTCTGGTGCATATGTCTGATGTTTACAGGTTTTTATGTATTGTTTAAATATGTAGTAATGTATTTACTGCTGGGCGATGCGTAGCCAGAAAGACCCTGGGAGATATGAGACATAAAGCTTAGTGCTCAGCGGTTTGCTCAATAAGGACCTTAAAATGATGATTTCTGGAGGTTTCCCATCCAGTTGTAAGCATGCAATAGTTCAAGAAATCCAACTTGGATCCCACAATTGTGATTAAATATAGATCTGATCTTCCTTGTCGTAATCTCTCAACTACTGTCAATTTCAATCTTTAATCTAAATTCCTTTCTGGTTATTGAGTCAAATGTATTTATAAATGTATAGCCCTTAATCATGGTTACAGTTTCAAAGAGCTTCACAATGCCCACATGATGAAAACCCCCAACACCCCCCAACCTCGGACCCTCGCAGAGGACATGGAAAAAATCTCACAAATCCTTTTAGGAGAAAATGGAAGAAAGGTTGGGAGGGGCTGGTCAGAGAGGGATCCCCTGCTAGGACGGTCAGGCCGGACCATCTGCTTCATAGTACTGAGTCGGCTCACCTGAAGGCCTCAGTGCAACATTTAATACAGTTAATCACACAATACTTTATGACCCTAAATATTAGGCTGGCATTTCAGATGCTGCTAGTAGGTTCAGCTCTCATTGTCTGTCTCAATAGGTAATGCATCCTCTTCAGACTATATAACCTGCGGTGTCCCACAGGGATCTATGCTAGGCCCTGTTATATTCGCCCTATACATGTTCACATGACGTTCCATACATTTTCTGATTAAATTGTCTAAGATAACAAGAAACAAACACAATGATGACACATTTCAATTTTCCGTCCTTGTGCAGCAGCCCACAGAGTCAACAGCACCCCAGTTCCTCTTTCCAGATAAAAAGGATATTAATATTATGTATTATTTGAGGACAAACCCTGTGCAGGTTGGAGGAACCAAACGTTCCTCAAAGCATTTTGTCATAGACCTCAGTGGATTTTTCTAAATAGGATACACAGTTTGTCTTCGGATTATTTGTGTCCTGCAAGGAAAGCAAGGAAAAACAATTATTTCTTCTAGATTTATATATTACTTGTTACTATAAAGAGATGGTGAACTCTGATGACCTGGAATCAGGCATGGAAATAAACACGCCACATGTTGACATTAAGGGTTTTGGCTGGAGGAACTTAAAGGAATAGAAAACATACTTTTCAATCTTTGAAGTAGTCAGTACACTGTTATAAAAAAAAAGGTCTAGTATCCACCCAGTTATTTGTTATTTATTGTTGATGAGCTATTATCTGCAGCATATGAATGAAATGGTTTGAATGAATGCTCTGTTGCATCTTTTTTTATATTTATTTGATTAATCTGGAGCTAAGCAAGATTATTAATTGATGTTCAGTCATGGTTATAATTTCAATGATTAGTTAATAGCTTTACCATAAATGTTCTATTTATTATTAAAACTTTCAAATATTATGTGAATGGAATAGTGTCCCAATAGTGTCCCAATGCACCCAGCCCGTGTCCCAGTGCACACAGCCCATGTCCAGGTGCACCCCTTGCTACTGTAAGTAAAAATCAATACAATGTCAGTTCTGTCCCACAGTGCCCGGTCTCCCCTACTGTGGAACAACCTACCCAAGGGCTAGCTAAACAAGTTCAGTGTTTTAAATCACAAGCCCGTTTTAATAAACTTGCTCTCTGTAACGATCCTGAGATTCATACTTGTTTTGTTTTCATTTATTATTGACTTATTAACTGTTAACTAAGTTCGATATAATAAACACATATCAGATAATGTGTTATCATCTATATGATCGGTAAAGCAACTTCATGACCTGTTTTTGAAAAGTTTATTTGGAAAAGTTTACAAGTTTCCTTTTTTTCTTTGGCTGCAGCCTCATTGGTTCATTCTGTGAGAATGCTGTCACGTGACTCCCCCGGATATAAACACATGTCATATGACTCTGGGCTTGTTTTCCAACATGGCGGCCTCGTCGCAGCTGCTGGTCCTGTCTGTCCTCCTCGTTCAGAGAGGGGTGCTGGGCTTCCCCCTCGGCCAGGACGGCCCGCGCGCCGCGACCTGCGGATACGAGGTCAGCTGATCTCTCGGTGTTTCAGATGTAGTTTAGGTGGATAACGTCACCGCGGCTGGTGTAGTTTTGGCTCCATGTCGTTATGGACACTTTCATTTTCGTTCTGGTTTCATGCTATTTTACAGTGATTGTAAACGGAAGTAAATTGAATTGTTCCTCTAAAAAAACGGACGAATGTTTGCTCAAAGTGTGTCTGTCTGTCTGTCTGTCTGTCTTGTCTGTGTAGTCATGCCATGCTACAGTGCCCAACATGCTGAACGTCCACCTGATCCCTCACACCCATGATGATGTTGGCTGGCTCAAGACTGTAGACCAGTATTATTATGGAGGTCAGTTGTGCACACATACACACACACACACACACACACACACACACACTCTCTCTCTCTCACACTCACAGACAATCTATATCTATATACTTACTTAGTTTTGTTTTTATTTAGTTTCAGTTCTGCTTTTAGTATTTCTGGTAGCGGTGGTGTTTTTTAAAGGTGTAATGACAGAAGCTGGTTCATTGTCAACTAACTTAAAGTTCGCCTGGTTTCATTCTGCACTAAAGAAAAGCTCCAGCAGACTCAGCAGAAATCTGACTTCTGATTGTTGAGCTCAACAAGTCCTTCTGCAGGATAGCGCCATCCTGTGGTGGCTCTGTTTCACCCTGCACATAAACAAAGAGACGAAAAACTAAAGACATTTCACACAGGCTAGATGTTAATTTAGCTTTACAAGTAGACAACATCATTTTAGTTTCTGCTTTTTATTTAATTTTATTCCAGGTCAAGACATTGTTTTTTAACACCTAGTCACCTAGTCAGTTTAGATTTTAACCATCAGTGTGCATGCATGTAAACACACACTTGGTACAAGGGACTGAACAGAACCTCACATACAATAAGTGATAGTATATCCTGATTTCCTCACATGGCCATATAACGTGTTGCTGTGTGTCTCTGGTCATCACAGGCAATGTTTGACCTAGCTTGTATAAATCACATGTCTGTCTTTATAGTGAGGAGGGCCATGTCTTAAACTGGTGACCATCATCAGTGCTTGACCTATGTCTGTTATTTTATGAGTGTGCTTGTGTAATCAGAACATCAGAGAACATCGTAGAACAGAGAAAGTACCTGTTATTAACTTGAACCCAAAGAAGAGTCACAAATGTGCAGAACCTGCCAGGTTTTGCAAGTGTTTAAAAGTGTGTGTGTGTGTGTGTGTGTGTGTGTGTGTGTGTGTGTGTGTGTGTGTGTGTGTGTGTGTGTGTGTGTGTGTGTGTGTGTGCAGACCGTAACGACATCCAGCATGCGGGGGTGCAGTACATCCTGGACTCGGTGGTGGACCAGCTGCTGAAGAACCCCGACAGGAGGTTCATCTACGTGGAGACGGCCTTCTTCTACCGCTGGTGGAAGCAGCAGAGCTCCAGCATGCAGCAGACGGTCAAACAGCTGGTCAATGAAGGTGAACACACACACACACACACACACACACACACACACACACGTTTACATTTAAATTTAGTTAAAAGGGTTAAAAAAAAATCAATTTTCTCATTGGTCAATTGGTATTTTAGAAAAATACTGATACCTGAAAATCGTCAGTCAAAAATTTCAAAAACACAGATGAGTCTGTCCTTGAACGTTCTCTCACATGAAAGTGTCCACCAGATGGCAGTCACGGTCCTGCAAACTGTAGCTCACATTTTGGAACGTTTATCCAGATCAACTTAGAGTGACTACAACAACAGAATCAGCTTCACTTGGCACCCAGACATAGGGTTGGTATACTACTGCAAATGGTATACTACTGGTGTACTAGTTGCAAATAGTTTCCTGTGTGAGGTAAAGAAATAAGAGCCAAAGGTAGAAAAGTGCAACGTGAAAACACACACTCTTAGTAAATCATCACCCACACCACCCTTGTGATTTTTTATTCCCAGCATTTTATTTTGTTGATTCAAATTGACCGAAGCACCATAAACGTTTTATTGGTTCTCAGAGTTGTCCATCATTTGACTCCGAAGGCGTGACACAGTTTGTCTCTCTCTCTCTCTCTCTCTCTCTCTCTCTCTCTCTCTCTCTCTCTCTCTCTCTCTCTCTCTCTCTCTCTGTCTCTCTCTCTCTCTCTCTCTCTCTCTCTCTCTCTCTCCCTCCCTCCCTCTCTCGCCCCGCTCAAAGGCCGCCTGGAGTTCGTGAATGGCGGCTGGTGTATGAGTGACGAGGCCACCACCCACTACAGCGCCGTCATCGACCAGATGACCATGGGCCTGCGCTTCCTCAACGACACGTTCGGGCCCTGCGGTCGCCCCCGGGTGGCCTGGCACATCGACCCCTTCGGCCACGCCCGCGAACACGCCTCCATGTTCGCTCAGGTAGCTGCCAATGACGGAGGACGCAGTTTCACACAGAAGACACGTTGTTGTATATTGTACGTACCGGGGTTGTGGTCAAGACCGTCTTCGTCCAGTCCCGAGTCCTTTCAAAGACCAGGTCCGAAGGGATGTAGATCTTATATAACAATACTGGAGATGTTATGCTGGTAAAATATCAATATCCAAAAGTGTAAAATCATAGATCTCCAATCCAGGGAAGGAAACCCTCCGTCTGCTGGTATGAAAGTAATGAAAAGCCTTTATTAAAGAGGCTACAGCGTTAAAGACCTGGTTCAGGACCTGGTCTTCATTAGGATCCCCCTTGATTGGATCAACAGGCAAATGGTCAAAACAAATGATCTAAAATGTGCCTGGAATAATGTCATGCCAGGGAGCGTTTTCCTGACGACGCAGGCTTTTTCATTTTACCCGTTCATTCTCCACCCAGCCAGGGATTCAAACCGGCAACCTTTCCGTCCCAAACGCCTCTAAGCTTTAGGCTAACCGTGGCTTGCGCGTTTTGTTCCAGATGGGCTACGACGGCTTCTTCTTTGGTCGTCTGGACTACCAGGACCGGGCTCGCAGGATGGTGGAGAAGGACCAGGAGCTCCTGTGGAGGGCCTCCGACAGCCTGGCGCCCCCCGTGGCCGACCTCTTCACCGGTACCCCACCCTTACCCACCCCAACACCTAACCCCAGTACGTAGCCTAACATCCTCACTCAATTTTAAAGCTCTTGACCTTTGCCCCCCCAGGGATCCTACCAAACGGGTACAACCCCCCCGAGGGCTTCTGCTGGGACCAGTCCTGCGACGACCCACCGATCAGAGACGACCCCGACCTGGAGGACTACAATGTCGACGATGTGGTGAATCGCTTCCTGATCATCGCCAACAGCCAGGTCAGACACACACACACACACACACACACACACACACACACACACACACACACACACACACACCTGCAAGTTTTAAGGCAACACATCATATTTCTGTTCTGTTCACTGTTCACATCCCCCACAAACCCTTTTGTAACCATTCACTCTCCTCCTCCTCCTCTTCCTCCCCCTCTTCATCATCCTCCTCCTCCTCCTCTCTCAGGCTTCGGTGTACAAGACCAATCACATCATCATGACCATGGGCTCCGACTTCCAGTATGAGAACGCCAACCTGTGGTACAAGAACCTGGACAAGCTGATCCACTACGTCAACGCCCGGCAGGCCGGCGGCAACAAGGTCAACCTGCTCTACTCCACCCCCTCCTGTTACCTCCAGGAACTGCACCGGGCCAACCTCACCTGGTAGGAAGCACCGGGAGGGTTAACGGACATAAACACACTTAACCATTCTCGTATATGCTATATCCACCTATATTGTGCACGCTTTTTTAGGAATAGCGTGGGGAGGAACAGAGTAGCCATCTTACTGAAATTGTTCAGATGCTCAGTTTCCCTTCATGCCTTGCGCTACGTCCCAGAAACCCCCGTGGGAAACTGTTTGCAACTCCTTCAAGACTCCTTTTGTAAAATCCCTGCAGCAGTGTATCATGGTTCATAGAAGAAGGGCTGATGTATACACTCTGATAAAAATGTCTGGTTGTAAATGTCGTCCGTTATGTTTCCGACAGCGGCGTTCCTCTCTGCCTTTGCTAACGAGCAGCGTTCACTAGCTAACCGTGTTTTTAATGTTTCCACCCCAGGGCTTTGAAAACCGATGATTTCTTCCCGTACGCAGACAACGCTCATAATTTCTGGACGGGCTACTTCACCAGCCGACCGGCCCTGAAACGATACGAGAGGCTCAGCAACAGCCACCTGCAGGTAGACCGAGGCAACTGCACCCTCACGGCTGATACCGATCCACTTTACCCATGTTACATGTTACTGATTATCGCTGTCGTCGGGTGAAAACCTTAAAATCCTTTTCATGTTTTTACTTTGATGGAAGGATTACATGATCCTCTATGGGCTGAGTAAATGATATGACCCCTTTCAAAAACCTATTGGATGAATTCATAAATGCAGTCCTCCATTTTCTTTGGAACCACTTTTCTGCTTTTGGTGACGAAGACCAAGAAGTCTGTTTTTGTTCGTTTCCTCAAAAGCTGACGATTTGGCCGATACACATTTGGAGATTCAATGTTTTCACTCGACATCAGCGACCAACTAGAACTGTGAGAGGGAGGAAGGAAGGAAGAAGTCCTCAGTTGTTTTGTGTCTTTTGGTTTTCCTGCAGACCTGTAACCAGCTGGAGGTGCTGGGCGGGCCCGTCTCCAGGAGGGGGCCGTTCGGGGAAGGTGACAGCCAGATGTTGAGTAAGACTCCGTTTTAGTTACTTCATACTGTGATGCACTACTGTCATGTTTAATGGAGCCCCTGTCACGACTCCATTAAACATGATGGGGAATCAATTTTTATAGAGAAACAATTGTGCTTTTATTGATGAGAATCGCATTGAACGTTTAAAAAGGTTTTTTTTATTGCGGTGAAGTTTATTCTAGGCTGTACTTTATAACCCTATCTATGTGTGTATTGATTTCAGATGCCAAATGGTGAAATGGCTGAAGAGCTTAACACATCTTTACTGTGTAATCCTCTTTACAAACATTATTTCCTAGTTTCTTGTGTCTTGACAGTTTTGACAATCAGCAGCTCAGGACTTTGTTACTTATACAAATACATATAATAATAATAATAATAATAATAATAATAATAATAATAAAAAAACATCTTTCTTTTATCTAAACTGTCATATTAGTAGATTAATAGATTAATAGACGAGAGGATGTGAATGAATCTAATTGGCTAATGTGATTGACAGCAGTGCCCTGTGATTGGAGGAGAGCAGCGTTGACGTCTGTGTTCTGTGCTCTGATTGGCAGAGAAGGCCATGGCGGTGGCTCAGCACCACGACGCCGTGTCGGGGACGGAGAAGCAACACGTCGCCAACGACTACGCCCGGAGGCTGGCCGGGGGCTGGCAGCGCTGCCAGGTACCACAGTCCTGCAAATACTGTAGTTTTTAAGAGAAGAGACTTATTACTTTCTTTCAAAATGCATCCCACAATGCAAAGTGTCGGCACATGAACATCCTGCAAAAAAAAACAAAAAAAAACAACATGGTATATTACAGCAATAATACACCAGAGGACTTTTTATGGGAGCAGCGGTGATGAAATGGGCTGCTTGGCTGAAACTACCTGTCATATATTTCTTTTTTTGTTATCCATTGTATGACAAATGACTCAGCATTGCATTGTGGGATGGTTTGGAAGACTCGACGACCTCCTGGCCTGGAGGCCGACGTCTTTAAGTTTTTATGTTCTCGTCTGTCTCAGGTTCTGGTCAGTAACAGTCTGGCTGCTCTCAGCGGCTCGTCTGCTAAACGTGTCTACTGCGACAACCTCAACATCAGTGTGTGTCCTCTCACCGAGTCCAGCAACAAGGTGAGACACACACACACACACACACACACACACACACACACACGCCAGGTTTCTAAATATCAGGGTGTTTGCAGATCCTGAAAAAGTCTTAAAATGCCTTTAATTGTATTATTTAACCCTTACATGCTCCTGAATACAGTTAATATAGTATCAGTCCATATTCTGATTCTACTTTGTTTAATAATTTGTCTAATTTTCATTTTCACATTTTCGTTTTTCTTCAGTTGATTTCAGCAGACACCCTGAATACTCTCTACTTTAACAGTACAATACTATATATTATCTACTTTAGATCCTGTGTGAAAGCAGACAGTCAATACATTTTGTCGTCAATGGCTAGAATGATGCTCAACCCCCCCCCCCTCTCTCTCTCTCTCTTTCTCTCTCTCTCTCTCTCTCTCTCTCTCTCTCTCTCTCAGTTCTCAGTGAATGTGTACAACCCCCTCGCTCGGCCGGTCACCTGGCCGGTCAGGCTGCCGGTAAATGGAACGTCGTACGCCGTATCAGACGCCAGCGGCAAACCCGTGGACAGCCAGGTCAGTGTGTGTGTGTGTGTGTGTGTGTGTGTGTGTGTGTGTGTGTGTGTGTGTGTGTGTGTGTGTGTGTGTGTGTGTGTGTGTGTGTGTGTGTGTGTGTGTGTGTGTGTGTGTGTGTGTGTGTGTGTGTGTGTGTGTGTGTGTGTGTGTGTGTGTGTGTGTGTGTGTGTGTGTGTGTGTGTGTGTCACAGTTGATCCACTGTAATGGTGTCATAGTGGAGTCGATGTTCCCGTCAGGTTCAGCGGTACCTTACTCTCCTCTCCACCTCTGTCCCAGGTGGTCCCGGTGTCCAAAGCCACCCGGCAGGTGAGGAAGGACCGGGGGTCCGCTGCCAACGAGCTGGTCTTCCAGGTCCAGGCTCCTCCTCTGGGCTACAGCACCTACTCCGTGTCCCTGCTCCGGGGGGGGCCTCCACCGGCCTCCACCCAGCGCCGGACCCCCCCCGCCATCCAGAACAAGGTCTGCTCTCTCATGTAGCTTCAGATTACTTTTGATCTTTGATCTTTGAACCTTTTTGAAGTTTTTGTTTTGATGTGTGTGTGTGTGTGTGTGTGTGTGTGTGTGTGTGTGTGTGTGTGTGTGTGTGTGTGTGTGTGTGTGTGTGTGTGTGTGTGTGTGTGTGTGTGTGTGTGTGTGTGTGTGTGTGTGCGCGTGCGCGTTTCAGTTCCTGCGAGCGACCTTTGACCCAGACACAGGCCTCCTGAGCAGCCTCAGCAACCTGGAGACCAAACAGACCATCAACCTGACACAGAACTTCTACTGGTCAGTTTCTCACACACACACACACACACACACACACACACACACACACACACACACACACACACACACACACGTACAGTACCAGTCAAAAGTTTGGACACACTTACTCATAGAAAGGGTTTTTCTTTATTTTTACAATTTTCCACTATTTTAGAATAATAGTAAAGTCATCAAAACTGAAATAACACAAAAGGAATTATGCAGTGACCAAAAAATAAATAAATAAATAAAAACTATCTTATATTTTAGATTCTTCAAAGTAGAAACCCTTTGGCATTAACAAGCAAATAAATTCCACAAATTAACTTTTAAAGGCCACAATCACTATGTGAGTGTTTAAAATGATGATTTAATCATTGTGGTTCAACATTCTCCACCTCTAAAGTCTAAATGAAAACTACTTGTTGGGGGTGCGTTTCAATTTAATTAAAATGTAAGTTTTGAAAATAAATTCATACACAGGCATCAACTTCTCTATTTGTCTAAGAACATTTCGAGCATTTAAGCATCAAGCCTTTATATCAAAATGTCATGAGAAGATCATGAGAAACAAAAACACGTGTGTCCAAACTTTTGACTGGTACTGTATGTACACTCAGTAAGACCACCTGGACCACCTCCCTATAGTAAATGTTGTTTGTCTGTTGTAAACGTCCCAGGTACAACGCCAGCGACGGGAACAGCTCGGACAGCGACCAGCCGTCGGGGGCGTACATCTTCAGACCCAACTCCTCCTCGCCCTTCATCGTCAGCACGACGGCCCAGACCGAGAGCCTGCAGGTGGACTGAACCTCACACACCGGATACCTTCAGCTTAACACTTTTACTTCTGACGGTCACCGTGTGGTGTTCAGACGCACTTGAGTTTACTTACAGCTGCGCAATAAGAATACTCATTCCTGATTGGCCAATGGTACTGAGGTCATTCAGACTTCATCTAATCGTATCACTCCGCAGTCAAGAGGTCGAGTTGATTTGTTGATTTCTAAATCAAAGTAGTAAATGAGACACTTTGTTACTCTTTGGTTACTGCAGATGATATGAGAGTAATATGAGATCTATATGTTTTCCTCATAATGGTCTCAGTTGGTACATATGGTCCACGTTTCCCATTGTTTTGTCTCGTCAGATCGACTGTCTGACCTCTTACTGCTGTAATCCAGTTTCATTCATATTCTCGTCTAAACGTTTCTACTTTAAATGGATTTGTCAAGTTTGTAGTTTTCCCCCGTTTGTATTTCTGCTTTCCTATTTGCTGCTGCGACGGCCCACTGACCCCAGTACAGACCCCAGTACAGACCCCAGTACAGGCCCCAGTACAGACCCCAGTACAGACCCCAGTACAGACCCCAGTACAGGCCCCAGTACAGACCCCAGTACAGACCCCAGTACAGACCCCAGTACAGGCCCCAGTACAGACCCCAGTACAGGCCCCAGTACAGACCCCAGTACAGACCCCAGTACAGGCCCCAGTACAGACCCCAGTACAGACCCCAGTACAGACCCCAGTACAGGCCCCAGTACAGACCCCAGTACAGGCCCCAGTACAGACCCCAGTACAGACCCCAGTACAGACCCCACTGCAGACCCCAGTACAGGCCCCAGTACAGACCCCAGTACAGACCCCAGTACAGACCCCACTGCAGACCCCAGTACAGGCCCCACTGCAGACCCCAGTACAGGCCCCAGTACAGACCCCAGTACAGACCCCAGTACAGACCCCGCTGCAGACCCCAGTACAGGCCCCACTGCAGACCCCAGTACAGGCCCCACTGCAGACCCCAGTACAGGCCCCACTGCAGACCCCAGTACAGGCCCCACTGCAGACCCCAGTACAGGCCCCAGTACAGGCCCCAGTACAGACCCCACTGCAGACCCCAGTACAGGCCCCACTGCAGACCCCAGTACAGGCCCCAGTACAGGCCCCAGTACAGACCCCAGTATAGACCCCAGTACAGACCCCAGTACAGACCCCAGTACAGACCCCAGTACAGACCCCAGTACAGGTCCCAGTACAGACCCCAGTACAGACCCCAGTACAGGCCCCAGTACAGGCCCCAGTACAGACCCCAGTACAGGCCCCAGTACAGGCCCCAGTACAGGCCCCAGTACAGGCCCCAGTACAGACCCCAGTACAGACCTCAGTACAGACCCCAGTACAGGCCCCAGTACAGGCCCCAGTACAGACCCCAGTACAGGCCCCAGTACAGACCCCAGTACAGACCCCAGTACAGGCCCCAGTACAGACCCCAGTACAGACCCCAGTACAGGCCCCAGTACAGACCCCAGTACAGGCCCCAGTACAGGCCCCAGTACAGACCCCAGTACAGGCCCCAGTACAGACCCCAGTACAGACCCCAGTACAGGCCCCAGTACAGACCCCAGTACAGACCCCAGTACAGACCCCAGTACAGACCCCAGTACAGACCCCAGTACAGGCCCCAGTACAGGCCCCAGTACAGACCCCAGTACAGACCCCAGTGGGATCATTAGATTCATTCTGATTGATAGTATTGGTATTTTGACGATATTGAAAGTTTGTCGCTACAGTTGAACAGGGTCCAAGTTCTGATAGAATCTGAATGATGTTGTTCCACATAAAGACTAAAAGTTATTAAGAAACTAAACAGGATTATCATTTATCTCCCTTTTCACCCTCCCCCCCTCACTACCTCGCCTCCTCTTTCTTCTCTCCTTCCTTCCCTCCCTCCCTTCCTTCCTCCCCAGACCCCGGTGGTCCAGGAGGTGAGGCAGTGGTTTGGTCCCTGGGTGTCTCAGGTGGTTCGTCTCCACGGCGACAGCAGGGCTCTGGAGCTGGAGTGGACCGTCGGGCCGCTGCCCATAGAGTGAGTACCGGTACCACGTCTTCTCTCTATGCTGTTTTAACGCAAATGTACCACGTTTAATCTTTCTGCACGGTGATTACATTTTTTATTTGATCTGTTTTGTCTTTTATAGACGTCCTTGTTTTAAATGTCTTTTGAACTACCTTGTGTATGAAAGGTGCTCTCTATAAAGTTGACTTACTGTGGACCTGCAGGGTTCACCTAGAACCACTAGAGGGCGCCCATGTTCTGTACAGTGTGAGTGTGTGTGTGTGTGTGTGTGTGTGTGTGTGTGTGTGTGTGTGAGAGCAGCAGTGATGGAGACAACAGGGTCACCATCTCGTATATAAAGACTCCCACGCGCTGCGCTCTTGTATAAATGATCAGTTTCTGTCTCTCTGTCTCTGGGTGGTTCTTCCTCTGCACCCTCGGGTGGGGGGGGGGGTGCAGGGACGATAGTCAGAAACGATCGTCACGTGTATCAGTGAGGGGGCTCCTGCTTCTGCTGCATTTAAATGTTAATCACTCTTGTGTTGGGATCGGCGTGGGGGCTCGGTGTGGGTGGTGATTTTTACAATCGTTTTATTTTGAAAGGGTTTTTAGTTATTTTCTCCTCTGCCTTGTTAAATGTGTCCTGAATAAAACAAATGTCTCTCTCTCTCTCTCTCTCTCTCTCTCTCTCTCTCTCTCTCTCTCTCTCTCTCTCTCTCTCTCTCTCTCTCTCTCTCTCTCTCTCTCTCTCTCTCTCTCTCTCTCTCTCTCTCTCTCTCTCTCTCTCTCTCTCTCTCTCTCTCTCTCTCTCTCTCTCTCTCTCTCTCTCTCTCTCTCTCTCTCTCTCTCTCCATCCATCAGGGACAGCCAGGGGAAGGAGGTGATCACTCGTCTGGACACCAGCATCCAATCCTCTGGGGTTTTCTACACCGACTCCAACGGCAGAGAGGTGCTGCAGAGGAAGTAAGTCCACCGGAGCTCCACTTACTCAGCAACTCTGCAAAAAAAAAAAAATCTTCCTTTAAAGAAAGATGCACCCATCAGGCTAGAGCGCCCCGCCCCCGCTGGGTGAGCCGCTGGAGATTCAAGTGAAATTCTGAGTGTGGTTTGGTCACTGGTGCGAAATGAACATCTTGTGTCGTTGCGTCCCAAAGGAAAGACTTCCGTCCCACATGGAAACTCAGACAGACGGAGCCCATCGCCGGGAACTACTACCCCATCAACTCCAGAGCTTACATCAAGGTGTGTGTGACGAGTGCAGCTTCCACTGCGAGCATGAAAGTTAAACTCTCTATGAAAAGCTGGACAAGGAAAGATATTTATCTGTGTGTGTGTGTGTGTGTGTGTGTGTGTGTGTGTGTGTGTGTGTTCAGGATGATGTGGACCAGCTGACTGTGGTAACCGATCGCTCTCAGGGAGGAAGCAGCATCCACAATGGCTCTCTGGAGATCATGGTGAGACACACACACACACACACTCTCCTAGCCAATCATTGTCAACCTGCAGGTGAGTTAAGCGCGCACACATACACACACACACACACACACACACACACTTTCAGGTTCTTCACCTGTGATCTGACAATGTGATGAATACTGACACACACTCCCTCACTCACTTTCACATTGTTTCTCACACACACACACACACACACACACACACACAGTCTCCCCCCCTCTAAGCTCCCCCCCCCCCCCCCCCCTCAGCTCCACCGCCGGCTGCTGTACGACGACGTGCGCGGCGTGGGCGAGCCCCTCAACGAGTCCTGCGCCGTGTTCCCGGAGGGCCTGGTGGTCCGCGGGCGCCTCCTCCTCGCCCTCGACCGCCCGGCCGGCGCCGCCGACACGCACCGCCCCCTGGCCCAGGAGGCGGTACTGCAGCCGCTGCTGACCTTCACCGATGGGGATCTGCGCCCAAACGCCAGACTGGAGGTGAGAGAAGAGACAGGAAGGAAGGAGCTTTATAAATATGAGGCTTTGTTGGGCATCATCATGGAGGTCGGGTGGAGAACTACAACATGGCCAGAAACTCCACATCAGAGGCTTCAAACCACCAGAACGTCATCGGCTGACGTCTCTTTGTCCACTGTTTTCTAGTCTGTGACGTCTCTCTCCGTCTGTCTGCAGTTCTCGGGGCTCCAGGCTGCGCTGCCCCCTGCTGTCCACCTGCTGACGTTGACCCAGTGGGACAGCGACTCGGTGCTGCTGCGTCTGGAGCATCAGTACCAGAGCTGGGAGAGCAAGCAGCACGCACAGCCTGTGACCGTCAACCTGCAGGCTAGTCTCACGCACGCGCACACACACGCACGCACGCACGCACGCACGCACGCACGCACGCACACACACACACACACACAGTCTAGTCTTGATTTTGGAGAAACACACACTTGATATATTGATGTTTTTCGTCCCTCGTGTCTGCAGAAGCTGTTTTCCACTCTGGAGGTTCTGGGCGTGTCTGAGCTGAACCTGTCGGCCAATCAGTGGAAGGACGAGATGACGCGTTTTGAGTGGACGCCAGAGACAGGTACAGGACAGAGACAGGTACAGGACAGAGACAGGTACAGGACAGAGACAGGTACAGGACACCAGGGTGGGGTTAAAGGAAGAATCCACCCTGAAACACTTCAACACTTTGGGGGGGGAAAACAGCTGATGGTGATGTACGCTGCATTTCATCACAGATTGATGAGGGTGGATTTCTCCTTTTACTACACTAGTACTCCTTTTACTACACTAGTACTCCTTTTAGTACACTCTGAATATTTCAAAATAACATTTGGCCATCATGGTTAGAGACCGTCCTTCACCCGGACGACTCAGGTCCACGCCCGTCTTGGCAAGCATTTGCCCCGCTGACGTGTCCTTGAACAAGGAACTGAACCAGCTCCAGGCTGTAGCCGACCCTGACCTCTGACCCCTGACCTCCCCCGACAAGCAAAAGTGTTTCTACATTGGGGAATCAATTGAGTGGAACAAAAAAATGTAACACGGGCCAAACGCTGGTGAATCTGTGGACTCCATCAGCCGCGTTTGGCAGGTAGCCACGGCTGGTTACCTGCCAAACGCGGCTGATGGGTGTTTTGGCCGGTACTAGCAGGTTGTGTTCAGTTTGACTGGTAAAATGGGGACGAGTGGCTGGTGAGTATCGGCTCCCTCCTGAATACACGAGCAGCAATCACTGTTCTATTACTGTCAACTCAATTTAAAAAGAGAATTTCCCCCGCAGGGATCAATTCAGAATCCTGAATGCTTCAGTTTCATGCTACAAATCATTTAGTTTGAGTGTTGGTGTCACTTTTTTTTTTTTTTTCAAAATGCCGGCGCTCTAATTTTGTCATGAATCCCTCCAGTTACCCGTCGCTGCAGTTCCACCAAATGAAGTTTTACTAGCTCTTATCTCCTCTTTCCATCTCGTGCGAGGACGCCGTGACTTCGACCCCTGCAGGCCTCAAGACTGGTTATAATGTTGTTGACGTAAGGATTGAAGTTATGAGACGGTCAGCTGATGCCTGGAATGAAAAAGATGAAGACACACAATTTGTGTCTTGGAACGAAGCCCTTCGCTTAGAAACGACAGCGAAACGCTTTCACTTTCCAAATGTTCCCCACCTTTTCGTTATTTCTCAGTTCTTTTTTTTTTTATTGCAATTTCTTGTGAACCATTTATTTTACTATGTCTTTATTTATCCTGTACAGCACTTTGGTCCACTGTGGTTGTTTTTAAAGTGCTTAACAAATAAAGTTGGATTGGATTGGATTGGATTTCCGGTAATCTTTGTTCCCGTTTTGCCTTTTCCAGATGAGAAACCCCTGCCGGAGCGGTCGGGAGACCCCTCGATCTGGGAGGTGACCCTGAAGCCCATGCAGATCCGCACTTTCCTGCTCCGAGTCAGCCACAGATAGCCAATCGCACGGCTCGCTTTCAGAAGTTAAAATTAGAGGTGCCGTGTGTCAAATCAAACCAAATTCCTGCGGCCTCTCTTGTTGTTGAGCCTGGATGTGATCGAACCAGGGACCACGAGGTTTTCTGTCGCCGGCGTAGGCGGCTCACTTGCACAACACTGCCCACCGCACTCAATCAGTCCCCCCCGGTGTTTAGATCCATCTGGGCCGGGGACTTCCATCTTTGCTCCATCCGTAAATGAACCGGGACTAAAGATGCTTTGGGAATCCCAGCTTTTGATTTTTTTTTTAACTCTTTGTGATTCAAGTGTGATCTACTCACAGCCGTCTGGGGAAACGAGCCTGATGTGTGTTATGAACTTCAGATCTCCTGTGTGTGTGTGTGAATGCAGCCAGACAGTCCTGGTTCATGTCCAGGGTGTCAAGAGAGACCAAAACGTAGTATTTGCACAATCACATTAGTATTGTGTAATCGCTGCTATCAGGTAAAAACGTCCTACCTTCAATGGATCAACCTAAATGGCCTTTTGTTTTAACTGTTTGGGGTTATGAAAAGATTTCAGGAGCCCAAAAATGGCGTTTTATTAAAGTGAAAACATCTTGTCACATGGCAACATGAAAAATACCATAACAGGGTTCAAGATCTTTTTGACATGGCACAATTTCCATGACCTGATGTGCTGTGAATGCCCCGGGTCTTATTTCTGCCCCAACTATCTCTTAGGACCGAGACTATCAGGACATTTCATTTTTTGCTTGGGGGGAAAAAAAAAAAAGACATTTCCTAAATTTTCCAATTTTTCCATGTGCCATTAAAACTGCCTGTTCCTGTATTTTAAAGTTGTATATATTTGCAGAAGCTGCCTTTTGTACTGCAGACCAGTCACTCAGGTCCCAGACAGTGAAGCCGTCTGGTCTGCTGACTTGAAACGAAGCGAAAGCTGAAACCCCCACCACCGAACACATTTTTGAGCCCATGCATCACTTTCCACAGGACTGTCTTCACCCACTCAGAAACCCCCCGCTCTCATCCAGAGCTCTTCTTGCTACAACAATCTTTGTGCCAACAGGCAGCTGGAATGACCGACTGATCTTTGTATTTCTGTCAGATGTGCCTACGCGTGTACGCTGATCTCAGAGCAGCTGATATTAAAGACTGCAGTTCTTACTCTGTTTTACCTGTATATCTTAATGTTGCACACACACACACACACTCACCTGAAAACATTTTGACGTTGACTAGATGAGACTGCCTGCACCAACACTGAAACCCAGAGTCAACATCACACCAAAATGAAAGTGTGTCGTCGTCCAGCGCCGCTTCCTGCAACGGGATCAGAAGATCCATCAGATCAAAAGTTCCCCGTCTGCATGTCTCCGTCTGTCAAATCCTCGCTAGGCTACCTTACCGGTGGTTTCCACTCTATTAGCACAACTTGTTTTGAGTGACATCACATATTTGAGACGCTAAAAATGGAGTTTACTGTCAAGAGTGTCCAGTATTCACACACACACACACACACACACAGGACTAACTGGGCTAACGTCCCGTGGCATCCTGCTAGCTCAGCGATGGTGGATCTGTCAGGAGAACTGATGACTCCTCTCTCTACATACAAACACACTCAAAAGGAAACACACATTTGGAGTTGGGATCAGGACTTTATTAGACCGTCACAACAGTCGGAAATAAAAAAAGAATAAATCCCAAACAGAAAGCTCTGGCATAAAACCATTAGATGGATATGTGTATATCTCCAATACAGTTCATGGGGTTGCGTCCCCGTCCCAACACTAATCTTATTCCCTTGTTCCTGGACGTTACTTGAACTCCAGAAGAAGAAAAAAAAAAAAAAAACCAAAGATTACAAAAGGGATAAAAGTGGGCGGAGAAAGAGCATCACTCCATCTTCTCGGCGTCTGTCGGCTCCGGGTCGTGGGAGTAGCTGCACTTGTCTCCGTGGGTGCACGTGCCCTGGAAGAGGACGACATTCAAACATTCACCAGTCAAACCTCCCAAACAACGCCGGTACGTTTCTAACGGTGTCGACGCCATCAGCCGCTCCGGTGACCTGCCGACGCGGCTGATAGGAAAGACTTCATTTACCGGCGTTGGAGTTGAAACGCAACATCAGGAGTGTCTCCTGTCTGGACTCGTCGTTTTATAGCTTTTAAGATGGAGTTTGACTTCTGATCTTACCGTACAGAAAATGTCACCGGTCTAAAAATTGTACTTTCACTCTATTTGCCACTACTGGAATTCATTCCTCCTCCTAGTTTCTAGCAGTGCCTTTAAAATACTTTATTTATGGCATTTTTATGTTCTGAAAAATCCAAAAATGAAACATCAAGAGCTTAGAAAGTGTAAAAGTGATGAAGTAAGGTTCGTTATGTCTGTACTAGGAGAACCGACCTTTCTGAACCTCTTGCAGGGGAAGTTCTTCATCTGGGACGAGTCCGTGACCTGACTCTTCCTCTTGTTCTGGCACTGCTTCCTCCTGTCCTGCAGGTCGGTCGAGATGCCACCACTGGAGGAGAGAGAGAGAGAGGGAGGACGAAAGCTCAGAGAGATAGATGGAGGAAGGAGAGAGATGGATGAGGGTAAGAAAAGTTGAAAGGAAATGGAGGAGAGAGAGGTGGGAAGCAAGATGAAGGTAGGGGAAGACAGACGGGAGAACGGTAAGAAAAGGTAAAAGATTGAAGGAAGGAGAGAAAGATGGATGGGGTGAGAAAAACAATATAGATGGAGGAAGGAGAGAGGTGGAGGGAGGGAGAGATAGATGGAGGAAAGGAAGGTGGAGGGAGGGAGAGATAGACGGAGGAGAGGGAGTGGAGGGAGGGAGAGAATAGATGGAGGAAAGAGAAAGGTGGAGGGAGGGAGAGATAGACGGAGGAGAGGGAGTGGAGGGAGGGAGAGAATAGATGGAGGAGGGAGGGAGAGATAGATGGAGGAAGAGGAGAGGGAGTGGAGGGAGGGAGAGATAGATGGAGGAGAGAGGGAGTGGAGGGAGGGAGAGAATAGATGGAGGAGAGAGGGAGTGGAGGGAGGGAGAGATAGATGGAGGAGAGAGGGAGTGGAGGGAGGGAGAGATAGATGGAGGAGAGAGGGAGTGGAGGGAGAGATAGATGGAGGAGAGAGGGAGTGGAGGGAGAGATAGATGGAGGAGAGAGGGAGTGGAGGGAGAGATAGATGGAGGAGAGAGGGAGTGGAGGGAGAGATAGATGGAGGAGAGAGGGAGTGGAGGGAGAGATAGATGGAGGAGAGAGGGAGTGGAGGGAGAGATAGATGGAGGAGAGAGGGAGTGGAGGGAGGGAGAGATAGATGGAGGAGAGAGGGAGTGGAGGGAGAGATAGATGGAGGAGAGAGGGAGTGGAGGGAGGGAGAGATAGATGGAGGAGAGAGGGAGTGGAGGGAGAGATAGATGGAGGAGAGAGGGAGTGGAGGGAGAGATAGATGGAGGAGAGAGGGAGTGGAGGTGGTTAGTTACCCAGCATTGGCGCGAGCCTTGGGCCCCCAGAAGGCCTGGGGGTTCTCCTGGAACCGGGTCAGGTGGCGTTTACGGGACTGAGGGTTGGCGTCCTCCCTCACTGTGAAACATGCCTGCAGACTACACACACACACACACACACACGCACACGTTATTACAAAAACTGGGTGTTAAAAAAAACAAGTTGAAATAATCAAATATAATAAAAAAAAGTCACAAGACTGAAAAACCTCAAACTGTGTGTTAGTGCATGTGTGTTAGTGCATGTGTTGTGTGTGTGTTAGTGCATGTTTGTGTTGTGTGTGTGTTAGTGCATGTGTGTTGTGTGTGTGTTAGTGCATGTGTGTTGTGTGTGTGTGTGTTAGTGCATGTGTGTGTTGTGTGTGTGTTAGTGCATGTTTGTGTTGTGTGTGTGTGTGTTAGTGCATGTGTGTGTGTTAGTGCATGTGTGTGTTAGTGCATGTGTGTGTTAGTGCGTGTTAGTGCATGTGTGTGTTAGTGCATGTGTGTTGTGTGTGTTAGTGCATGTGTGTGTTAGTGCGTGTTAGTGCATGTGTGTTAGTGCATGTGTGTTGTGTGTGTGTTAGTGCATGTGTGTGTTAGTGCATGTGTGTGTGTTAGTGCATGTGTGTGTTGTGTGTGTTAGTGCATGTGTGTGTTGTGTGTGTGTGTTAGTGCATGTGTGTTGTGTGTGTTGTGTGTGTGTTAGTGCATGTGTGTTGTGTGTGTTAGGTGTGTGTTAGTGCATGTGTGTGTTAGTGCATGTGTGTGTTGTGTGTGTGTTAGTGCATGTGTGTGTTAGTGCATGTGTGTGTTGTGTGTGTGTTAGTGCATGTGTGTGTTGTGTGTTAGTGCATGTGTGTGTTGTGTGTGTGTGTTAGTGCATGTGTGTGTTAGTGCATGTGTGTGTGTTAGTGCATGTGTGTGTTAGTGCATGTGTGTGTTGTGTGTGTGTTAGTGCATGTGTGTGTTGTGTGTGTGTTAGTGCATGTGTGTGTTGTGTGTGTGTTAGTGCATGTGTCTGTTGTGTGTGTGTTAGTGCATGTGTGTGTTAGTGCATGTGTGTGTTGTGTGTGTGTGTTAGTGCATGTGTGTGTTGTGTGTGTTAGTGCATGTGTGTGTTGTGTGTGTGTTAGTGCATGTGTGTGTTGTGTGTGTGTTAGTGCATGTGTGTGTTGTGTGTGTGTTAGTGCATGTGTGTGTTGTGTGTGTGTTAGTGCATGTGTGTGTTGTGTGTGTGTTAGTGCATGTGTGTGTTGTGTGTGTGTTAGTGCATGTGTGTGTTGTGTGTGTTAGTGCATGTGTGTCGTGTGTTAGTGCATGTGTGTGTTGTGTGTGTGTTAGTGCATGTGTGTGTTGTGTGTGTGTTAGTGCATGTGTGTGTTGTGTGTGTGTGTTAGTGCAGTGTGTGTGTTGTGCTGTGTGTTAGTGCATGTGTGTGTTGTGTGTGTTAGTGCATGTGTGTGTTGTGCTGTGTGTTAGTGCATGTGTGTGGTGTGTGTGTTAGTGCGTGTGTGTGTTGTGTGTGTTAGTGCATGTGTGTTGTGTGTAGTGCATGTGTGTCGTGTGTGTTAGTGCATGTGTGTGTCGCGTGTGTTAGTGCATGTGTGTGTTGTGTGTGTGTTAGTGCATGTGTGTGTTGTGTGTGTTAGTGCATGTGTGTCGCGTGTGTTAGTGCATGTGTGTGTCGCGTGTGTTAGTGCATGTGTGTGTCGTGTGTATTAGTGCATGTGTGTGTTGTGTGTGTGTTAGTGCATGTGTGTGTTGTGTGTGTTAGTGCATGTGTGTGTTGTGTGTGTTAGTGCATGTGTGTGTTGTGTGTGTTAGTGCATGTGTGTGTTGTGTGTGTTAGTGCATGTGTGTGTTGTGTGTTAGTGCATGTGTGTGTTGTGTGTATTAGTGCATGTGTGTGTTGTGTGTGTGTTAGTGCATGTGTGTGTTGTGTGTGTTAGTGCATGTGTGTGTTGTGTGTGTTAGTGCATGTGTGTGTTGTGTGTGTTAGTGCATGTGTGTGTTGTGTGTGTTAGTGCATGTGTGTGTTGTGTGTGTGTTAGTGCATGTGTGTGTTGGTGCATGTGTGTGTTGTGTGTGTGTTAGTGCATGTGTGTGTTGTGTGTGTGTTAGTGCATGTGTGCACCTGTAATGTGAATAAATGAATCATCTTCTTCTTCTATACAAACTGATACTATCAACTTCAGGACATCAGTGTGAAGAAGAAGAAGAAGATTAATTCATTACATTACGGGTGCACGTGCACCAACACTGGTAAACTCCCAGCATGCACCAGTTGTTGTGGTCTTACGTGGGCTCGGTGGAGAGGATCTTGAAGGCGGGGCTAGTCTCTGACAGCTTCTCCCTCTTCACGGGATTGGCCTTCTCCTGTGGCAGACGACCAATCAGAGACAGAGACGACCATGTCCACCCACAACATGCATCTTTAAACTCTTTCTAATTGCACTCAGGAAACGGCATCAATAAATTACACCAGCAGAGCTTCTTCTCCTGACCATCTCTCTCTGATGGTTCCCACCTGATCACCCCAACCACTCTGACACACCTCAGATCGGTTCCTCATCCAGAACCAGCACAGGGGGCGGTTACATCAGATCCTGATGCCTTATGTTGTCGTTATGAGCTTTTATGATATCCTGTCTTCTATGACAGACCTCCATCTATACACACTTCTCACACATCCTAATATTTAGCTTTACTTGGGAGGTTCAGTGGTGGGCGGAGCCAAATGTGCAGAAATGGAGAGTTTGAAGAAGAAAAAACAACACCTCTTTCAGTCGTCATGGAAGGACAAGAAATTAAAAGATGCAGTCTCATATTGTCATTGTTATTTTATGAATAGAAAAAAATAAATCACCAAAAGGTGTTAAGAAGCTCTTTAAATCTTAACATTTCCTCCCCATTTCTCAAGTATGGCCGTTTTCCAGCAGCACCCTGCTACATGTGAAACACACACACACACACACACACACACACACACACACACACACACACACACACACACACACACACACACTCACTCTCTCTCTTGGGTGTGAAATCAGTGACATTTACCCAGCAGCGCATGATGTCCCAGATGACCGGAGGAGGAGCGTCGGTCTTGATGGCGTTCTTACAGGCATGAGAGAGGGAGACCCTGTGACCAGCATGCAGCAGGGCAGACCTGCGGGAAGACTCAGCCTCAGTAAACAGATAGAGGAGTGTGTGTGTGTGTGTGTGTGTGTGTGTGTGTGTGTGTGTGTGTGTGTGTGTGTGTGTGTGTGTGTGTACCTGAACTGGAGCAGGGGTGGGGTATTGCAGTGTATGGTGCTGCTGAGATTGTCCACAGTGTAATAGAGAGGCGTGTCCTCCAGCTCCTGGAACAAGCAACACATCGAATGTTAGCATCTGCTAGCATCATCGGTTCATATCTCTAAGTACAGAGGAAACATAACTTCAATGACCTGTCTGTAAAACGTATCATCCTTTAACGTTGAGCTATCAATCATTTACTAACTGATAACGTTAACCCCGCCCATGTGGCACTCCCAGTAGGTTAAAACAAACTAGACTGGAGGGTTGAAGTAGATCACAACCGAACAGCTCCAGTGGGTTAGCGACCAAACGTTCCTCTGTTACTCCCGGTGACCTCTGACCCCTCTCACCCCCCCTCACCTCGGTGATCATGCTGAGCATGCCCTCGATGCGTTTGGCCGTCCCAAAGCGGGACGGGTTCCCCGACACGGCCGACAAAACCTTCTGGACGAACGGCGTGTCGTGGAGGCTCTCCGCCCAAATAGGACCACCCATCTACAGAGAGGACAGACGGAGGCCTCAGTTGGTGTGTGTGTGTGTGTGTGTGTGTGTGTGTGTGTGTGTGTGTGTGTGTGTGTGTGTGTGTGTGTGTGTGTGAAGATAAGGCCACCAGCTCAGGAAGTCGCCACAGTAAAAACAACCACTTGATCCTTTCCTGTTATGTTGTGAATAAATGCATGCAAGTCTTTATGAAGTGTTATTGAATACATGAAAGTCACGTGTGTGTGTGTGTGTGTGTGTGTGTGAGTGAGAAAGTCACCTGATGTCTTTGTCCACAGTGCTCACACTCCGGTCCGACCGGCGGCCCGGTGGCTGCAGAGTACTTCATACTGAAATCACATCAGATTCAACTTTACCACACACACACACGCGCACACACGCGCGCACACACACACACACACACACACACACACACACACACACACACACACACACACACGCATGCTGCCATTCCACAGCAGCAAATACACTGAAGATGAAACAACTAAGAAACAAAACTAGTTACTGGTTTTAAAGCTGCGTGAGGTAACTTTGCACGATTCCTACTCTAAGGGAACGGTAGAGGAAGCTCTGGGACGTATTGGGCCTCTGACTGAAGCATGACTTCACCACAACATTACCCAACAACTCAAAGACTAAATGTGGCCTCACTGTTTCCCGTGGTTGGTCCTCTTGCCCATCCTCTGCAGGTGGAACGAGCCACAGCCGACACAGTTGTAGACCAGAGCCTGTTTGCTGCAACACAAGACAGAAGAACTGAGCACTGCTGTGGTGTGTGTGTGTGTGTGTGTGTGTGTGTGTGTGTGCGTGTGCATTTAAACACTGAGTCTTTGTCTTTGAGTCCAACAAAGTTAACTGTATCCGTGTGTGTATACCAGATCATGGTTTCTCTGCAGACCTGGTAGCGACCGGTTCCTCTCAAAATCTAAAATCTACACATGCATCAATATTTATTTTATTTATTTTCTGTATTTTCTCATATTGAACATTCATTTTATTCATCTCAGAATGTTCAGTAATAAAATGCTTGCTGAAATCATTGTTTATACAGTGGTGGCCAAAATTATTAGAACACTTGGCATACATTTAAGAGGTTTCAGTTGTTTTTGTTCAATTGGCCATTAAAATACCCATAAAACGAATGAAATATATGCAAAGTCATCATTATGCTCTATAAACTATAGAATAGAGCCATCATAAGGAGATTTACCTCATTTTCCTTACAAAAAACAAGCTAGGATTATTTCACTGTCAATGTCACACGATCATGTTCCTTCACAGAGGAAGCCAAATTACTTGTGTAATCATTGTCAGGTGATGGTGGTTAAATTGATGGTGATGCAAGAGTCTTAGGACACAGCTGTGTGATTCTTTTGAATTGCTGCAAAAGGTGGACATACCAAATATTAAAGTTAAAAGTGGATAAAAACAGTAGGACTCACTCACTCTGATATTTGTTGTGCTCAGAGCAACCATCTGCATGTTTCATGAACATTATGAAATGAAATCATGTTTTGGAGGCAAGAAAAGGTCAATATTTTCAGATCTGTCAGGTGTTCTAATAATTTTGGCCACCACTGTATATGTTTATATGACCCTCTTTTGCTATATTCTTATTCATCTTCCTTTGCTGTTTCCTGTTACTATTTGCAGCACAGTTTTCTCTGTGTGTGTGTGTGTGTGTGTGTGTGTGTGTGTGTGTGTGTGTGTGTGTGTGTGTGTGTGTGTGTGTACCTAGCTGAGTTTTTGACCGTGGCCTGTCCGGTGAAGACGCGTACGAAGATGCGGATGTAGAAGTCAACGCTGACGGACAGCAGGGGCTGGATGTAGCGCTGGTACACCCCCGCCCTCTGGTCCAGACTGTGGAGGATGATACGAAGAGCCTAGAGGGGGAGGAGGGGGGGGGGGGGGGGGTTATCAATCAATTATCAATTCTGCTGCATCAACTTTAAAACCCAGTTGAAGTTGAACTAAGCAAGATTAAATTTAAACCATGTTTTAAATCTCTCCACCAAGACAGGGAACCATAAATAAGGACGCCGGCCCTTTAAGAACAGGCGTCACCATCACTACTTAAGACTGGACTCTATGAAGAAGGTCCCGTCTCACCATCTCATGGCAGTATCTGGCCTTGATGGAGATGGAGCCGTATTTGCTGTAGCAGGTCTCTCCACTGTTGCCTGCCATCACCGCCATGTCTGTACATGTTATACACAGCAGACCTGAGGGAGCGAATAGGAGGGTAAATCACAAAGTGTCAGTCACAGAAAATTAACTTTCCATCAGTCTAAACTTCTTGTGAAGCCCCGCCCCCATCTGGCGCTCCAGGCAGGATAAAAACTATTACTATTTGACTATACTATTTGACCCAATCCTGGTGGCATGTGGTAGCAGCTCCTGAGTCGCCATGTTTCCCATCCAACTGTCAAGACAATTTTACGCAAACTTTTGAAATGTCAGCAAAAAAAAAAAAAAAAGCGTTTCCATCAGTTGGGTCTACAGCCAGACCGATGCCAGATTTTTGGGCCCGATGCCGATCCCGATTTAGGAGAGTCCTAGCCCACCGATTACCGATGTTTTGACCGATATTTTGTCAAAAAGTGCAAAATTTTCAAATCACTTTGAAAAAAACTTAGATTTTATAAAATTTTGTATATTTGAGAACATTGAACAAACAAATAAATAAAAAAAAACACAGAAAGAACTTTCTGATAGATAAAAATGTAAAAGATCGTATTAGAGAAGTAGCGCGTCAGCTGCTCACACTTGTATTAGAACTCCCTCTACTGGATAATTCTAGTAAATAGCATAACAGGATAAATAAATCAATGTTTTTTTGTTTATTATACTTATTTAAAAATCGGGACACATCGGTTGTATAACTACCGATCCCGATGTCATCAAAAAAGTCTAAAAATGGCCGATATATCGGTCGGGCTCTAGTTGGGTTGAAGGGAACAAATATCCTTCATGAACGTCACAACAAACACATACACTAGAAAGAATGGATTAGTGATCGGCAGGTTGTTGTTCTGAAGTGACAGCTGACGTTGGCTCTATTTCACGCTTTCATGTGACGACAAAAACTGAGAAATACTACTAGAGAAACTATTCACACACAGAGTCCCTTATACTGAGAGACAGCAGGGTAAGACGTGGGCGGTCATGGTGGACAGATATTTTACACACAGCGTTTCAGAACGTCCAACACCACGTTTCAACAAAATGTTTCACCCATTTGTCGGTGCAATCATGACGAGCCAACATTTAATCAACAAATTCATTTCCATCGTTGTTTATCGATTCATTTCTTCTCCTTAATCTTCAATAAAGCTGCACGAGGAAACTTCACGGGTTGGCGGCATCAAATAGCTTGAACTTCAATACCCCAAAATCCCGTAAGGTGACGACAGTGAACTGCACACAACACGCTCATGTTTCGATTCGTCACTTCCTGTGTGCGTACCTGAACAAGGCCTATCTACAGGGTCTCAGTTACTCTTCCCCGTTGCAGCCCCACTTCATGATTGGTGGATTTTTCCATAACAACCTCGCCTGCAGAAACTTTCCTCTTCCAGCGAGCACTAAACTGTTTTTTGCAATACTGCGGAAATGTTATTGAATTTTGCCAGGTTTACAAATTCTCTATGTCACGATCTGCAAAAAAATAAAATGGTTCCATCAATCCTGTTCAAACCCCAGACTGAGCCGGAGGGAGAGAGGAGAGCAGGAGAAGGGAGGGATGGAGTGAAGTACCCACCTCCCTCGCTGATGGCCTGCACGGCGGCATCCAGGAAGGAGGCGGGGCTACCGTAGGGGTCCAGATCGATGACATCATAGCGCTCCTTCTTCCCTCGCATCTCATACATCAGCATACTGGAGAAAGGGGGGGGGGGTTAGTACATTTTGAGGTGATGAGGGCTGGACAGACCCCACCCAACCCCCAACCCTCACCCCGACCCCATCACATTTTAACTACTTGTCACTTGATGAGTAGAGGCAAGGAGAAAGGGATTAGGATGGAGAAGAGAAGGGCAGAGGAGAGAAATGAGTGGAATAGAATAGAATAGAAGAGAAAAGATTAGCGATGGAGGAGATGGAGGAGAACCCAAGCATGAAGGAGCGCTGTGGCCTACCTGGCGTCCTTGCAGCTAGCCCGCAGCAGGTGGCTGACTCCGTTGTACTCGGCGTTCCTGGAGATGAGGGCCGCCGCCTTGGTGGAGAAGTCGTTGGCGGTGACGCTCTGCAGGCCCGGGACCTCCAGGGCGAAACGCACCGAGCGCAAACCCGACGCCGCCAGGCCCTCCAGCACGCGCAGGCCTCTCTGTGATGGAGGGTCGAGAGAAACTAGCTTAAAAGAAGTACCACGCCGTTATCAGAGGAAATTTTTTTTTTAAATGCACCGGAGAAGAGCGCTTCCTCTCCACTAACTGAGATGCTGTAGATTTGCTCTATTTGACCAAACAAAATTCTGACATCGGGTTTTGGTCATTGGTGGGAAATCAAACAAACAAATCAAATCTGTCTCCTGAGCAGCAGCAAGCGAGCGCTCCGTCCAGAGGAAGCTGGACTCACCGACGCCGGCTGAACCTCTTCACCGCAGAAATTAAGAATCCGAGGGGCGCGTAGTTCACTGACAAATCGCGTTACACGATTTCTGGGTAATAAAGTCCTTTGAACTTTCAAAACTTCAAACAGTTAGCTCTCGCTGCCACTTGGGGGTGCTGACGTGCGAAGTTGCAGAGTGCTGCTTTAACATAACAAAGCACCTTATAGTAGCGTGAGTGCATCGATTTTTAGCAGGCGTGGCGACAGTGGGAATCAAACCCCTAACCTCGGCTACCACCGTGCTACACAACCACAGGCGGGTCTATTGTGTCTATTCGTTGCGGTTGGGTGCTGCGTCTCGGACCCTTTCAGTTTCAGTGTTGGCAATCTAGGAATTTTTGTACTTTTTTAACTTTATAACTTTGTACTTTTTAACTTGTACTTTATAACTTTTCTACTTTTCCTATTATATTTCTTGTGTTTTTTAAATTATGTCTGTTAATATTGTCCTTAGCATTAGCGTAAGGTGTCGGAGAGACATAAGAATTTCATTGCCAACTTTTGCTTCTTGTGAATGTCTGTGCATATGACACTAAAAAACCTTGAACCTTGAACTTGAATGCAAATGGATTCTACCATCGTAAGTCACTCTGGGTAAGAGCATTAGCTAAATCCTAACATGTAAACATAAAATGTCAAAAGTTCACTTACAGATTCTCTTCTAGATGTTTATTTGTAACACAAAATGACATGTTACTTGGATAAACTGCATAATAAATACCATTTAAAGTAATATTTCAGGCTAATATAATCGTGCCGTGAGAATCTGTACCTCGCATCTCTCGCCCACTTTTGCGGTGACGACTCGCTCTCCTCCGCCGTTCTTCTCGTCGGCCTCGTTCTTCTCCTCCTCCGACAGAGAGACGACCACTCTCTTCTCCTCCCCGGGCACCAGAACCCTCAACCCCCTCTGGCCCAGCTGATCTCTGGCAAACTCTGTGATCACCGCACACCTGGAGGAGGGGGGGGGGGGGGGCAGAGCACACGGAGAGACAGCCCAGACATCACCATCACAGGGCAGCAAAAGGGCTGACCGGCACTTACACGACAGTTGGATCCGCCAAAAGCAAAATTTCAGTGATTCTTTCTGCACCTAGATGTTGGTTGTTGTTTTTTTACAGCTGGTCTCTAGTTTCAAATTACAGTTCTTCTTTTTCCGCGTTACAAAGATGTGCAGGGTCTCACCTTTGAGAGCACTACACATCCCTGCTATGGAGACGCCGACTGGTACAGTATGACTAGAGTGATAGAGTAGGAGTGTGATGTCAGCGTGTCGGGGAGAATACAGACTTCTCTATTAGTGGTTTTCTTTCCTCCTCTGTGAGTGTAGCTGTAGTTTATGCTGCGTTCACTTGATGTGGGAATATCCAACGGAAACTTGTTTGAAAATGCACTTACTTCAAGTTTTCTGTAGATTTTAGCTGCTCAAGACAATTTGTCAGATACACACAGTGAGTGATACATTTCAGTTTGTGTTTCACAGCAAACCAAACACCAATGTCGGTCACAACCTGACACAAACCAAAAAATATAATAAAGTAGTTATGTCCTGCCAACGCATTTTATTCTATCGTTGCAAACTATCACAATCTGTCACTTCCACGGTGGTTTAAGGGCACTGACTCAGATTGTATCACATCAGATCAAATAAAATGACTGCAATCATATCAACTTGATGACCTGTCCAAAGACACCTTTCTGTACTGAATCACTAAGTATCTATATTCATGTTGGATGGGTCGAAAAAGATTCGCTCCCCTAGTGTTATGCGTCTCGGCCAGCCATACTCACGTTAAATCTCTGTTGAACTCCTGGACTGGGTTATAAAACACTTCATTGGCACTAGGAAACAAAATGGCCGCCTTGCCCTCCTTGACCACCGTCTCCCCGGGCAACAGTCCAGTTTTGGGCTTCTTCCCCACGTCCGGTGAAGTGTCGGTGGTGGTTGAAGCCTCTGCTGATGATACAGTGGTAAGGGGGCTTGGCGGTGGGAACCTGGGGGTCCTGAGTGGCTGGTACGGGCTCCATGGATCTCAGTCCCTTATTGGCGACAGCACTGCCTCTAGTCCACCAAAACGTCTGTCTGGCAGAATGGGCGCTAGAACGGTGCAGATGATGGGAGACGATGAGGGGGAGTAGCCGGGCCGTGTGCACCAGCATAAGGGGACGCCTCCTGGAAACCAAGTCAAGTTTTGACAAACGTCTTAAGAAAAGACTTTAACGTCTCTAGTGCTGCATAGAATCAAAAAGACTATAACAACTTGCGAAAAAAATGAAATCTGCACTCGCACACACATTATACTAAAAATCAGAGCGTTTCACCCTAAGGCGTCGTCAGGCTGTGATATCAAACATGCACATGACTGTCTTAAAGAGTAGGAATCTGCAACCAGGTGAGGAACCAGATGGGGTCCTGCCCGTACAACACGGGACCAGCTCAACCCTGGACTCTTAAAAAATATGGTACCACACAACTTGAAACTGAAATACTGAACAAACCACTTGACCCACAATAAAATCAAATATATAAGTACAATAACACAGGCAGTCCTATGTTCACAATTATATGTTAACAGCTCAATTTACAGGCAAAGACTACTGAGGCAAGTGCAAATCTCAGTATGCCAAACAAAAGACAACAAAATCTGCACAATCATCAGCTGCACAAACAAGCAGAGATACATATCCAGAATCAGTTCATAAAAAGGGCGATGGTTCAATATCTTCGTGTAAAACCATCAGGTGACAGTGTGTTTGATTGGGAGACCCCTCCTGGAAACAAATGGGTCAAAAGCTGTCTTGTGTGGTTGAACTTTATCTATGCTCAGTAGCCTTGTCAATTAAACTGAAGGGGTCAGCAGGGGTTTAACACCGACACCCTACATGCATTAGCCTGAAGTCTAACTGTATCTTCAATGGACTGTGGCAGACTCAGTATGGAAGACCACATCGCTTCATCACATCCAAAATAACCTAGTCATCAGCAATGTAAAGTACTTAATCTGCTGCAAGCTAACAGCGTTAGCCACTTTGCTAGCTACGTTAAACCCGATTTAAAGTTACCTGTGGCGTTTTCACAACACGGACGCTGCCTTTATTCTGCGTGAAAGACTTCTACTATGAAAGCGTTAACAGTTGGTCGTGCGATACTGTGTACTGCCCTGTTGTGTAGGCTCCCAGTTTGATTCGCCTCACGTTAGCACATGGAGGCAGCCATGTTTGCAGCGTAACTACGGAAGCTCGCGCAGTCAGAAATGCAGCGCGAGGAGCCCGCCCCACCGGTAGTGCCGTGTAATGTCATGCAAGTGGTGTAATGTAAGGACAGGGGAGGCTGTGCAGTCAGCCGCTGTACACACTGGCCTACTTTCCACGCAGGGAACATGTGAGGCGAGTGGAAAGAACTTAAGTCAGCCTTTATGAACAACGCAATTTAATCTAAGCTTGTCTGACGTCCACGAGGTACCCTTACTACAAGACTACACAGAATATACTATAGGGATATAATATGAAACTAGGAGATAAAAATAGCACGAAGAAAGATACGGTCAGTAAATACTCACTACTGAGCATGGTGATATGATATGGTGATTTTTCGGTAGGGATGAGTTTAATTTAAAAAATATATATATAATATTTTAATTTTTAATTGAGATTTTATTAAATTGAATTGTGCCTGATGTCGAGGATGCACCCTTATAAAATATGATATATCATATAGGGATATAATACTGATACTAGGAGATTAACATAGGCTGAGGTCAATAAAACTCTATTAAACTACTATTAAGGATGGAAATAGGCGTTCAAGTTGTATTTTGTTATCCTTGATCATTTTATTGATCTGTACTTGACATCAATAAAACGTTAATGATTATCAAATAAACTCAATCAATCACTATTATGGCACCAGACACACTGTAAGTCCCTATAGGAATATAAGTGGGGGTTTTTATTATGGCATGAGTATGATGTTGGTTAAGGCCAATCAATTGAAGAATTTCTTTCATTTGAAGTTTTGTCTTTTGATCATAACATGGGAGCTACATTCTATTAATTATTTTCCCAGGGAGGGCGGACTGACCCAAATTGTCAAATATGGATGACAACATTTTTTTAAAAAGCAATGCATTCATTTCAGGGTGGAAATAGGCAACATCCATTGTCATTATCACTGTCATTATTTTATTCTGTTGGGACATGGATGCTTTTTAAAAATTCCACCTCTATGGACATGAACCTGCACATCTGGAGGGGGCGCTATGACAATAATGTCCACGGAGCGCCGTGCTATACATCTGACACTGGAGAATTATAGAGTTAATAGTATTTGGCATGACAGAGAGAGTGGGGAGAGCAGGCAGCCCCCTCCTACCGCGCCTGAATGCAGTCTCATCCTGCTTAGTATTCACTGAGCGCAGCGCCTCGAGGCCCCCGAGGGCTCACCTGAAGTCTAGACGCACAATCAGAAATAGACAGCGGGCTCGAACCGGCGGCTCCGGCTTCAAGGCCCGGTGTCCGGATCCACGCGCCGGCGACCGGGAAAAAAGAGAATCCCACCCAAAGGAGAAGACACCCTGGTAAGCGAGGGGGCGGTGGGGCGGGGCTCACGGTCTGGTCGGTTGGGGACGCAGCGCTGTCTGTTTACCTGTCGGGCTTGATAACGTGATCTGTTCTCCTCTCATGCGATACAGTACTCGTTACATTACCCCCCTGCCCCCCAAATAAATAAAATAATTAAATAAATTAAATATAATAAAATAAAATGGTGATTTGCGTCCTCTCTTACCCTCAAAAATCAAAATAACTAAATTAGTTCTGCTGAGAATGATCAGGGAAAACAAACAGCCAGACAACATCTGGCACGTTGTCATTTTTAGCTGGATGAAATCAAGGTAGTATGAATACTTCCACTTGGATGAAGTCAACTCTTCTGCCATTTCTCATCAACATTAACTCAGTGTGTGCTGAGATGATGAGTGATTCTGAAGAAAAAGGAATTGGGAGTGGAGGATTTGGTAACCAGGGATGTAAACTTACCTGATTCCACCTTTTTATTTGAATACAATGAACAGTCTACCCACCTTTTCAGGCTGACATGAGCCTTAAATGTAAAACTGTACTATAGCAAACAGTATCAAACTTTTACTTGAAACAAAAAATGCTTATATATTTTTAATATTTTTTTTCTGCAAATATAATCGATTTTTTGCTCATATTGGGTCACCCACTGGAGACTTTTTTTATTTACCATCATCACTGCTGGTGGCTTTATAGTTGAAACTGAAATAGGGGGTATAGTAATTCGCTGCACTACTCGTTACTGGGAAAAGTAATCCATTACTGTAACGACGTCCTGTCTACCTGCCCGTCTGTCTGTTTGATCAATCGGTAGCTCTGGGATCTGTCTGCAACCCCTGGGAGGAAAAGACGCTTTGCCCCCCGCCCCCCCTACCCCTCTCGATAGCTCTGCGTTCCTCGTCTCGCCTGTATGTGTGTGTCTGAGCGCGCGTGTGCATGTGTGCGTGCGTGCTCTGGCTGCTGGTTCAGTCACAATGAATGGCTGCCTGTAGCGAGGCGGAGGGAGACACTAGACCGCTTCTTCTGCGCTGCTCCTCCATTGAAACACTTTCCAGCGGAATACAGCGAGGGGGTGAGTTGAACACGGCGGGTCATCGAGGACAAGGGCTCGGCCGGCGAGACTGGTCGGCCGCGGTCAGCCGGCTCGAGCGGGTCGGTGTCCAGGGGGGCTGAATTCGGCTGGGCTCGGGGTGAATTTGAAGAGGGTGGCGGTGGTGTGTGGAAGTGGGGGTTAGCTATTGTTTTTTTTGGGGAAGGTGTGCTACTATGGGGGATGGGCTCGTAGGGACAGCAACCGACCAAACTTTAACCACTTCACCGACTCCACACATCGCCGCGGGCTGTCCCCTTTTCCTCGTTGGGTGACTTGACGAGTCTTCCGCTCCGCATTCCTGAACTTTTAACAAACTAGGTGAGGGCTATTTTTGTACCGCTAATGTGTGTGTATATTGTGCCTGACGAGTCAAGAAACGCCGGATCGCTGCTTCGATTAATTTGGGGACGCATATCACGGTGTCCTGACGGTAAACGGGTTAAGATTGTAGCTAACCCCCCCTCCCTCCTCTCCCTTCTCCTCCCCTCCTCTCGCCATGCCGGATCCATCCGTCTGTCTCGCCCACAGTTGCAGCGCATTTGTGTCCCGGGATGACCTGTTGATGTCGGCTAAAGATGGAGTGCGAGGATCGCCCTCCGCTATAGACCCCCCCCCCCTTCCCGGTACAAAATCTAACCCGTAAAGATTAACGCCGGATTAAGTTTAGTGAACGTGGGTTATCCGATATATTGTATTTCCTGGGGGATTAATTAAATAATTAAATCGCTGTGCTGTAATATAAGCGACATTTTTTGGGAACAGTGTGTCTGTCCCGTATCGGTAACTGCAGTTAGGCCGGAGGAGGAGGAGGAGGCAACTCGGGCTAACCGACATCACATCGCGCTGGCACCGAGAGAGGGGAGACGGAGAGAGCGCCGAACTGCTGAATATTTTATCCCCTCGACTATTTTTGTGGCAGATTTCGTTCCCCCGGTGTCTCGGTCGATAGACGGGCAGAGTGGAAACCCGGTTGACATAGAAAAGATAAGAGAGGAGAGCTATCTTTTTGTCCGTTGTCCGCTTCTCCCCCTCCTCCCCGCCACACACACACACGCGCGCACACACCGGCCCGGGCCAGCCGAGGACTCCCAAATCCTACCGGGCATCGAGGCTGGCACACGGCGGGGCACCGAGCGCTCTCTGCCCGCCCCGACTGCCCTGCTGCCCCGCTGGCAGCAGTCTCTCTCTCTCCCGAGGCGTCTGCCGGCGAGACATCCCCTCCGCTAGACTTTCATGTGAGATTAATGAATGTATTATTAACGTATGTCGTTATATAATAATCCGTTTTTCAAGTTTCAATCCCAGTCGTGCTCAAGGGAGGCTACACCATAGCCACATCTTGGTGACTGTCTAGCCAAGTCTCCCTAAATACTGTTTTTCAACGTTAAATGTTTTTAAAGTAACGGCTGCTGAATGTTGTTGTTGACTGCGTGTGATTTCTAGACGTGTTTATGGATGAAATGCAGAAGAATAGTGGTTGTTAATGCCCATTTTAGCCGTAGCTTTAGCTTGCTACTTGCTAACAGGCCACCTTTAACCTCCCTAAACCAGGAAACTGGGTTTGATTAGACAGTGATTGATGTGACTATCACAGGCCTGGATTAGTGTTGATTTCAATAGAAGTATTGATTAATTTATATATCCACGTTTTGGCTTCAGTGATACACTTCTTTACTGTCAGTGTAGTATAGCATGTGGTTGGTCTCCACACAAAGAAAACCTGAGTTTGTGGCACAGGAGATTTAATTTTTACAAGTTGCACTGCCCCACACACACACACACACACACACTCAGAGGCTCGCATGGTGGTGTCATGAGAGGACATAATGGGGCGCATGGGGGACCTAAGGCCAAAGGTCAAGTAGGGGAAATTAACTCCCCTTTATGTTTCCTGGAAGTTGTGTTGACCCCTGTGACCCGAGAGGAGGAAACGGTAGCCCGGCCTAATAGGACGGCCTTGGATGACATCTCAGTGTGCCGAAATCAAATCAGGCGGGCAGTTCACATATTTGTCTAGGCTAAAGTTAGCTTTGTGCTATTCAGACAGCTATTCATGTGAAAGACATTTTGACCTTTGTCAGCAAATTTTTGGCGCGTCATCACGAGTATCAATTTCACGCTCCAGCCCGATTCCAGTTTTTTGGTGTGATTTGAATGTTTTTTTCCCCCCTTTGTTTATCCAGGGAGGATTTTCTGCACTCTGATGTTCTTTCCAAGGCAATATCCTGCCATTTTATTTATACAGTCACACTTGGATACAATCTACTCCTGATGGCCACTGAGCTGCAGTTGTCGGTTCAATGCCTTGCTCAAGGGCACATACAGTGTAGTTGTTAAGGCTCATTTTAACTTAGAGATTTAGGGATTTGAACCAGTAATGTTTTGATCTCTAGCCTGCTTCTCTCCACCGTACACCAGTGATTCAAGACCATACTTGGTGAGACACAGAAATCCAGTTATTGATTATCACTTAGATGGTTATATAGCCCTTTAAGTCTGAGGGATATACTGTGTAAACCAGTCCTGGACAACACCCAAAATGCGCAGGAGAAAATATCATTCTGAGCTGCTCGGGTTGAATTATAATTGGCGTTAATCTAATGCCTATTGATTTGTTTGCATTGAAACAAAATGTCATGGCACACCAAAGTGTCACACTACAGTGGTCGATAACCGCTGATTTATTTATGTCCAAATAGTTGTGATGTTATTGAAAAAAATAGGAAATTAAAACAAACCCTGCGCATTAAGGGGAATGCCGCCCATGTAACAGTTCCCGTCTCAGTCACCGCTCTTTCCTAAAGCTGGAAATCAGAGAGGAAACCGTTAAACTTGTGATGGCCCAGGGGTGTAAAATCATGTGTAAAAAAAAAAAAGTTGCGTTTTCACACCAAAATGAAGTTTATATTCTAACTTTGCTAACAGGTTTGAAGTGGAATCTTAAACCTCATTTGGGTGCAAGAACTCACACACCCACTGACTTTATGGACCCATAAAGTCAGTGCCCCATTCATTGTCCCTGGCGCAACGCCAGATCTTACATCCCGGTGACATCACAAATTCACGGTGTTATTTCTTCAGCTTCGGGAAGGAGTGGCGCATGTTCACAAATATTGACTTAACCTGGCACAGGAACAGCATGTGGATTCTCAACATGGGTGGCATTCCCCTCAGCAGCTCCCTTCATATACTTTATGTTGACAGTGTTTCGATATGTTATGATCGTTTTTGTCAGGTCGACATTGTACAAATTGTTCCCAGTTAAATAAAAGGTGTGTGAGTGGAACCGTTTAGTGCATAACCACAAAGCAGCTTTAGTTTTAGTCGGGATATTGGCAATATTGAAGCATCTCATTCAGTTGAAATGCTCGCTGTAGAAAATGAAAAGTGAAGTTTGAAAATCTTGTTATAAGAGGCTAAAAATGCAATAAATTATTTTTGTCCTCAAATCATTGAGACTAATTGTTGTGATCACATTTTCTAGAAAATAATCAAGAATATAATTTTAGCCACAATTCCCCCCTTTTCATTTTTTTTAAATTAAATTGAAACAATGTCAATGAAACGTGTAGGACTGGGATTGACTCAGCCCAGCGCCTTTCCTTAATATGCCTATATCTATCAATCAAATGAATGAGTTGCTATAAAGAGGTAGCCCGTGTGTTGATGTTGAAATGCTGAAGGCTCTGTAATCAGACTTTATTCTCAGCGCTGCTCGTGTAGGCATATGGCTAGAGCCCAGGATTGATTTAGCCCACATATTTTTTTAACCTTTATTTATCCAGGGAAGGTTTGCTGAGCGAGCACGCTGCTTTTCAGTAACGCCCTGCTTCATATTCACACCTGGGAGCTTCTCAGCACAACCACAGTGTGGATTGTTGGCCAAAGAGCAACTCCACTGGAGAAGTTGGCATTTAAAGGAAAAAAAATCCACCCTCAGATACTATTACACTGTTAGAGATCATCAATTTGTGATGTTGAAGTGTTTTTCACTTTATTGGTTTACCTCAACCTGCCTAGTACTACTTCAGTTAGTGATTTCCTATGTTTCCCAGAATGCCTTTCAAGAAGCCCAGAGAAAGGTGTTCTCTGAGCTGTATACGTTTTTCCAGTTGAGAAGTGAGAGTGGAGAGAGAACAAGACCTTGGTGTGCTGTCCATGTTTTTTCAAATAACAAAAAAAGCCATCAAAGAAACTGGAGCCTTTCATATACTACTGACGACTGATCCGCAAAGATGGTAACTGTGGCTGCATTGCATTCTGGTCTATCTTGGCTACTGTGTGTGGAGAAATTTGGCCACTTTTCTGTGGGAATAAGAAAAACACACCAAACAACAAAATGTGCCCTAAAATGCATCGCGAATACACGTTTTTAACAGTGCTAAAGTGTTTTCAGGGTGGATTCTTCCTCTAAGTAGCTTGCTCAAGGGCACCTTGACAGTGGTTGTTGAAGGCGATGAGACCATTTGTCATTCACTTCCAAAACCTTTCAGCCGGTTGGAGGATTCAAACCAGCAACCGTCTCAGTGTCGCCTGTTTAATTTAATCGTAGATTTGAGTGATTGGGGTGATTTCCTCCTGGGTCCTTTCTGGGCTCGGTTCCAGTGGATGCTGCAGGTTAAGAATGATGTATGGACTAATTGTGCTCTAACCAGAATAGTACTTTTTTTTTTTTTGGTGTGTTCATTCTCCAGCTGTGGAGGTAGCCATTACAGTCAGATAGATGTAAAGGAAATACTGAATGTGCTGATCACCTGCCAGCTTATTTAACCTCCGGGCCTCTGCTGCTGCATCAGTGGGTTTCCTTTCCGTGATGAGGGGGAGTGGAGATGATGTAGCAGTCTGGTTTTTTAGGTTACTGGGTCTCGTCTGGAAGTCCTCCTCCCCCCGGACAGGCCAGGCTAATGACTATCATATTGTTTCCCATTAGCGGTTTGTTTTGGGCGGTCGCCAAGGTGGGAGCGTACCACCAGATACTAGCCAAAATGCTGCTGCATCCAGTGTGTCCAGTCAGCTTGTCTACTCCATCATTTGCGGGCCGTGTTCTTCAAATGTAGTTGAGTTGAGATAGCTTCCTGCCCCTGGTTGTAGCGTTCCTCTCATCCTTCAAACTTAGCTTTATGGTTTTATTCACCTACAAATATAAAGAGTCCACTCTAAACTGCTGCATTAATTCCCCCCCTTTTTTATTATATATAGATCCCTTGTTTTTTTGGGCAGTAAGTTTGACAGCTCCTCCACTTTTGATCACAGGTTTCTTTTTGGTGGATGGTGACGAAGACAAGTGAAATAGATGAGTTATGTAAGCGGCTGTTTTTTGAATGAGAAGGAGCGACGAGAAAACAACAAAGTAGGCCAAAAGCCGCCATTAACTGTGAATTGGATGTAATGAAACAAGGTAAAAAAGCAGAGAGAGAGAGACAGACAGAGAGAGAGAGAGAGGCCGTTATATAACTGTTGCTGGTGGCCCAAAAATTCACTTTCATTTAGAACTTGATTAATGCTTTAAAGTTGTTTACCAAAATGCTTAATTCATTAATCATCACTCACTTTACTTACCCCCTTTTCCTTTTTTTTTCTCCACTCCCTCTTCGTTTCTACCTCACCCGTCTTGTCCTCTCCTTCCTCGGTTTACCATCATCATCCCTCTCCCCCTATTGTCTCCATCTCTTCATCCATCCCTCAATGTCCCTTCGCCCTCTTTCCCATCATCCATCCATCCCCTCTCTCTGCCCTTTTTGTGTCCCCTCTACTCCCCTTCCCTCCATCCTTTCCTTCAAACAACCATCTATCTGCCCCTCCTTCCTTTACCTTCCTGCTCACCCCTCCATCCTTCCCTCCTGTAGACCCTGTGGTGCTGGGCAGAACGTTATGGCTCAGACGCTGCAGATGGCGATCCCTAACTTTGGCAACAACGTCCTGGAGTGTCTGAACGAGCAGCGGCTGCAGGGCCTCTACTGCGATGTCTCCGTGGTCGTCAAGGGCCACGCCTTCAAGGTGACACACTTTTCTGAACGGACGTCTTTCCAGGGACGGGGGGGGGGGTGATTCATAGTTTCAGACATTCACACCGGGGGGCTGCTCGGTACAACCGCAGTCTTCTGCTTAGTCTGCGGGCCACTGAGCGGCTCCGCTGGTGGTTCGGTGTCTCGCTCTGAGAAATGCAGGTTTTTGGGAGGTTGGCCTGTTGATCAACTTACCTGTTAGGTGATGAGAACGTGGACACCAAAATGATCTCGGTGTGACACTGGTAGAATGGGTCCTAACACATAGCAGGCGACTAGTATTATCTTAGAAGTGAGAAATGAGGCCTTGAAGCTGCTCTAGGTTTTCTTAAATGATACGTTTTGTCAGTTTTATGCAAGATATTTGTAAAATGTACATAAAATATGATAGAAATAAATAACATGCTGTTTTGAACTACCAGGGACTACTTTGGGCTGGGCTACAAATCACTGCACGGCGGATGGATATGTGGTCGCTCGCCTGGCACGGCTCCAAAATAAACCCGACTGCCGCAGCGATATTGACTTAATGATATTTCACTTTTAAAATGTGTATAAAACCGCTAACAACTAAAGGGTCTTCATGCTTTGGATACTGCTAGTCGCCTACTGTCACTCAACGTAGTTTATGCTGAGCGTTAACGATCTACCGGGGACACGTGGATGATTTTGGTGTCTGTTAACTGGTTAGTTGACCTTTTCATGAGTTTCCTTTCAAGCCTGCTGTGTCTGGGTGTATTCATGTGTTTCATGATGCTTTTTTTCTTGAGTGAATTTGGAGAATAAGTACAAACCGCCACAATTCAAATAAGAATTGAATTTATTCAGTATATTTATTGAATGTGTTTATTGGGACTAGTGTAAACGTCTCGATAAGAGGTGCTAATAATAAAATATGAAAGAGTGAGGAGAGGAAAAAGTGCAAAACGCTCTCATAAAAATTTAATGGATTTATTGGGTCATGATTTTATTACTTTTGTATTTTTTTGAAGTGTTGCCCCTTTATGTATTGAAGCCAGTCATGAGCCAATAGTGTTTAAGCCTCATGGATGCGGTGAGATCTGCAGAGTGACATTTTAACGTGATATTTCACTTTAGTTAACATGCAGAAGTTGATGGCTGGCTCATAATCAGGATTGTTCGCTCTGGGGACCCGTAGTCGGCGCTACTTTCTTACTTATGTTTTGAGAACCTTGTCTAAAACTTCTACTTCTAACACATCTGCAAACTGGGGAAATATTACACCCAGGTATTATTACATTCTGTCTTCTGAAGTGCTCAAGAAGTAATTTTGCCTGTAGTTTTCCTTATTAACAGCCTGGGGGTGAAAATATATTGCATGCAGCTCAACACTGGAGGTTGACTGCTCCTGAACGTCTCTGGGGTTGTGCTCCTGAAGTGAAGTACCACTTTAAATCATGTCCTTATCTTCTCTCTCTCTCTCTCTCTCTCTCTCTCTCTCTCTCTCTCTCTCTCTCTCTCTCTCTCTCTCTCTCTCTCTCTCTCTCTCTCTCTCTCTCTCTCTCTCTCTCTCTCTCTCTCTCTCTCTGTGTGGTTTCCCTTCATTCACCTGCTCTCTCTCTCTCTCTCTGGCCACCTCGCTCACCTTCCCCTCTCGTCTGCCCTCCAGGCCCACCGGGCGGTGCTGGCGGCCAGCAGCTCCTACTTCCGGGATCTGTTCAACGCCGGCGGGAAGAGCTCGGTGGTGGAGCTGCCCCCGGCCGTGCAGCCCCAGAGCTTCCAGCAGATCCTGGCCTTCTGCTACACGGGACGCCTCAGCATGAACGTTGGAGACCAGTTCCTCCTCATGTACACCGCCGGCTTCCTCCAGATCCAACAGATCATGGAGAAAGGCACAGAGTTTTTCCTCAAGGTAACTGGGCCGCCGGTGAGGGAGGATGGACGTGGGGGTTGGTGGGGTGACGTGGCGTGGCGTGACTTGGGATGGATGGATGGGTGAAGGATTGCGTGGCGACTAGACAGAGGGCTGTAGTCAAGGCCACTGTAGACAAGTTCAAGTCTAGATCAGGTCTGAAGGAGGTCGAGACCAAGTACACCAGGTCCTGTTAAAGACAATAAACAGTGTACATATCTTCCCAAAGACAACAATAATGATTAAAGAGTTTCTTAAGGTTGAACAGAGATGTAGATTTATCTGTTCTATACCCCCCCCAAACTAATCAATGGAATTTGAGGACCATCAATAAAATTGCCCATTATTTATATTGTTATATAGGCAAGAAAACGTCTAGTCAACTTCCAATAGTAATCGAGATCAAGGCAAGTCTGAGACATCAAAAAAGTGTTCTTGAGACCGGACTTGAGCAGTACAGCCCCGACGATAATAAACCTGCTCATATTTGTTTTGGATCAGGTTGGGGAATGAACACAGCCACCTGCCGAACTGGTAATCTGTCGGTAAAATGGTGAAAGTGGTTGAATTTTTAGTTTCCTCCACTGTTTGGGGTGGACTGGTGAATGAAGGGAGGAGTACTGGTTTGTATGGAAGGATGGATAGATAACCCAATAGACATGAAAGACGATGGCAGTTTTTATTTCCATACTCTTTGCATCCTCCTAGATCACGACACAGTCGTCCTCCCTTTTAACCTTTTGCCATATTCCTGCTCCCCCACCACCAGGTTTCATCTCCCAGCTGTGACTCCCAGGGGCTCCACACCGAGGAAACCCCTCCCTCCGAGCCCCAGAGCCCCGTCACTCAAACGGTGGGAGGGGGCGGAGTCGGGGTCGTTGCCACGGCATCAGGAAGGCCCTCCTCTTGCCTGACGCCCCTCCCCTTGGTGTCCAAGGTGAAGACAGAACAGACGGCCAACACACCTCAGCCCACCTCACAGCAGGTAGCTAGCAACATGTCGGTGCTTAACGCAGCTGCTAGGCTCCTCCCACTCCTGAATTAAGTCAAGTAGTGAAAATAATGTGGTGTCAAATCACTTTAATTGAGGTCGTAAGAAGGTTTTGCTGAGAAGCACAAGCTTAATGGATGATGTTGGAGTACATTCTCCCAGCAGCGTCCGACAGTAACTAAGAGCTGCGAAACCAAAACAGTTTACCAGCCAGCGTAATGAAGATGCATATTTCCCCCGACCAGTTTCCAACGCTGCTTCATGTATAGAATCAAGGACATGATTTTATAAAGAGACAAGAACAGCAGGCCCTGATCATAAGGTCATAAATCATATTATCTAAACTCAAAAAGGGCTTGAACACGGTTAGCTAAAGCATTTTAAGGTCTTAATACATGTTGATGTTTCAGCCCGTCATGTTCTGGTAGGTCTACAGTTTGTTTACATTTATTTAAGTTGTCCACTATGGACCAGATCATATTGTAAGGGTAGGTGTCACTGTTTTCCAATTGTTGGAGATTGATTTTTGGACACAAACTCTTCAAATGTTGTATTTGAGTCCAGGATGGTTTGAATGTTGCTCAGTCCACCTGAACGAGTTATGGGTGCAGCACAAATCCTCACAGTGTTAAAGCTTGTTCCTTTTATTGTAACATAACAGTGGCCAAATTCATACAAACACCCTTTAATGCGTGTGAAATCAGACATATTTGAGAAGCTTAATATGAATTTCCCTTTTCGGGGACAAATTAATTTAACTGTGAAATGATGCATTTGTGTTGCATATTAGCAGATAAACACTTGATTTGTACCACTAAGAATTGTTTTGTTTTAAATAATAAATCATCATAACAATGATGCTGGAAACCGTCAGCAGGCCTTGCAGAGGAGGATGCTCCCCTCTCTGTCCCCAACTAGTTCGTCTTCCCCTCGATTGTTGAGGCTTTTACGATATTGGTTGTTTTATTTTTTGTTGCTGCGGTGGTTTGTGTGGGGTCGGCATTTTCTTCTGCTGCTGGCTGCATGCTGCCAACATTTTCTCCTGCTTCAGGCGGCTGTTGTTTTTTTGTTTGTTTTTTTGAAAAACCTCCCCATTTTTCACCCAGAACGCACTGGAAAGAATCCCCTGGTCACGGCTCCCACGGGTCACCTATGGCGGCCCACGGGAGACAGTAGCCGCATTCATGCATGAATAGTTGACAGCTCACCAAAAATGTGAACAGGGTGAAATGTACAAAAAGAGGCGTTTTGGCACCAAGGCCTCATCAATTTGTGACCCTGATGTCTGGCTGCTGTTCTGTTACCGACTTGATGACTGTTAAGAAAGTTGCTGTGTAAATAAAGTTGTTGTTGTGTTGTGTTGGGGTTATTGTTACGGGGCTGCTCAGGAGAAGGAAACGGGAGATGAATAACCTGTCTCTTTCTCCTCAGCAGGAGGCGTCTCCCTACTCGGTGGTCTGCACCCCCGTGGCCAAGCGGCTCTGGGAGGGGGGCAACCGCGACGGGGGAGGAGGGTTGGGAGGCGGGGGAGGCGGGATGAGGAAGGCCGCGCGGTACTCCTCATCCTCAACCTTGTCCTCCTCCACTACCCAAGACGCCTCCGGCCGCGGATTCGCAGCCAGCGTGAACATGGCCGGTGGCACCGCCTCAGTCGGACTCAACAGCAACCACAACAACAACAACAACAACGGCGGGACCCCCGAGGGCACGAGCCCGGGCACGCTGAGCATGTACACCAGCGACTCGCCCATCAGTTACCACGAAGACGAGGAAGAGGACGACATGACGGACGAGAGCGCCGAAGAGCAGTACAGACAGATCTGCAACATGTACACCATGTACAGCATGCTCAACGTCGGGGCGGCAGGTCAGCACGCACTCAACACGTTACACTGAGAGAGAGATCGTTTCAAAAGTCGACTGTGTTTTTGTCCTCATCTTCTCAAATGGTTTAGTAACTCCTTTAGGATTTGTTGTAGTTTGTTTTTAAGTACAAATCCTGAAGTTTGTTTATGTGAAGTTCTCGCGAGCGGAGGTTGTCTGGGAGAGCTCAGCGTTGAAAACACTGACACTTCAGAATCAAAGATCCTGTCTTCAACTTCTAAATTGTTTATAGTTTGTTCAGCCCAACGTTCCCTAGACTTAAAACTTCACTACACTTGAACTAGGGGTGTGCGATAATCGTGTTTATAATTGTAATCGCGATTTAATTATGTAATCGTGGCAAATTTTTAAAATCGTTCATTTCGATTGTTATTTAGGCTACAAGAACGAGGAACATCTAGAAGCGCCAGTTAGCAAAGCAACCAGTGTGAGTGTGTGTGTGTGTGCGTGTGCGTATCAGACGTAACATCACTTTCCCGTGAATGAATGGGCCAAATACTTTCCCCAATACTGCGTTCATGAACTGTCCCCTTAAAAAATACTACGTCGTATCCAGTAACGCCGTGTTCAGACAGGTTTGGACCGTTCATTTTTTTGCGAGCCGTGAGCGAATGTGTCAAGCCGGGCAGGAAGTCAGACACAGGAACGGCATAGAGCATCCGGTCAATTTCAAAATAAAACAAATTTCAAAATAAAACAAAACAAATAAAATAATCGTTCATTAATCGTAATCGAGGTAATTGAAAAAATGATTTTTAGTCATATCGCCCAGCCCTAACGTGAACTGACATTGTGAACTGAAGCTCGTTCAAAATATGAAATGTGCATTTGAGTTGCGTTCAGCGGCGATGAAATTCCACCAATTGCTCACAGCCATCTGAACATATGTTGCCTGTTATCTGGTCAGAAGTAGTACTGTTGAATCCTGCCAGAGCTTTCTCTCCTACTCAACCTCGCTTCTGTATTCTCCCGCTGTCTAAATAAAGAATAACAGTCCTTGGACTGTAAGTGGACCACCCACTCTCAAATCTCGCGTTAACCCTGTCCGCCCTCCTCCTACTCCCACCTCCCCAGTGGCCGGGGAGCGCGTGGAGGCCCTGCCGGACCTGGCGGCGGAGTCGGGCGGCGGCGGCGGGCGGGGCGGCCGGGGGAGCCGCTCCCGGCAGGACCTGGCGTCGCTGCCCGCCGAGCTCATCAGCCAGATCGGCAACCGCTGCCACCCCAAGCTGTACGACGAGGGCGACCCGGCCGAGAAGCTGGAGCTGGTGACCGGCACCTGCGTCTTCATCTCCCGCGCCCAGCTCATGAACTGCCACGTCAGCGCCGGCACCCGCCACAAAGTGCTGCTCAGACGCCTGCTGGCCGCTTTCTTCGACAGGTGAGGGGGTTTGGTCACGTTTTTGTCTCCGGGCAGGGTTCGGAAGTAACGCCCACCAAGCACCCGTAATATTTGTCCTTGGTGGATAAATTGGTACGGGTCACCCAAGCATTTGAAAGCCTCGGTTATATACAGTCTTTGCCTGTTCTCAGACTTTGTCCCTGCTGGCCACCGTACTCTCTGACTATCATCAAATCAAAGCCAAATAATGGCTCTGTATCCAGCAGGATGTTGATTGGCTGCTCTACACAAATCATCACATCAGTCATTTAGCAGACGCTTTCATCCAAAGCGACTTACAAAGGTGATAGTTGACCATGTGGGGATCGAACCCACGACCCTGACAGTCTCATAAACTAATTGGGTGACATAGTTTGATGAAAAATGTATATTAGAAGATGATTCTTGGCAGGTCTTAGTTCAGAAGTTACTAGTGAGGAAGAAGCTGCGTTAGGAGACACAGTGACCATTCAGCCGACTACAGGGTTTCCACTGGTCTCCTGCTATTTGTTGGAATATATTTTTGCGTATCCCAGACGGGGAAAGTCTGTGAATTTCATCAGATCTCAGGGGAATATCGGGGCATTTTCCGACTGGGTCACAGCAGGAAGATATCAGACTGTATGTGACGGCTTGTTTCACACAGTCATTACATTAGATGGTGGTTCTGTTTCAGCCCAGCAGCAGTGGAAACCAGACTGTTTACCCCGTCAGTCCTTTTAAACTGGAGCTGAAAAACAACGTTAACAAACCAGGGGCCGGACTCACAAAACCCTCTTCTAAACTAAAAGTGTTTTTGTTTGTTATTTTTTCGTCTTAAGAACTTAAGAAAAGTTGACATATTTATCAAAATGGTAGTATTTTCTTAACTTTGTTCTTATTTCGCTTCGTTATTCCTTCCTTCCTTCCATCAACCATGGTTCACAGGTCCTACACCAGTCCGAAAATTCCCCAGAAAGATTTGCAGTTTTCAGAATTTTGAAGAAAATTGACCAAATTCCTAAATTGATTTAAATTGGACATGTGAGCGTGCACACAAGCACATTGTTCAGTAGGATTTTCAAATCTCTGAATTGATTGTAGATTTGTGTGTGTGTATATACTGACTGAATAGTACTGTACTGTCACGCATTAGATATGATATGATATGATGTTTATGATATCTGTGTGTGTGTTACTCAGGAGCACTCTGGCTAACAGCTGTGGAACCGGTATCCGCTCCTCAACCAACGATCCCAGTCGCAAACCTCTGGACAACAGAGTGCTGCATGCTGTCAAGTGTGAGTCTCTCTCTTTAATGTATATATACACATATATAGACACTTTCTGTATGTAGCTATGGCCTTCTGTTGACCTGCTAATGTGAACATGATGCACATCCTGCATGTGTATGTGCTGTAACTTCTTTTTCTTATGTGTATTCTGCCTTCATTCATGTCTTTGTCTCAGTTCTACTGCTGTTATCTTGCACATATATAATAATCCATATTGTTCATCTATTCTCCCTAATATGTTCTACTGTTTATGTTCTTATGTTATCTTTCCCTGCTGTATCCCGTTACTATTTGCCGCTGTGTCAAGCAAATTCCCCCACAGGGAGCGTTCGATTTTAATCTGCAACAGTGAAACTGTAGAATGAAGTAAAGAAGCTGCTGCTGTGTTTGGTTGGAGCAAAGAGGACGGCGGGTTTCAGGGTTCAAAAGAGTCTGGTCGTTTCCCGGTCATCATAAGCTTAGAAATACAAAAGCAAAGTATTGAAAATTATTGCAGTACTGTCCCGTATTACAATCCCCGTCCTCTCACATGAAGTATGTGTGTATAATATTTAGCACTCAAATCAAATCAAGAAATGAAGGTCTGGAGTTTTAGATTTTTGGATTTAAAAGCTCTTACAATTGACCACTTTGTCTCTTTCTCTTATTTATTTCCCCCTCCTTTTTCCATCCTCTATCCATACTTTACCTCCTTCCCCTCCTCTCCCCCTCCAGTCTACTGCCAGAACTTTGCGCCGAGCTTCAAGGAGAGCGAGATGAACGCCATCGCGGCCGACATGTGCACCAACGCCCGGCGCGTCGTCCGCAAGAGCTGGATCCCCAAGCTGAAGCTGCTGATGGCCGAGGGCGACGCCTACTCCGCCTTCCTGGCCGACAGCGTCAAGATGGAGGCCGACGCGCTGGGGGCGGAGCAAGGTTTCGACTCCGCCTCCCTGGAGGCGGCTGCCGTCGCGGCGGCCAACAATAACGAAGCGGGAGGCGGAGCCGCGTCGGTGGACACCCTCCAGGGCGCGGGAGGAGACGGCAGCACTTTGTTTTGAGTGAGTGAACGGACAGATGAACGGACAGACGGATGGATGGATTGAGGGAGGGAGGGAGGGAGTTGGGTTGAGGGAAGGATGGCGTTTCTCTAGGGCGATGAGTCGAGCGCGGTGGTCACGATGTTGGCCGTGACTCCTCCCCTAGCCGCCATGTGTCTGGGGAACAGTTTTTTTTTGTTTTTTTTCCCTTCCCTTCCTGTTTTGGTCACCTGTGCTTTCCTTTCCTTTCCTCCTTCCTGCTACTTGTTTGATTCCTTTAGTTCATCCATGTTTGCCTCTCTCCACGGCCCAGAAAGCCTCAGTCTGGGATGTTTCTTCCTGGTGGAGAGAGGTCGATAGAGAGGAGGAGAGAGAGAAAGGGGGGCGGAGGGAGGAGGTTGGCGACTAGCCCCGCCCCCCCCTCACCACCTCACCTTCCAACCCCCTTCTACCTTTTAAGACTCTCCTGATTGTGTCAACCTTTTTATTATATTGTTTTTAATAGTGTTTACTGTCACTAAGGCCCTTTTGCTTTCCATATTCAATCACACACATTCCCTGGGGGGAGGTGGGGGAGGGTGGGGGGAGTTTGGGTGGGCTTGTGTTGGGGTTCGGGGGCGGGACGGGGGTTGATCATATTTTAGAAAGTGATATTTCCCCCCCTCAAAGTCCGTTAACACTGTCGTTTTGATATTGAATGTATGCGTGCCACAGCGTTGAGTCGGTGGAGGTTGAATGAGATTGTGCGGTGTGTTTTTTACCTGGCTGTCCAGATGAAGGCTGTTCTGAGAGCATGGGGGGGCGGGCCTCGGGGTTACAAGGATATAATGTGTATATTGGCATGGTTTCTGAACCTCCACCCCCCCCAACCCTGCTCTTTCTGCTGGTAAATTCTGGCTGGTTAGTCGGTCCACTCGACTCTAACCAGGCATCGTTTTGAGGCCCTAATTGATTCTAGAAGCCTGATTGGCCGGTGGATGTTGGGATTTGCCGGCCAATGTCGGGGATGGAAAAAGACTAGCTTCCTGCCCCTGGGGTCAAACCCTTTTTCCCAACAGCCCCACACACTTTTCATCCTTCAATCAAAAAAAAGACCATTTCAGTTTTGTGTACTTTTTAAATTTCCCCTCATATGTGTGTGTGTGTGTGTGTGTGTGTGAGTGTGATCTTTGCCAAGGATTTCAAGGGAGAGGAAATTTGTTACCGACGATTGTCGAAGAGTTTGTGAGCGGCACGCCGAGTTTGCGAGTGATAAATGCACTGTGTTATTTCCTGAGTACAATCCAACTACGTTTTTGTACGTATCAGAAAGAGAAGAGGGAAAGACGGGTGGTTTTACTAAAAAAAAAAAAAATTAAATACTAGAAGAAGTCCAACATTACCCTTTTTTTATTTTTTTAATCTGAAGGAAAGTCAGAAATATCCGAACCCAAGTTTCTGCCTGTTAGCTTAGCACCGAGTTGTGTCTGTATGTGAGAAGAGAGCGGTGAGGTTTTGTTTTTTGCTGTGTGTGCGTGTGTGTGCGTGTGTATGCATGTGTGCGTGTGTGTAAAAATGTTTCCCTAAGAATATTCCTCGCCAGCATGAGTGAGCAGCAGAGACGCCCTCGGGCTCGGCTGGCTGGATGCATGGCCTGGACAAAGGTGCTAATTCAGGCATTGTTACACAGCAAGGAATAGAGTGTGTGTGTGTGTGTGGCTGTGGCTGTGTGTGTGTGTGTGTGGTCACGTGTGCTGCGGCAGAGAGGCCAGCCGGCGTGTTTTCACACACGCTTGGTCGATTCATTCATCCATCACTGCGCCGTGCACGCACACACTGATGCACATTTGGGCGCCGTCACCCGGTTCAGCTACAGTGCGCCAGATCAACGCGGTAAAAGGGGAATTACACTGAAGTCGACTGGAGAGGCTTTTACCCAGCATGCATTTCCTCTTGTTTTAGGAGTTTAGACTGATGAGTTTTCAAGAGCTCGGAAAAGGCAAAACGGTGACACGGCTGGCTGGAATTGCCTGAAATTGGGTGAATGATATCTTTTTTTGTTCCTGTATCTGTTCGGCGTTTAGAAGGAATCTTGGGAATTTTGGGAAATCAAAGTGTCACATGGTAACAACAATGTCAGTTTCAGTCAATTCACCTTCTGATTGCTTGATGCTTAGGTTTAGAAGGACTGTCGTACGGCGGTGGTCCGGGTGTCCTGTTTTAGAGAGCGGCCATGACACAACGCCAATATCCCACAATGCAGCTGAAACACTGTGATCCACCAAATCCGGAGAAGGGCCTTTTCACTCTTGTCCAGTTGGAGCTTGAATGCCGCGGCTCCAGATTATTTGGCCCCAAATTCACTCGGTCATTAATGTCGCTTACTGAAGTTCATGTGTCGGTGCCTCGAGCGCCGTCTGCGTTCAATTGGATGGACGTAGATGATCCGCTACGATGGTTCACCTCCTCACACCGGTAGTCGGTGCTGAAGAGTTTAAATCATGACGTGAAATCAAAAGTATCCCAGACAATCAAAAGAGTTGGTCTGCCTTAGGAAATGATGCATTTCACACACAACCAAACCGTTTGAGTCTGGCTAGCGGCCGGCCAGATCTCTGTAGTACTGCGACTTGTAGGTATTGTTAGGATTTCACTATTTTCAATCCTCCTCCATCGATTCCTATTAGAGGTTGTGAGGGGGAACAGACGACATGCAGCTTTAATGCCCTAACGTCGAAATATGTCATTGTTTGCGATCGATGGCGCACCGGAAGGCCCGAGGCCTGCTGCCGGGACAAACGCCACCCAGCCTCCCGGCATCAATACGGGGGATCAATAGTACAGGAGCTTATCAGTTCTGAGTAATTGGGCAATTTGGAACCGGGACAAAATTGGAACCGGTTTTTGATAGGCCGTTGCCCGACCTGCTTCCACCTGAGTAGGTCTGGGTAACTGTTCATCTGAGTAATGGGCTGTTTTATACCGTACTGCTCTGACCTCTGTAATGGGGCTCTGTTACTGCATAGTGCTTTAGTTGGTATTTGAGAAGTCAGCAGGTTAGGGCCACGTTTCCCCTCAAATCCTACCGCTGGCTGTCCTGCAATCGTTTCTGGCTGATCGTGGCGCTGTTACCAAGCTTCGGTCGGGGCTGAGCTAGGTCAAGGAGGCTGTGTTGAGACCGCACCACGGTGAAACGCATTTAATACTATGATATTTTTGCTTCGGGTTGTGTAGGCGAGTGCAACAGTTTTAGCTTTGGTTAGCAAATACTAGTTTGAGTGCGTGATCTGGCTGGATTACGTTCATAAGAACTTGATTACCTACCGAGAGACCAATGGGTCTAGTCCATTTTTAGAATGCCTTTTAGAAAAGACAAATCATTGTTGTAGTATTTACTTTTTCCTTAGGGAAATTTATGAATCAATATTTCAGATATCGCACTGGCGCGACCAAAGAAAAGAAAAAACTCTCTGGAGTTCTGCAGGCTGAATTTCTCTCGTGGCACCGCTGAATGTTTTACGGCGAAGAGGAACCGGTTGGAAAGGCAGATTTCAGGGTTCCTACGCAGGTTTAGGAAGAATCTGGAAAATTAGCTTGATCATTCCCAGGTCTGGAAAAGTTTGGGAATTGCTCCAAAAAGAAGTGAAACAATTTTTAATTCACAAAACACACATTACACTTTTTCTGTAGTTGTCGTATCATATTTGGTGACAGTCGACCAAAACCTTCAAGTTAAAAGTCCAGAAGTTAAAGTAAAAGTGTGGAATTTTAAAATGGAAAATGGGCAGAAACACCGATAATTGTTGTTTTTATTTTTTGTGTACGTTTGGAGGAGAAACTTCAAGCACCTTATTGTCGGCACGGCGTCAGAAGTGGGCGGAGTCTGCCGCGGTGACCGTTGGAGTCGGTCTGCTTAGTGTCACTGCCGGTTTATATCGATGTTTGGACTGACACACACACTCTCAAGGTCAGGGGTCAATCGTTAAACCCCCTCTTGATGGCTTAAGCTAAACACAGAAGCGGCAGAGCACAAATGTTGAATCTGAACGTTGTATCGCCCCCCCCCCCCCCCCCCCCGCCGCCCCGGACATGAACCAAAAAGAGCCATGGAGTTGTTGTCTAACCGATCTGGAATTGACCCTTTTTTTTGTTTAGACCAGTGTTATAAACATTGTCTTTTAAGAGAAATTGTTTACGTGATTGTTTTGTTTTTTTATATATTTAGACGTTTTTCTTTTTAATTGTTCTAATAATACGAAAGGCTGTCGGTCAAAGAGGTCCTGGTCCTGAGGCGAGCACCTATAGGTGGACTGGTGTTGGGGGAGCACATGGTACGATCCGTGGAGACTTAACCAAGTTCAGTAACTGAGGACGGAGGGGAGAAGGAGGCACGAGAAAGGGAGAAGGAGGCGGGGGTGGGCGGGGGGGGGAGGAGAAATTTGCACATTTTGGTTGTTTTTTTTTACGCGTTGTTTAAAACCGTCGCCTTAAAGGAAAAAATAGGAGTCTGTGCCTGAAAGAGAGAGAGAGAGAGAGTCTGAGTCTCCCTGGGGAGGAGGGACAAACGAGGGAAGAGGGGGTGCATGGGACGCCTGGATGATTCGGTGTGAATGCATGCATGCACACACACATGCATGCATTGTGTGATTCATTGCTGGGTGGCCTCGGTTGCTGTTTGTAAAGTGTGTGTGAATGTAACGTGGGTGTGTTGAATGTGTGTGTGTGTGTGTGTGTGTGAGATTATGTATGTATGATGTGGGTTTTGTTCTCTCTACCTCCATTGCCATTTATGGAGTCATGCGTGTTAATGTCTGCCTCCTCACGCGAAGAGCTTTTGACAGCAGCACAGAGGGCGAGAGAGACAGAGTGTAGAGAGAGAGTGTGTGTGTGTGTGTGTGTGTGTGTGTGTGTGTAATGCGCATGCCTATGCCAGGCTGGGTCTGCGTCTAGATCTATGTGCTGCATACGTGTGTCTGGTTCATGTAACGACTGCGCATGCCTGTCACTGTGTGTGGGTGGTTTGGGTGCTCAGCTCTGTGTATATGTGTGTGTGTGTATATATGTGTGTGTGTGTGTGTGTGTGTGTAGGTGGTATGCGCGCAGCAGAGGTTGAGATGAGTGGCTGTTTGTTTTTGTCTGCCTGAGAGAGCGGCATACCTCTTCCTCTAACTCACACACATTCGTCTGCAGCGTCACGTCTCCACGGCGGAGCCTTTACGTCGGCGCCATCAGAGCGCCATGCTGCACGGTGACATCATCCACGTCACGGCTGGCTGCTGCAGGGCCACTGTCTTCTTGGACTGGACTTTTGTGTCCTTAAAAAAAAAAAGAAAAATCAAAGTAAATGTCAAATGGATTTGTGACAGAGGGGAACAGAGTCTAGAGGTGTGTGTTGTTGTCCTGGTAAACCCTGTAAACCTGCATGGGACACCAGCAGAACTGAACCAGGACACTGAAGCTCTCTGTTTCTTTTGCTTTCTTTTTTCTTTTATTTCTCTCTGTTTTCTCTCCCTCCCTTTATCCCCCACCACATTTCTACACACACACACACACACTTAGGAGGTAGACAGCCAATCCCTCATTCCTTCATCACCAAACGAACCATCAGCTTCCATTCACCGCCGCTTCACTCTGTTTTCATTGTGTGTGTGTGTGGTTGCTGCTTAAAACAACAGATGGGGCTGCCAAGTGTGTGTGTTTCTGCACGTGTGTGTGTCAGTCAGTGTGTGTGTGTGTGTGTGTGTGTGTGTGTGTGTGTGTGTGTGTGTGTGTGTGTGTGTGTGTATAGCAGCGTGTGCATACATGAATGTAAGTGTGTGTGTGTGGTTTGCGTGTTGTCTGCACCCCCCTTCCTAGACAGTGGTCTAATTCTGTTTTGTGTTTTACTTAATTGGAGACGGTCGATCACGGCAAAAACGATGAGGATGATGAGGAGGAGGAGGAGGATGATGATGATGATGATGGCGATGATGGCGGCCTATCTGTCTCTTTTCCCCCCGGCCGCCGTGGCCGATCAATCAGAATGTCCAGGCTAGAGACCCAGCCAATCACCAGGAGATTATCTATCAGAATTAAAGAACTATAATCATTCCAGACTTGAGCAGCGAGAGGGAGGGAGGGAGGAGGGAGGGAGGGAGGGAGGGGAGTCGCTATTCTCTTCTTCCTGAGGAGGAGATCTGTTTAAGAATCTCCCAGGACAGATGAGGCATTGCGGCAGTCTGCCGTCACATGAGCGAAGCCACAATCCAGACAAAGAGAGAGAGAGAGAGAGGGGGAGATGAGAGAGAGAGACAGACACAGAGAGAGAGAGAGAGATGAGAGCGGAGCAATGAAAGGAAAGGCAGACGAGGAGGAGGAGGAGGAGGAGGTGGTGATCCCCTCTCTGGCCCTGTGCCACCAACATAAATACCTGGGTGTTTGTTTCTGTAGCGGGGGCTGTGCGTCGGGGTGGGGTCTGAACAGAGAAATGATAGTTTTGCGCCGCATGCCGCAAAACGTTCGCCAGCTTCCCAAAACCTTCTGGAGAGCCGAGCGGCGGGGGGAGGGGGGAGGGGGGAGGTGATCCTCTTTCCAGGTTTTGGAAAGTTGGATTGCACTAAAGGCCCAGAATCATGTGGGGAAAGATCCGGCTGTTCTGTCCCGGGACACATTGGACTGTCGACCCCAGTCATTTTCTAATGTTGAGCTGTGGCGGTCCATCATGTTACTAGTCTTCAGATTCAGTCAAGGAACACGTCTGATATTTTAAATGGAAGCTGTAGGAGCACGTTTTATTTACCTTTTTTGAAATGGGGAAATCTAGAGGATCCCTGTGCGAGACGTGAGACGTGACCATGACTCCGCTGGCCGTTGGTGCTCGGCCTCGGGTCGCAGACTGAAGGGGTTTCAGGTCCAGGACTTCAAGGTAAATGTGGGCGTAGTTCAGATGTTTTGGTCAATACGTCTTTGTGTGTCTATATCTGTCGCTCTTTAACTTTGAGGATCAGGAGCGAGTAGCTGAGCGCTGAGAGAGGAGGGAACGGTTGCTGCCCTACAAAAGACCAAGAGCAAAAATTGCATCTCCAAAGTTGTATCGCCTGACCCCCGAAACAAAAGTGTCGTCGGTTCAATCCTGCAGGCCGCGTATCATCGAAGAGCATTTATTCCTGATAGTGTTTAGTTTGATATAAAATCTGCACCCTCTTTGTGACCTTTGACCTTTTTGAAAACACACAAAAGGTTACCGTTGTTTGCCTTTTTGTAGGCTAGTTTTGTCTGAGCAGCGTCTGGAGCCAAGTGAGCTCCGTGACGCTTTTAGAAGAGCTTTGTAAACGTTACCGATGGATTTATTTCCCTTTTTTTTTTTTTATTTACCGTGTACCTTTTCTGTTGCTAGTTTTTTTTTTTCTACATTTGAGCTAGTGTACTGTAGTCCTTGAAAGTTACTTTTAAAGAGATGCTACTAATAATTCACATTAACGTCTGTACTTAGAGATGCCAAGTTGTGTAAAAATTACAAAAAGAGAAAATTGAGAAAGGTGTAAAATAGTTTAGAGAAAGAGAACCACATATTTTTGCATTGCGATTGTGTATGAGTGAGGTGCTGTTGGGGGGGAAGGGGGTGGGGGGGTGTACTACAGAAACCAGACAGGCCGACCGATGGATGGATGGACGGTCCGAGCAAATAAACGCCGTCAGGCTCACTTCATTTTAAGGCTACATGTCTGAATGTCTGTAAAAAAACTATATTTATATTACTGGACAAAGTGTTACTCTCCATTGTCTTGTAGCGATATATATAAATATATATGAATATATATATATTGCCATGCCTACATTTAATCTTCCATTAGAAATCAAAGACTTTCAAAGTTTACTTGACCTGGTTTTCGAGCCAGCTTCTCTGTAAAGAATAAGCTACTGTTGAATTGTTTGTTTTTACTCGCCCTCTGGTGGCCAGATGCGGTTACTGCAGCTCAGAGAGAAAGGGGGGGGGGGGGGGGCTCAACGGCTGCAGTAACTGCAAGCGGCCAGCAGAGGCTCCCAAGAAGAAGCAGTGATCCCAGACAAGCTACGATTGTAATTTCTAAGTCTTGATCACTGTATTCAGCCGAGCACCTTAGGACCAGACCGAAGAGGGTTCTGCTCCTCGTCTTACAAACCTGACACAAGACACAAACCGCCAACGCCCACCGCTGTGGACCAAGATGCCAAATAAAGTTGTCAGTTTATTTGAAAGTTGCTGACGTAACTTCCTAAAGAGAGAGCGCTGCGGTCGTTTGACTTCCGTCCGTCCGTCCATCCGTCCGTCGTCTGTCTGTTGATCTTACTCCTGGTCGGCCATCTTGCCTACCGAGCCACAGACGAGGAAAAAGGGTGACAAGGAGAGAGTGGAATAATGTTTTTGGAAAAAAAAAAAAAAGCACCTTTGGGTGAGTGCTCACCTGTCAAACGAGAGACGGCGAGCCAAAGCCTCTGCACCTTTCTGAGCACGCTCCCTACGTCACTTCCTGTTTGTGGTTTGGACGCTGGTGTCTAGAAGTAGGATTTTCAAGATTTGACCTTTTTGAGGCGATTTGGGGAGGGGGAGGGGGGGGGGGGGGGGGTCGAGATCTAATGTGAGGGTTCTTTTTTAAGTAAGTTCCTTATTTTTGTTGTTTTTATCTTTTTGTACTTTTACTCCTCTTTTATTTTGTATTTGTTTTCTCTCTCTCTTTGGCGTTTGTTGTTGTTGTTGTTTACTGTAAAATGTTGATGATGTGCCCGTCACTCCCTTTCCCCTCCCCTGGACGGGAACTGGGAGCAAACTGTCCCCTGCATGGGTTGGGGGAGGGAGGGAGTCGGGTGAGGGGGTACCGATGGAGGGCGAAGGACAGGAGCTAGCCATGGCATCCATTCAAACAGGGTTCCTACGTAGATCCGGAGAGATGAACTTGGGGGAGGAGTCCAGTTCAGCATCAACCCAAACAAGCACAAACTTCACTATATATTATGGCACAGTAAAAAAAAAAAAAATCACATTAAACATCTTTGGAAAGTTTTGAACTGATGTCACGATGATATTTGGGCCCTTATTTCACCAAACTATGCAGGTAGCAGCTCCAGGACACATTTTGACGCTATATGGTTTCCAACTGTGGTGCAGGCCGTCTTATCAACACCTGGCCGACGTCAAAATGTTGGCTGGGTGTTTTTCTGCCACTGTCAGACTTCACTTATTTGTTGTTGTTGAAAAATGTTGTGCTGCAGAGTGATGACGCCCATCTTTAACTCCAGCCAAGAAGGAAAAACCCACCCTCGTTCAATAACCGCTACTGGAGATGCATGTTGCATTTCTGGGCCCGTTTTGTTGTTTGGTGGTGTATTTTCTCCACTGACAGTAGCCTCAATAGACCAGAATGCATTGCAGTAGCCTCAATAGTCCAGAATGCAATGCAGACACAAGAACATGTTGCGTTTTGAGTAAGGCGCATGAGTTGAAAGTCACACGTAGGAAATCGCAGAAGTGCAGAAGGCGCGTTCAGGGCACACAGAAATAAAACGTAAATCACAACACTTGAAAAATGACTCCTGGAATTCGAGGGTGGATTTTTCCCTTTAAGGTCTGGAAAAAAGTAGGGCACGAAATGAGTAGGAACCCTGTTGAAACGCTGGAGGGATATCTGGAGTCCGCGCGCGCGCGTGTGTGTGTGTGAAAACTAGACGGAGGAGTGAGGGAAGTGGATGCGAGACGTTAATCAACACCCTCATCGCGAGCCGTGTCCTTGTCATCCATCCTTTGGCTCTCTCTCTATCTGTACCCACCCCTCCCCTCCTCCCAGCCACCTTCCTCCTCCTTTCTCGGCGCTGCAACCTGACCTCACCCCCCGCCCGCCCCCCCTCACCACCACGCGCCTGTTTTTTTTTGTTTTTTTTCCTGCGCTCCGCAATTCTGTGCATTTCCCTGCCACTGTCGGCAGGCCTGTAGTCTTCTATTCAGAAACATGTACAACTAGTACTCTCCGCTCTTTCCAAATCCCCACGCACCAGAGACAACTCAACACACACACACATTATATATACAAACCGCACACGCAAACCTCTGAGATATACACACACTCTCACCCACACTCGCAGACTTCGTGTCTGGTGTGCGCGTGTGTGTCACTGATGCAGTTTTACCAGTTTTACCTCGGGAGCTCTCAGCCATAGCAGACCTTACCCCACAGATGACCCGGCACTGGGAGCGGCTTTCTAACTGGTGCGGCTGGTGCTATAAAGCAGGTACATTAAAAAGTTTTTGATTTTTTTTTTTTTTTCAGGAACAAAACTGGGAAGCTCAGCAGAGTTTTTTTTTCTCAGAGATTTGAACGAGTACAGTGCAGGGTTTTTACTGAAACGGGAAGCCGAGAGTCCATGTCAAAACACTCTTACCTCAGAATCATACTACAGAAGGGGGCGGGGCTTACATATTATCATAGCAACCGTGAATGACTATATATTTTTGGGTTTTCAGTTGTTTTTGTTTCTTGTCTCTGGTGTCGTCGGGTAAAATACTCTGCAGAACTCTTCTTGTTTTCCACTATAAATATATAAATATATAAACTGTACATTATTACATAGAAGCACTATCGAAGTTTGATTGTTAGATGTGCACTCGCAGCATGAGGTATTATTCTTACGATTATTATTCTTCATAACCCAGAAAAGAAAAAGTGAAATACAACTTTTTGGAAGTTTAAAAAAAAACAAAAAAACAACCAATGCAGTAGCGTCTACTGATGTCAAAGAAAATACCCCCCCCCCCACCCCCATCCCTTTACCCCAGCCCTGCCGTGTTTACCCCCCTGATACCCCCTCGCGCCACACCCCCCGCCCCGTGTACATGCCAGTGTTTTCCCCCATGTGTTCCAAGTGCCAATAACTTTGTGAATTCCTAACTGTGACCCAGTAATAAAGATAATTGCACATTAACTACTGTAAAGAGAAAAAGAAAAACAGACTGATAAAATGAGGAAAAAAACATCTGAATATCTTAATAAAAGGTTTGTAACAAAGAGGACTGACCTCGCAGGTGCGTTTGGTGTTTATTTCTCGCTCTCAGATCTGCACGCTTTCATCCAAACTCTCTTCCAGGACCAAACAGGATGTTGTTAAAATGGGTTGGTCGAGACGGATCATTTTGTATCGAAGCTGCTGATGGCTGATATTCAATATCTTTACATTTAGTCACTTTTATGCCAAAAACATTCCCAGTATTCAGTGTCTCCCCCAGAGTTTTCTTCTCGTCAGGGTGAAAAGCCTCTGAAACAGCATTTAGACTGTCACAGGACACGAACACTTCTAGTGTCAGCAGGTCTTTAAGGGAAGGTGACCCACCTCCTGTTCAATGGTAGAGAAACTCTGGGATATATTACTACTTTTAAATCAATTAATTTACAAAACGTAATTATTGTGCAGACTGTTTTCTGTAGTTGTGGTTAGGGAGGAACCTCCTGCATGTCAGAGGTAGACGAGGAAACGTAATTTTGACGTCTTGCTTCCGTAATTCATAATATTTCCAGTTGAAACATGATATTGGGCGTAACGTAACAAGGAGGGTCTGGTCAAAAGTGTTCAGAAGGTTCAGAATTGCTTTACACATCTTGAACTTCACAAACTCCAGATTCTTCAAAATGAATAAATTCAGCCACCGAGGTGCAACCATGATGTCCAGTAAGATTTTGATTTAAACAAAAAAACAAACTAATATATGTAGCTCATGATGTACCCAACAAGGTGAAAATGTGAGTTTCCATTTCATCATGACTTACTCAAAGGCCTGTATCGGTGTTGGTGCTCTACCCATTGAGCTACAGGACTTGAAACGTCTCATGGTTGCCACCAAGATATTTTCAGAGCCACATGGGACTCTCTCTCTGCTCCTTACCAGTGTAGAGCAACTCCACATGATGCTGGGCTCTGAGTATGTGATGACGTATCCACTGCTGTAACTTCTGCCATGGATGCTTTTATCCAAAACACCTTAGTGGGACTTGAACTCCCGACCCCGGCTCCGCTAGTGCCTTGCTCTCTAGCCACTGACCCACACGGGGAATTCAACTCCCAACCCTGGCAGTGCTGCTATCACTGAAACATACAAGGCCAGGCACTGTTAAACATAAATTTCTTAATTTTTAAGACTGCCCCCCCCCCCCCGAAAAAAATCATAAAACATAGCAGTCTTTAGGTCATTTTCAAAAAGAGTGAAGCAATACAGCGTAACACTGTTGTCATGGGGATAAACTGCAGTTTAGTCCCTTGATGTTGATCCACTTTTGCGAAACTTATTAAAAACCCCGCTGGACATTTTCAGAAATTCATGGGACATTTCAGAAGTGTTTGTCATTTACATGATGCAGATGAGGGGTTATCTTCTGTCTGAACACTAATAATTGCCACATGTAGTCATGACCAGAGGCTGAACCGGATTTATTCATCATGTAGTGTCAGTGGAAAACATGGTGCTGAGCTGTAAACTAACAAACACTATTACTCATCATGTCTCTACTGAAGGCGGTGGGTGGAGATGCTTGTGCTGTTGGTTGGACGGGACCGAGGCAGATGAGGTTTTACAAAATCTACACCATACATTCAACGTTTTCTTCGTCCATCCCAAAATTCACAGAGCTCTTCCACTGTTTTACTCTAACCATCCACATGATGGTTGGTGGCTGCAGACATTCACACAGACAGATAAAATCCTCGTCATTATTGGCACTTGGGTTGAGAGGTCTAACCGCTGGTCCTCCACCTGCAGCCGGGGTTGGTTTCCCAAATCCATTTAGTATGAAGGTAGTCGACCGAGGTGATCTTACAGCTTTGATGAAGCCAGTCGAGATGACGGGGAGTTGTGATGAGCCAGAAGATTTAAGGAATAATAATAAAAAAAAGGTTTGTTCATACTACTCATGTTTAGTATCTTAATGATAAATGTGCTTTAAATGTGTGAAACTGAATATTTGCTGTAACTGTTTCCTCCAATCAAGTAAGACGAGATATCGACACATCAGGTGTTAATTAAGCTGATTTCATTTTAAAACAATTCAACAACGTATACCTGCGTTAGAAACCGGCTGTGTGTATAGCATGTCCACCTGCATCCCTTTACGTTTATGTTGTGGGTTTGTTTTAACCTGCGGAGAGCACCAGATGGGCGGGGTCTGCTGGATAACACGACTGCTACAAACTTATTTTAAAGTCAATTCAGTGTGCTTTTTTTTTTTGCGACGACAACTTGGCTGTCACCGTCTTCACGTCCCCGATACGGTAAGCTCCACCCACTTGGTGTTCTCAACTAGGAATAAACAAACGCTATGAACTGTTAGACCGCCGTCTGGCTCCAAGCAGCTGTGTGTTCTCCCATGCACGCCTGGTCAGACACAATCTCAGAAAAAAACAAAAAACAGATGCAGTGATACAACAGCATGTGAGGGGGGTTCAGTCCAAAACACACTTTGGAAAATTTTGCTTCCTGGAATTCTTCATTCAAAAACACACTTCTTTGAGAGGAAAATATATAACGTGTGGCACTTTCACGCAGGCAACCAGTTTGTCAGCGTGTGTTTTCAAATTGTATTTTGTATTTTAAATCTTATTTTGGAATGAATCTCTTAATACAAGCACAAAATAAAAGCACAGGTGAATGGCTAAAGGACACAATGCATGGCTATGGCAGTGAGGGAGCGTTCGTTCATGAAGGCTCAACATGGTGCGACAGCTCGCAGGCTGGTCCGGTGCAGGAACAAACTAAACCTGATCGGTGACCCGGCGCCTCCAGATCTGATCTCACGCGTTACACCGAGCGGCTAGAGAGGAAGCTCCTGGACCTCTGACCTCTTTTTGGTGACTATGTATGGCAGACGGAGATATCAAGACAGTCGCTCCTAATTTTCACCAAGAAAGAGATCACATCTGGATCAAACCGGGTCAAAGATCAGATCCTCCTGTATCCACGCAGCCAGCCTCAGTACAAGAATAAAAGTCCATTTACACATTAATTCAAAGTTAAGCGACATGTTTATATTTACACAATACTCCAACGTGGGTAGTGTAGTTACCTGACATGACACAATGAAATACATGACCGACAACCCTCCAGCAGAGGGAGCTGTGCGCCCGAGTCACCGGTGTGTGTGTGCGCCGAGGCATCCTGCCCGGCAACCGACCCTCTCCTCTCGTTAGGTAAAAGCTATTCAATAAAAACAAGCAAACCCATTCGCTCTCGGCCCAAGGTCGTCTCCGAGCGCCGGGGGCGAGAATCGAGACCGCCTCGGCCAATCCCGTGCATTAACCGTCTGAAGGGAAGCGCCAAGCCGGCTGAATGCAGATCAGTCAATAACGTCCCCTTGCAAGAGACGGATCAGTCAGGGCGGGAAATCAACCGCTTTGTCCGCAGCAGCGGGAGAGTTTTCACCAGACTGGAGCTGCTCGGTGTCCTGGCACGTTCTAGCCGGCGTCTGGCGTCGATTTCCCACCCTGACCCCGATGTAGGCACACATCAACGTACTGCACATCTCACAAAAGGTATAAAAAATATATTTAAGGCAACATTTACAACCCCCTCCCCCTCCCTCCCCCCATACTGCTGCTGTCTGGTAAAAACCCACGAAACTGAAGTTTTATTTAGCTTGAATTAAAAGTTCACCTGTCTTCAATGCAATTTTGGGTCCAGAATCAGGTACCGGGTGTTTAACTCACTTCTTTACATTCTGTTGGACTTCATGACTGAATTACCAACTTGATCTATCGTATAAGGACATTTTGAAGCGTCGTTTCAAAGTTTGAGAACAGGCAAAGACAAAAAAAAACCTGAATAAAACCGAGGCGTTGGAGTGTTATCGTCTCTGAGAAGTTACCGCCCTTATCGGTTTATCGCCACACTCATTTTATTGGCGTTTGGTGCTTGGCGGGTGTCTCAGACCCTGGAACATGAAAATAAGGATTCTTCATTCCCTGAAAACTGTTTTTTGCCTGACAGCAGCAGCAGGTCGTCCGTCCCCCGCCTCCCCGACGAAGCCCTTTACCGACCCCCCACTGAGTACCATTGTTCCATTAATAGTAACACAAGTGCGCCAATATAAAATGATACAACCGTGATTTCCTGTCCTGCTCGGCCCTCGCACTCAGACCGGCGTGAAACACTAGATTCATTAAAAGCAGAGAAGGGGAGGTTAGATCCTAACTTCTCTCTACCAGTCACTAATTTCTTTGTCTGTGCAAGAGAGGAAGGAGGAGAGGCGTCTTCCTCTTCCTCCGTCTGTCCATCCGTCCGTCCGTCCGTCCGTCCACACTCCCAGGGAAGGAGGAGGAGGGGGAGGAGGGTGAGTGTGGGTCAGAGGCATCAGAGGGCGAGGAAGAGGATGAGGACCACGATCATGATGGTCACCAGGACTCCGATGGCACACCACTGTCTCCGGCCTGAGGGGCAGAGCACGGGGAGGCCTCAGATACAACACACTGGCTCAGGGTGTGTGTGTGTGTGTGTGTGTGTGTGTGTGTGTCTATAAACTCACTGCTGGTCATGTGAGAGACCTTCTCCAGCTTCTTGAGGACCGAGTCCATGCGGGATCCAGTCTGGTCCATCTCGTCTCCAAACTCCCCCAGCATGCTGAAAAACAGCGAGAATGACATCATCTAAACTAAACATGATATTGTCTAATGTCAAGGCCTTGAATGACATCATCTAAACATCTAAACTAGACCGATCCCGTCTAACGTCTAAAGGCCTTACATGGTCTTAAAGTTAAATAAAGCCTTTTAAAAAAGGGAGTGAAAGGTGAATGTTGTGACAGTAAGCACAAGCCGCCTCGCCCGACGTCCAAGGACATTCACCCCGTCTGACCCTCGGCCTCCTGTTGACTAAACAAGCCCCAGTTACTCCTTGGCAGCCTGGTGGATCAGCTGACAGCAACATTAGACGACCCGGCGTGGGCGGTGTGATGACTCGAACCAAAACATTTGAAATGCTCCAGGAAGGAAGGGGTGTTTTTAAAGTTTTATATTACACTATAGGGATGAGTGCAGTCAAGAAACCTGCTGAACAGCAGCGAGGCGGCGGGACGCAAGCAACGCACTTTCCACTGGTGACTGATTCAGTCCAGCGATGGTCCCGGATGCATTTGTCCAACTGCCCAATCGGCTGTGTGTCATTTTATATGTGCGTCTGAGTGGTTGCACGTGCAGGATTCTGCATATGTGTGTGTGTGTGTGTGTGTGATTTCATGTGTACTGTTTGGCTGTGTGAATGGTTATATGCATGTGCTTGTGTGTATGATGATGTATTTGTATGTGAATGGTTGTGTTTTTGTGTGTGTGGTTTTGTGCGTGTGTGTGTGTGTGTACCCACACAGCTTGCTCGTCCAGTTCGTCCCCGATGCGTCCTGACATGTCTTTGAGGACTCTGATGCTGCCAGACACCAACTCCAGTTGATCATCCTGGTCCTGTATGATCAGCTACACGCACACGCACACGCACACACGCACGCACGCACGCACACACACACTCATTTTCTAACACATTTTACAGACCAGTGTTCATTGAATTTGTTTTAAGCAGTTATTCTGTATTTTTTACTTCACCAGGTTTCTGACTGATTCTTATTGGTCTTTATGGATTTTCTGCTGTTGTTTTAGACTCTACAGCATTTCATAAAACTGTTTCAAAAGGTGACACATAAATACTTTTTTTTTTTTTTTTAAAGTAGAACCCAGTGAAGAACACAAAGGTCCAAACACCATTTCAGTATTGAAAGAAGAGAACGCATCTCCTCTGCTGTGACGAGGGCAAAAATATTCTGTTCTTTCAATAAATCAAAGATGTTTCGGAGCACGGAGTTTCTCTGGAATTGATTTCCAGTAAACCCAGAGACGGATGTGTGCAGAAATACTTTGAGAAATACTCTGCAGGCTGTTGAGTTAGTTGAAGCTTAACGTTATTCCCACTGGGCGACACATACAGGTCGCCAAAAAATAAACCAAGACAAAAAAAAATAGTTTTCAATTAAAACTCAAAATCTTCTCTTTTCTTTATTCTATACACAATAGCTTTGGTGACACGTTTCTATGAGAAATGTATATCCACTATTTTAGCCGTTAACTCTTGGTGGGTATTTTGTTTTGTTTACCATCCCTTGACGTGGCTCGGATGATCCAGACCAGCCCAGACCAGCCCAGCCCAGCCTCTCTAGGGACACCTGGTTTATTTAATCCTCTTTATCCACAGAGGGAAATCTAATCTGTAGATCTAAAAGGATCCCTCTGGAGCTATTCCCTTCAATCTTCATTTTTCTGTTCTCCTTTCACTGGACAGGGTTGGTTGGGCTCTTCTGGTCTGGTTGAGGTGTTTTTATGAAGTCTTCCTTCCCCCACATCCCCTTCTCCCTTCCTTCATCTCTTCACGCTTCCTTCCTTCCTCTCTGTCTGTCCATCCTTCCCTACTTCCTTCCCTCTACCTGTTGTTGTTCCTGTTGCTCCTGGATGTATCTTGAGTTTGCAGACACCAGATGAGCCTCCAGTCCTGTTGACCTGTCTTGGCCTGACGACGCCAGCAGGGCCTGGACACAACACACAGGACACAGGGTTAGAGACTCTGTGTGTGTGTGTGTGTGTGTGTGTGTGTGTGTGTGTGTGTGTGTGTGTGTGTGTGAGGCTAGAGCTGCACTACTATTAACTAATGCAATTTTCAAAGCAAAGACATGGCAATATTTTTTGGTATCAGATGGAAAAGTGTCAGACTCTGTTGCCAGTAGATCCGTTGGTGTGTAGAGAACCTTCTGGTTGGGTGTTCTGCCAAAACTATGAACACTTACAAAAAAAAAACCTATGAAAAACATGCACGATGCTTTTCACGAAATAAGCCTCGCTTATACCATACTGCTGTTGCCATGTGAAAACCTCATAACTCCAGTTTTGGTGATTTTCATGTTTTAACTTCAATTGCATGATTAATGATCCTCTATAGGTTGGTCAGTTCTACAACCTGTGGTGCTTATAAACCCTTTCAACCCCTATTGGATAAACTCAAGGCTGGCAAAGTTGACATTTTGGAGATTTCACCTGATAATATTTGCTTTCCTGAAAAAGTGTATGATTGTGAGTGTGTTTGTTTGTGTATCCGCTAACCTCTCTGTTCTTCTTCTCAGCCTGGGCCACAGCTGAAGGGCTGGACAGCTGCTCCTTCATCTCCTACACACACACACACATATGCAATTTACACCTCCCACTCGGTGTCATCAGAATCACAGCAGAATCACTTCAAAAGTAAAGTACAGTTGAGGCGACATTACAGACCGTCTCATAAACAAGACATTCTGGTGCTGCGTTGAATCCCTGGACAACAAATCAAAATAGTAAAATCTTTATTTAGGTCCCAACTAGGCAAATCAAAGCTCTTTTGTAAGGTGAAGATGACCCAGTTCACTTCGGGTCTATTTTAAGGACGGTTTGTAAATGACTCAAAATTTCCATTGTGGCTACACTGCAGTGATCCGCTGAGCAGCTGCAGGGCGGTTAAACAGCAAACAGACATTGAAGAATTATTAACTAGGTTTCCTTAAAAGGACAACATACTTCTTAAAACTATTTCTGGACAGACTGAGAAGTTAAGGAGATTACCTGTACTGCTTTCCTGGTCCGCTCCACAAAGTCTCTCCTCTCCTGGAGTTCATTCTCTCCCAGTTTGAACTTCCCCGGGTTGGACTCCACAATACCTGACCCAGTCAAGGACTCAACAGACACACCAACATGGCTACCTGCCTTCCCTCTACTACAGCAATGATATTAAAGTAATAAGCTGCAACCTTTTCATATAAACATTGTTCAAAAATCTGTGATGGAAGTATTATTATGTACGCCTACTGGTACGCCATGAAGTAACCACTAAAAATACACTGTTTTCCAGGAAATAAAAGATTTGAGAATGAGAAATGAGATTTTGAGGAATAAAAATTGTTTCGGCATTTATTGTTAAATACATGTACACTATGATTAGGAAACCTCAGTTTTCATTTAATTGTGATTTAAACGCATCTCCAGAGTATGAGGAGTTGTTATGTGAGACACAGACAGAGGGTGGGAGGGGGAAAGAAAGGGTGTTTGTTTTAAAAATACGGCCGGTCTTATAGAGCTAGATTGTATGTATGAGGAGGAGAGAGTGAGAGGACGGGATTGTTTTGACCCCCAAAAGGATACTGATGGTCTCACTGAGGTCCTCCAGGTCCCAGTCGATGGCCCTCAGACAGTTCCTCAGCTCGTTGGTGCTCCAGTCCAGTTCATCGCGACTCACCTGAGATCACAACAATACTCATCACTCATCATCGTAGCGTACAGGCTGCACACAGACCATCTACCCGGGGCTGGACGACATTAACATCATGATAATCAAAGGAAATGATTGCAGTATTGATATATAATAATATCTGCTAACAAATGCAAAATCTCGTTAAATAATCAAATTGATGTTCATCACATTGAACTGCATGGTAATATAAAGTCATGAAACTGAAATTTTAAAGAAATATTCTACAATTTGTTTCAGATCTTGTTTTGTGAGGTTTTAATTAGTATTTGCTTGATGTGATTCTACTGAAAGATAAACTATAATATTGAATTATTGCCCTACATCTACCCAGCCTCAATAAAAAGTTATAAAATATTACCTAGGAGACCCACTTGATAATCCAAACGGCAAACTCTCTCACCAACCTCCTGTTTCCTCCAACATCTGAGCCAGGTTTCTAGTTACTCACTCTGGTTTACTATCACAAGTCATACTTACATCAGATTCTTTATATTGGTGAAAGTCTGTTTAAACTGCACTTTGTGTGTTCACACTATTCAGATTTTAGAAAAAGTGGTTCAGCCACATTTTGTGCAGATAACATGAACAATTGACGCTCAACTCAGCTGGTGATGAGGGGCAGCGTATTGTTAACATTGTAAAATAGAAGTAGGTTACTAGTAGAAAGAACTTTTAGAAACTTTAGAGAGCAATCTGCTCTGCCTACTGTAAAAATAAGCGAGACATAACATCTGTTCCAAAGTGGTTCCAAAGTGGACAGTTTTTGTCCGCCTTGCAGCTACTTCCTGTTGTAAAGCAAAGAGGAGATGTTGGTCTAAAAAAAGCAGACCACTGTTTTACATGTCTGCAGCCATGTGCCTTCAAGAGCCTCATGAATGCAGGTTTTCATTCCAAACAAGCAGCAAGAATCAGCTGATTTTACTGAATCATCCTCTATGGTTAAAATGAGGTAATCAGTGAAAGGAACTGGCTTAGTGTTTGGTTGGAATGAAAACCTGCATACACATGGCTGCACACCACTGATGTAAACATGCAGGCGTGGGTGGTGGGGGTCTTGCTCACCTGCGCCCCTTCCTGCAACAGTTCCTCCCACCTATCAAACAGGCCCCGTGCACGAGAAAGGGCCTTCTGCACCTCCCTATACAGAGACACACACATGCAAAAACACGTAAATGAAATTAACAACACTGACACTAAGGAAGTTGCTAGCTGATTTCACCCTACAGACACCTGGCTGTTTTCAAGACCATGGAGCAACGCCCCTCGTTTAACCAAAACAAACATGGAAGTAAAATTTCACACCCTTCCGCAACTTCGCAGCGGTGTGCGAACTGCTTGACAGCAAAAGCCCCAAAGCTGCCGAGGTCTTCTCAGAGAAAGTAGCTTGACAGAAAGACACATTTCATTGACACTTAAGTGCGAAGTCGCATCCTGTGAAACCCAACAGCTATCAATCCAAGCGCCACCTGACAACCGCTAACGGAGCTAGTAGCATTTCTGGTAGTAGCTAACGTTACTAGTTGGCTAACTACGCTAACGTTAGCTTTACAGTTTCAAGGGCAATGCCAGTGCCTTGTCAGACCAAGCTATCGACATGTAATAGATACACAGGACGTTATCTTGAGGCTACACTAAGTGTTACGTTTTTAATTTGAAACCTCTTACCCTTTCACGACGAAAAACGGGTCTTCAAGCGACATGTTGATTCTTTCCTCTTCAGACCCGACGCATGCGCACTTCGTTTCTGGGGCAGGACGTCACCGAGGCGAACCTAAATCAACTCACTCAGTAGCAAAAAGACCAGCGCATGCGCACTACTCCTACTGTACCTCAAGCAGGCATGTAGAGGCATGTGTATAGTCATTACCATAGCGACTAATCTAGTACAGACCTGTTGTTGTGTTTCTGGAAAAAAAAAAATGAAAAAAAAAATACTCATCACACAAAAGAACATTTTAACTCTGGGAGTTAATGATACTTGTGGTTTGTGTGTAATTAAGAAGCTTATTTTTAACAGAATGTACCTGCAACAGAAGGCCATATCTCACAACCTTTCCAGTACAATACATTGACACACACTCTGCTCTGCATTGGTTTCCCTGCAGGCTTCGAAATGAGGTTTGTGGTAACCGGAAATATGGCTGAGTGGGAAATGTTTGCTTCCCCCTCCTCCTCTCACGCCAGAGACATATGGCCCACTGTTGCAGATATTTTCCATTACAAAAACTCCTCTAAAGTTTATTTGGACCGAATACGGAGCCAAAGTCGACGTCATCCCTGCCAGACTCTGGTTCCCTCCCGTCTATGCCAGTACATTGTAGATTAGTTGATGTAAGCAAACTGTGCACTTCCCATTCTGAAATATGTTACAGACTCAAGTGATATTTATTCCTCAGCCTGATTTCAGTGGAATTCAGTCGATCGAACTTGTGATTAAACATACATCTACCACACTGCACTACACTGCACTACCCAGCACTGCAGCCGTATGTTGACATGTTGAACTGTTCGTCGTCTTGCCTGTCTGATTTTAAAACATGCTTCTATTTTTAATAAAATTGTGATGGCAGATCCAACGGTCTTTGCATTTTTACTCCATCCCAACTCCACTTGAGCTGCATCGGTTGTGCCGCTGCTTGGTCCGTTTGGCAGTACCCCAGTGGGCATGATCTAATAGCTGTACTGCATCATGCCAAACGTTTAGATCATGTAGTTTTGGATTTCATTTGATTCTCTCTGCCTTTTTATTGTTCACTGCGATTGCATCGTGTCATTGCATTTCATCTAAGTTGCGCTAGCATTGCTCTGCTGATGCACTGCTGCTGTGTTTTGGCTGAATTGCTCTGATGTCAATGCGGTTGAATGAGGGAAATCATGAGTTTGTGCTAAATGGTTCATTCAGCTCTGTTAATGTGATATTGGTCATGCTGTGTCTCAGCTGTTGTCGGTGCTTCATTTATAGGCTACATGGGTTTTGTCACATAATGTAGTTCACTCTACATATAGGTCCCATGCAAAGCTAACATGTTGAAAATACAAGACATCACTTAGCTTGAAAATAAACCTACTAGCTAACGTTGCCCCATGACAATTTCACAGCTAGTGATAGTTCTAGTCTTTGTTGCGTTCTTTGTTGTTTTTCCAACAATTCCCACAATCCTCTTCTCTTACGCTGTAATGTAGCCTTCTCTTACGGGCTGAGAAGCTCCTTCAGCTCCTCTCATCCAACCTAAGAGCACTAGGGAGCTTCAAGCTCTCTTTTGTGCCAACAGCCATCCGGCTGTACAACGCTACCTCAACCCCTGAGCCTGCTGCATAACTGCAATTTCCCCTCGGGGACAAAAAAGATCCATCTCATCTCATCTCATCTCATCTCATCTCATCTCATCTCATCTCATCTAATCTAAATACTCTGGATTTTTATGACAAATGACATTATTGTAAAAGCAGTGCTTCTATGCTTGTATTTAATAGGTTAAAAGGTATATTTGCTAACATTAATTGGCCCACTGTTACTGAACTGTACTGTAGAGGAGATGAAGGCAGCTGAACAACTCGGGAAATCACATTCAAATACATTGATAATAATTAGGTTCATTCTGTTGAACTCAGGTTCGGATAGATAGACTACTAATGCAGCTGGAGCCAACAGGGGTGGTCGAACTCTGAATCCTTCGGCAAGAAAAGTATAGGCGGGGAAAGTGAAGAATGTACTGAGTAGTGAGTAATGCTTCACACCCAAACCTCTCAGAGGCCAGGAGGGCTGCTCTGCTGCTGTGTGGATCTGTGGACCTGCAGCACTGAGAACCAGGGTGCTGCTGGAAAAAGAACATGCACGCTCAGCAAATCTTCGCCGGATAAATCAAAAGTATCTCTACGTATGCATGTGCTCCCAGTTATCTCTTCACATCTCTCTTTCCTGCGCCACCCATTTGTCTCTGTTCCTGTTCTCCCCACCCCATCCGGTCCAACTCTCCTTCCTGTCTCCCTCCTGTTTCCTCTCCTCCTCCTCCTCCACTCCACTCCACTCCACTTCCTCCCATCCTGTCCTGTGAAGATTCACAGGCCATGCTGTAATGTCACTCTTGATCTCACTCACTCTCACACACTCACACACTCACACACACACACACACACACACACACAGTGAAAGAGTGAGAAATGTGATTGTAAAGCATCGTTCCCGGAGGTTTCTTAACAGCACACCTTCTCTTCTGTCTCAACAATAATCTTCAGAAGCACGAGCATTTAAAATATAAACACAATAAATCAATGTCAAATTACTCGTGCTGCCTTGGTATAATTTCCCATAAACCCCTGTTGCTTCCTGTCCTAAAGAGGATCTTTGCTTCTTCGTTTAAAGGTTTTTTTTTTCTTTGTCTTTTCTGAAGAGGAAACCAGAACCATTATTTTGGAGAAGTGTTGTTTTTCATGTTTCGGCCCCTGCATCTCAGACAAACCGAGTACCAGGGGGACTCACATATGTCTTACACTGTCTCTTTGCATGGCATGTGGAGTCCCGTTGTCCTGGCAACATGTGTTACCTCCTGAAACACATGTACTGTGAAACTGTATGTGGTCAATATGTCTCTGCACCACAAAGTCCTGTACATTTGTTGTACTTAGTGAATGAAGCAATTCTGACTGTGATTCGGTACAGCAGTGCAGGCCTAGCATCAAATCAAACATAATCTCTGTGAACCCACAAAGTGGATGCAAACCCACATGAATGCGTTGTGCGAACACGAGAGCGCGTCGATGCTTGTTTTAATAAATGTTTAAGAGGCGTCTTCGTCATGAGGAAATGTAGTTAATGATTGTTCTGGATCCACTGCTCATCTCCTGACTTGATAAAAACTGAATGCTTATCCGCCATGTAGCCTCAGTGGAGAGTTTGAGTCATTTTCAAACACATTCATGTTGCAGGCCAATCTGCTTTCCTTGAAAAAGACCTGCAATGAATTGAGTGGCCAAACAAAAGGGACTGATTGGGAGTGCTTTTAAATCCTGAGTCATAGATGTGGCAGTGCTATAAATAGACAGAAAGACTGTTCTCTCATGATGCCTTCAAGTGCTCCCTGTAAGCTCTTTGGAAGTCATAAAAACAACTTGCTGGCATATTTGAGTGCTTTTGTTCTGAAATAATAACACAGTGGTTTGTTGCAAAGGTGGTTATTTGGTGGCTGTTGTGTTCTTTTGAAAATCAAACGTCACAGAGGAAACCTTACAGGCAGAAAAGGAGAAAATGTGCTTTGGCCATGTAAGTGATTTTTGTAATCAATGTATTACATACGTAAACGTCTGACTAAAAATTAAACAAAGAGTGAAAATAGAAACATGCAGTGCAATAGAGCGCCAAACTATAATAATAATCACATCCATCATTTTTACCATGTTTAAGATGAATAGGTCAGTAGTGTAAAACGGGCCCCACCCTCTGGTCTACAGGACAGGGTGTTACCCTCACCCTCCTCCTCTAGGTTAGCCCGGGGCTGAGACACTGGAAGCATAATCACACATAACACTGTTACCATAGCGACTGGTCGGGTACAGACCTGAAACTTTGAGGCTGGTAGAAGCTGCAGTCTTCTTGGCAATGCTTTCATTTATTTACAGTAATTATACTCCTACTGTACTGCACTCGCAAAAGCATTATGTATTATACATTTTAAAAACTGTATTCTTTTACAATACCTATTCTGATTAATTAATCAAGTCCAGGAATGGAGCCGGGGATTGAACCTATGATCTTCTGATTGGAGGCTAACCCGCTCTACCTCCTGAGCCACAGCCGCCACCTCTTAAAGTGAAAGCATGAAACTCAAGTGGCAGGTGATCCACTTCTTTATTAAATGTTGCACAGAACAAAGTTTGTGTTTATATGCAAACCTAAAATTCATGACATTTGTAATTTATCACTTTTTCTTATCAGTGCTGTAAAAATTTCCAATGAAGACAAAGTGTTGAGAGTGTTCTGTGTATCCATAAATAAAGGCCGGTCTCTAATAAAATAAAATGTGGCAGAATTACCAGAAAGGAGTCTAAATCCATACAGTATTCATAAAATAACACAAAATATGTGACCAAAAAGAGAAGTTGTATGTAGTGGAACACGCTGACATGCTTATCTCGTTGCCATGGATACAGGTAGTGAGCCTTGATATTCATTAGCAAACATAACTGTACTGCCTGGGTCCCTGAACAGCTCCTGTACAGTAAACGACAAAGAATGAATAATAAATCACTTATAAATGATAAAGTAGTTCATTTTTTACATTATTATTTCAGCCAGATATTCATTATCATTATTATTAGTAATAGTAGTAGTAGTAGTTGTAGTAGTTATTGTAATTCATTAATTACTATCTTTTGTGCCATAATCCAAGGTAAACACTTTTGGAAGCCCAATTCAGTGTGTGTGTGTGGGTGTGTGTGTGTGTGTGTGTGTGTGTATCTCTGTGTATATCCCTAGCTAGCAGTACAGACCCCCCTCAATACCACAGTAGGACACAGTACAATCCCATAAATACAGTCACACACTGCTATACCAAGATACGCAAAAGGCCACACAAGCTTGTAATAGTAGTAGCAGTAGTACTACTAGTAGTAGTTGTTGTAGTAGTATTAGTTGTTGTAATAGTAGTAGCAGTAGTAGTAGTAGTTGTTGTCGTAATAGTAGTAGCAATAGTAGTAGTATTAGTTGTTGTAGTAGTAGTAGCAGTAGTAGTAGTAGTTGTTGTTGTAGTAGTAGTTGCAGTAGTAGTAGTTGTTGTTGTAATAGTAGTAGCAGTAGTACTACTACTAGTAGTTGTTGCAGTAGTAGTATTAGTTTTTGTAATAGTAGTGGCAGTAGTAGTAGTAGTAGTTGTTGTCGTAATAGTAGTAGCAATAGTAGTAGTATTAGTTGTTGTAATAGTAGTAGCAGTAGTAATAGTAGTTATTGTAATAGTAGTTGCAGTAGTAGTAGTATCTGACATCAGTTTCCTATATATTTTTAGGCAATATGCTGAAAAGGGGATTCTGTAAATTTGCAGCATAATTCTTTATCTCTTTGAAACATACCGGCTACTGTGGACCCGTCAAAAGAAATAAGAAACAATGGTCTGTCTCTAATAGAGGCCCTTGCCATTATTGAAGGTTTTAGATACCTTTATACCTCAAATATAATGTGGTAAACGCAGTCTACATGTAACTGCGATATTTCCGACATCACCTGAAGGCAGCATCATGGTGCTTCGACTGACAGCTGCCTGCCGTTTGACCTCAGCCGTGCTGCTGCTTAGTAACCTTATTGCACCGGTACGACACCATATATGGTGTTGCAATGACGCAATCACCGCTGCGCCGGGGTAGAGAGAAGGAGGGGGGGGTAGTGTGCTGCGGTTGCGCGTTCGCGTCATGGCTTTTCCACTGTGCGCGTCCCCAAGGAGGTTTACTACCGGATGAGCCATATATGGCGATTGAGTTTTGCGTGACAGTGACGTGAAGTGTGTCCGTGTGTGTGTGTGTGTGTGTGAGAGAGAGAGAGAGAGAGAGAGAGAGAGAGCGACAGAGATTGAGAGAGAGAGAGAGAGAGAGAGAGAGAGAGAGTAGAGAGAGAGAAGAAACTCCCTAGAAATTGGAGACATATTTCCTCCTCCCACGTAATTTCTCCGAACTGCTGACTGGGTTTTTGTCAAGTGTAAACATTGAGAAAGTACTTTTCTTTTGAACGTGTTTTCAATTTTTATTTCTTCTTCCTTTTTTTGTCTTTATACCTTCATGTGAAAACACGTTAACTTCTTTCTTTCTTCTTCCTCTTCTTCCTGTCCATCTCGATTCGCAGCCAACAAACATTTCATGGCATTAATACGTTTTAATATATTTAGGAGAGCAAAGCGTCTTTAACCCAGACAACATGACAACCAAACGCCGTAGCCCCTGTTATTATCGAAGGAAGCTGAAATCTCATATTGTGTGTAGACTAATAGGTAATGTACATTTAATTGATTAACCCTATAAACCCTATTATGCCATAAATGTCATCAACTGAAGAGGGAACACTGACATATAGACTAGAACCTTCCTCTAGTATAAATAGTCTGGGGAGAAATATCTTGTGTCAAAACCAGGAGTCGAAATAATAAAGGAAATCGAGTATAATAAAAAGGTACACGGAACATATGGTGTGTGTGTCCTTTTGTGTGTATGTGTGTGTGTGTGTGTGTGTTTTTTCACTGCAGCTACAGCAGGTGTGGGCGGCGCCTGTTTGTCACTCACTGAGGAATGAAGTACACGTTACGTCAGAGTGGGAATAAAACACCGCCCTGCCACTCACACGGTCCCATTACTGAGTAGAACAGCTGGTGGCTGCAGACAGAACAGACAGCGACTCGAGACTAGCGCGAGCACAGGTCACCGACACAGTAGCTCTCTTAGGAGACACAAAGCTCCGTCGGCTTGTTGAGCCTCTGGTGAAAGTGCCAACCCAACCGTGCGTAATTACGCAAAAAAATGAGTGCCACGAGCGCCATGGATGTGAACGCCGAAGCCAGACGGATCTTGGCCGTGTCTATAAGCAAGCTGTACGCCTCCAGGAGCCAGAGAGGCGGACTGAGACTCCACCGCAGCCTGCTGCTCTCCCTGGTCATGAGATCCGCCCGGGACATCTACCACTCCGCTCGGGAGAGCGAGGGGCAGAGCGACGCGCAGCCCGCCGCCGAGGAGCCGATGGACACCGGCTCCAACCCCGCTTCCCAGGCCGCGGTGTCCCAGCCCCAGCCGACCCTGACCTCAACGGAGCCGGACCCGGAGGAGCCGCGGATCACGAGATCAGCGTGCGATAGTGAGGCGGCAGAGGACAAAGAGAACTTGGGCTCGGCCCGACAGTCCAGGAAGCGCCGAGGCAAGGCGTCGGCGGCGCCTGACTTCCTTCCCAGCAAGAGGGCGAGGCTGGAGCCCGGGGAGGAGAGGTACGCGGCCCCGCTGGGCAGCTGCCGCGCCGGGCCCGTGGAGTCCCTGACCGCTTTGTCTCTAAACCGAATTATACCGGCATTCTGAACTGAGACCAGCCTCCAATGGGACTTTGGAGTCATGTGAAATGAAAACCCCCCCGTTAACCGGAGGGTGAATCTGATCCCTGTGCGCAGCGCGGAGCTGACCTAGATCGGACGTCCCGGTACAGAGGGATTACCGGGGGCAAGGTGCGACCTCTCCGTCGATCCGAGTGTGCCTGCCAAACTGGCCGAGACTCCGACATCCAGAGAAGAGAGCCGAGCCGAACCGTGCCGTGCCGAGCTGCCAGCTGACCCGAGTTATCGCTCGGAAAGTTTGAGGAAGAAACTGGAGGGAAAACCGGGAGTGTTTTTTCTGGTGATTCACCTTCAGTTGAATGACTGGCTGTTTTTTTGTGTGTGACTGCTGTTGACTCAAAGTGCGTGCGCGTGTGGCGTGTTTGAGTCAGAAGAGTGAAGTGGCGACGGCTGGCCACAGAGCAACACGCACAGTCATACACACGCACGGACTTCAGGGAATTTCCTGCTATTTTACTGGGAAATAAAACTCAACACAGAAAGATGAAGGACAGTTGAGACACACACACACACACACACACACACTGCTGCTGGGCCTTAGTGGACTTTGATAAATCAATACTACTGTTGTACACGTGAGAACTAAATACTGTGTTGCCTTCAATGGTGCTCAACAAGAATAGGATCTCCGCATGTTGTAAACCTGTGTGTTTCCATGTCCTGTGAAAACCACGGTACAGTTACCTCCTATTCCATGCTGCTGTTTATATGGAGGTGTGATCTGAGGTGTGTGTGTGATTTGTAATAAACAGTTGAAAGTGTATTCTGGTGTCCTGCTGTCTTTGTTCTGAGGTGACTGGTGCTTCGGATCAATAACACACACTCTCCCCCCTCTCTTTCACTTTCTGACTTGAACACACACACACACACAAAAGGAAATGGGTCTCGAGGGAGTTTATCCTCTCACTCACTCACTCACTCACACACGTTATTTGCGAATGAATCTAACATAGGTCTATATTAGGCGACAGTTCCCAGGGTCAGTCCCTTGTGGGAGGGGGGGGGAGGAGGCTAGGAGCTACAACCTAGCACCAGTCTGGCTCGCTGCCGCTAATCTCAGTCAGTAACACACACACACACACACTCACAGGGTTGAACCATTTCCTGTGGATTATGATAGAGTTATGAATCACGCCCTTCCTCCCCAACATGACTGATGCAGAGGGATGTGACTTATGTAATTACAGAGCAGCCTGAGGAACTGGGGCAAACACTACGGCTGATTTATGGAGAGATGGGATAGGTTCGGAGCCCGGGGACGCCCACTGTCATCATCATCATCATCGTCATCCTCATCCTCATTTTCTTCTTCTTCCTGCCCACAGATTGGAACAGCGCCCTCAGTGAGGATGATGATGGTGATGATGGTTGTCGTTGCTGTTATGGTTGGCTTCTCTTCATTTTTAACATCTCTGTCACCATAATCGTCATCATCTTCATCATCATTATCATCCGCATCACTACCACTATCATTATCACCATCATCATTGTCTTCTTCGTCCTGCCAACAGATGGGAACACCACCCTGAATGATGATGATGATGATGATGATCAACCAACATCAGTCACTGGGCAGGAAGGTAGTGAAGAAGAGAGGGATGATGATGATGACGACAAGAAGGAAGATGATGACATGGAGAAGGAGGGAGATAAGGAAAAGTATTATAGTGTTCAAGGTGATGATGATGATGATGATGATGATGATCATGATGATGATGAGTGTTGTCCTGGTCATCATCATCCTTCTCTTCCTCCTCCTTTTAGTCATCTTCACATTTCTCCATCTTCATTTTCACTTTCATCAGCTTCATCATTATCATCATCGTCCTTGTTTTCACCCTCCTCTTCCTCCTAGTCATCTCACCTCTCATCATCATCATCATCATCATGTTTCATTACCACGTCTGCAGTATATTCATCTGTGACGTTTCAGCAAACCCCAGATCTGAGTTTCAACATTACGACCCACATCTGATCCGTTCATGTATCGATCCATCCTGGACAACATGTCTTAAAGCTGCTATTATTAAAGAAAATGTCTTATTGTTCAATACACTTGCACATGTATGTTGCACATATTCTTTTTATTCTATTGTTATTATTAGTATTTTCTTATTTTCTTATATCTTTCATATATTTTAGCGTGAATTTCTCTATTTTATATTGTATTCCTGCCTAAACAGTACTTGCTTTTATTCTTGTTTTGTTCTTATTCTTCTATGTTTATCGTTTATCATTTATCATTTATCGTTTATTGTTTATTGTTTATTGTTATGCACCAATAACCAAGACAAATTCCTTGTGAAACCATATATGTGAAATATGTGAAAACATATTTGACAATAAACCTGTTTCTGATTCTGGATTGTGTGTTGATGTGTTGATGTGTTCTTCATAATACCATCATTTGTTCCAATTTTGCACAATTGAATCATTGTGTAAGAGCAGCCGTCTCTCTTTCCAAACGATGTATATCTCATGTTGGAGTGAAACACAACAATTCAATTTTTCTAAAAACCAAGTGAAAGTGAGTGATGTTTCCAGACGTCATCTTAAAGTGTTACTCATGTTCACACAGACAGAAGAGGCTTTCTGATTAGAAACAGTAAAGTAATAAAATAAAAAACAAAGTATGACCCGATCACACATCCACCATTATTAACACAAACCAGTTTCAGGTGTGGTTCCAGTTAGAGGACTAATGGAACAGGACGCTGGGGAACCCGGCATGTCACCGACCCACAAGTTGAAACACTCCAGTGCACAGATTCAGATTTCCATTTGAGAGGGTTTTGGAGGTGTGTGTGTGTGTGTGTGTGTGTGTGTGTGTGTGTGTATGTGTGAGTGTGTGGGCCTTAATGGAGTCTCCCCACTATTATAACGGTTGCTTTGTTCCTTTTATTTCGCAGCACTTTGCACCTGCGTCAGGAAAACGAGCTTCACAAACCATTACGATTATTAGAAAATATACTAGTCCTGTACTCGCAGATTGGAGACAATGCTGGAACGCTCCCGCCGGTCCCCCCGACCCAGAGGTTGAGAAACCCTGGCGTAGATTCGGTCCATACTGATCGCTGTAAGCGGCAGGCTGTTTGAGATGCAGAGTGCAGGGCCAGACAGTGACGTGGGCGCTAACAGCTCACAGCTAAATAAAGAACAGCAGGAAATGTCTTCACAGGCTGCATGCATGCATCCAACCAGCAGGACGACGTACAGCATCGCTCTGATGTCTGATTACATATTAACTGAATGACTCACACGTCACGACTGGTTGTCTGTACGACTCAACCTCAACCTCAACCTCAACCTCAACCTGAAGTCATTCTAATGCAACATTTTGATTGGAAGTATGCCTGAATGTGTTCTATTCTTATTCCTATTCTTCTATTCTTCTACCTTCTAATTCTTCTATTTCTATTTCTATTCCTATTTCTACTTATATTTCTATTTCTATTCCTATTTCTACTTATATTTCTATTTCTCGTTCTTGTTGTAGAAGGGGAAACCCAAACCGGTGAAACCCTGAAATTTGGTTGAAAAACTGTGTTGTTTGCTTCTGTGGAAGAGAAGAGGAAGTAGCTCTGTGTTAAAACGTGTGTGTGTCAGCGTGTGTGTGTGTGTGTGTGTGTGTGTGTGTGCGTGTGTGTGTGTGTGTGCGTGTGTCTGTGATCATTTGACGATCACATGCCAAGCGGTTGTGAACACATGACCTAATGCCTTTCCTCTCTGGCACCGCAGAAGGTCAGCTATGAATGTGGATGAGTAAGAGCGCCTGTGTGTGTGTGTGTGTGTATATATATGTGTGTGTGCATGTTCACATGTGTGTGTCTCTGGTTGCAGCATAGTTAGCGGAGACAGGAAGTGATGCGTTGATTCTTGCGGTGACAGAATGTGTAGGAGGAGTGTATTTTAGGACGCAGCTGCAGCAGGGTAGAGCGCAGCTGGCCTCGTACGACGGTGTGTGTGTGTGTGTGTGTGTGTGTGTGTGTGTGTGTGTGTGTGTGTGCGTGTGTGTTTGGCAGAGACAAAGCTTTTTGTGTCCTTAAATGTCCTAAAGCATGTAAAATGTGTGTGTGGATAGCGAGCGAAGCATGAACACAGCCTGTAGAGAACTGTAATGGCTGTGCTTGTGCTTTTCTCCATAGGCGTCAGACGAACACCACCCAGTACGTGAGGAGGAGGAGGAGGAGGAGGAGGAGGAGGAGGAGGGGTTGGGGAAGGAGAGATAGATAGACAGGAGGAGGGGGAGGGGGAGAGACAGATGTAAAGAGAAGGAAGGCCAACAGGCATTGAAGGAGAGGAAGGAGAGGAAGGAGGGAGAGAGGGAGGGATGTCAATAAAACGTGAGTATAGAGGAAGAGGGCGGGGGTGGGGAGGTGTGGGACATGCAAACTGCTGTGTGTGTGTGTGTGTGTGTGTGTGTGTGTGTGGTGTGTGTGTGTGTGTGGGTGGGTGTGGGTGTGGGTGTGCGTATTCCCACATCAATGACGTCTTAGAGGGAGGATGGGTGGGGGGGGGGGGGGGTCTGGAGACGTTTACGTCCTCAGCCATTCGAGTACATTTTGAATCCTCAGGAGCAAAAGGCAGAAGAAGAGGAAGAAGAAGAAGAGCTTCATCATTTCTGCTGTCTTGAATGTGATGCGTTCGCTTGTGAGGCTTTTTATCTTTCTGGAAAAAACAAATGCAGCACGGTTTCATTCATCATGATGTAGACGCATCGCACAAAACCATCCATCCACTTCTGAGGGTGTAACATGTCTGATCGGATAAATCAAGCGCCCCTCAGGCAGTCAGGATATTTGAAACCACCTGATCTGGTCTGCTGTGGGGTGGAGCTTCCCTTCAAAATGTAATCTATAGTAATCCACCATCATACTACTAACAGTACTCCTGTAACCTGAGTACAGAGTGGATCTGTAATCCATGACCATTACAGTCAGATTTTTGTGGTCAGATTTCTAAAATGTAATTCCATTATATATAAATGGCTCCTCCCTCTCACAGGGTGTGATGGGAACTGTGATGGATTACATCTATGTGTCGTATCATGTTGTTACTGATGCTTCTTCTGTTGTATTGATCGTGTTTGTAAACCATCAAAAAACTATTTCCTTTTTTTGTGATCAGATTACTAATCCGTAATCCCATTATCTGTAACTGGTTACTCACAGTATCTTTGTATCTCATGTTGTTATTGTCCTTGTACTGCTGTATGTCAGAGCACGATGGATTGATCAATCAAACAATTGCCATTTTTTGTAATCAGATTACTAAAATGTAATCCTATTATATATAAATGGAGTTACTGAAATGGATTACAATCACCACTTTCCTTGTTGCTGGACGTCACTGTGCTGTTAGTTGTGATTGTGTTATAGATGATCAAAAAACAATTGCCTTTTTTTGTAATCAGATTACTTCTATGGAATCCCATTATTTGTACCTGGTTGTGTGTTGTGTGTGTGTGTGTGTTTGGGTGCAGGATCAATAACGCAGACCGGAGGACGGGTAGAATGCATTCTCTCTGGTTTATTCAGGTTCTTTAGGAAGAGATCTGTTTGAAATTACAAAATGCACTGGTAGAAACAGCAGAGATAGATAGAGAAAGAAAGAGAGAGAGTGGGAGAAAGAGAGAGAGAGAGAAAGAGTGAAAGAGAGAGAGAGAGAGAGGGGGAGAGAAAGAAGGGATTTCATAGCCGGAATAAACGGGAATAACATCACCAGATTCAGGTTCAGGCAGCTCTTTACTCTCAAAGGGATTGTTTTTCATCAAGGAAAAGTTTTGTATTCTCTTCTCCCCCTTTTTTTTTTTTTTAAATGATTTTTTTCTTTTTTCTGTAGTGTTAGTTAAAGTGTTATCTATCCTCGTTCCCCCACGGTTTCCCCCGTGAAATAACTGGCAATACAAACAAACATTCTTTGATTTCATCACCAAAGTCATTTCCATTTTTTGTCAGGATGTTTTTTTTTTTGTCAGGTTTTTTAGATTTTTTGTTTTTAAAAATAGAAGAAAAAAGAAACACGTTGCTCTTAAAAACATCTATCTATATATATTTTTACATATATATACTTTTTTTTCTTTATATTGATTTTTTTAATTCCTGAAGTTGACTTGTTACCCCACATAGTGGCATGCACATTGCACATGCAAATCTGTAATTAAATACTCTTTTATCTTAAATTGCCATGTATGTTTATTTTTTTCTCTTTTTTTCCCAACTTGCTGAGTGAATCCTGTATGGTTTTCTACTGTGGCACTGGTATGGTTTCTATTGGATGCGTCTAATGGTTGGCATGGTGATGGATGGTTGGTAGTTGCTTCCCGAGAGTTTCCCAAGCATCTCAGCACTGAGATCTTCGTCCCTCTGGCGTCTTTACTTTTTCACTGGGACAAAAGATGTGAGATTTAAAACCCTTCGTAGCAAAGATTAAATTTAACGCCCTGCTTCATACTGGAGCCTTTACTCCTGCAGTTCGGTTCGTTTGGCCAGGTGAGAACAATGCCATTCAAACTCTAAAACGCAAGGGTTTATGGGTATAACGAGACGGATGTTGACATCTGATAGCCAGCAGTTCCTCATGCGTGGAAAGCCGAGCCTAAGTGATTTTCAGATAGCTTCAGATGTTTCTTCATGTGTCCTTAACGGGCTTGGACACCAGAGAAGAGCAGCCCCTCATGTCAGATACAGTTACAGGGACCGCTGCCCCCAACATCTCTAACCTGGCGGGATGACAGGTCGCCAAAACACTCCAATAAACAAGCTACTTGTGAGTACCACGTGACTTTTGTTCACACGTCCTGGGTCGCTTGTAATTGGGCAGTGTGAACCTAAACGAACCAAATACTAAAAATACAACAAAGTACTTTTCCACTCTGGAAAATAAAAGGTGTGATCACACCCTCATTCACTTTCCTCACTCAGTCTAGGGATGCGTAGCCAAACTCCCACTCTGACTAAACACAGAGAAACCAAGTGGAACCTGACGTCCAGAAACCATCGGTTCTGTGCTACCAAGGGCTGAAAATCCTCCTGATTGGTGGATCTCGTGGCGATCAGTCATGAGGTGTTTCGGGAAGAGACTGGAGATCAGCTCACGGCCTCCGGGATGCTGATGTTGAGCATCGGGAGGTGAGAGTTAAAAAACCCCGCTGATCTCAGGGCAGATTTTCTCGAAGCAACTTGAACATCCAACCGGGATGACGGGATGGGTGGAAATGGAAGAAAAAAAAAAAAGGGAGAGGGGCCTTGAGGGTTGCCATGGCGACAGCAGGAGACACTTCACTGCATCTCTCCGGAATCAATTAGAATCAGTGCAGAATAGTTTTAATTCAGACACACACACACACACACACACACACACCGTGGCATCCTCCCACGCTGTTGCAGGATCTTGCACACAAACACACACACACACACACACACAGATCCATATGAACCTCGACCGTTCATAATGTCTGAGTAATGGTGACTGCATCAAACAAAGCTCATTCACACCACCTTGTGTTCATGAATGGAATTACATGCACATGGATGTTGGAGAGCAAGAGCTAAAGGTAGAGAGAGAGTGAGAGAGAGAGAGAGAGAGAGAGAGAGAGAGAGAGAGAGAGAGAGAATGAACAACATGAGATGAACACGGTGAGTTTTTCGGAAAGTTTATGGATTATATACACAATAGTTACAGAGCCAAAAAACATACAACGGACGGGAGAGATGGGAGAGAAGGAGTCCAACCCCTCCCCCTGTGTCCAGGCCTGGTGAGGAAGAGGAGGGGGGATGGCAGGCCCGTTGGCTTGGAGATGAAGATGGTGATGAGGACATGGTGGATGTTGTGGAAACCTCTCAGAGTGTGTGTGCTGTGCTCGGCTCCGGTGGAGGAATCGGGTCCTGTACAGTGTAAGGCACTGAAGGTTACCTACTGTAGCCGATGGTCAGTGGGTTGCACACACACACACACACACACACACACACACACACACACAAACAGATATCGAAATGCAGTCCATTCACTCCCTTACATACTCGCAAATATCAACATCCGTGCACACACACACACGTGAACCTGCTCACTTACACACATAATCACACACACACACACAGATATCAAAATACATGCACAAACACATCACTCTTTCTTACATGCACACACCTTCACAGGTATCTACACACATGCACAAACATGCATGAACCCGCTTAGTCTCACACACACACACGCACACAGTAATGTCTCCCTGTCACAGCAGTAACCCCCCCCCCCCCCCCCCAGTGGGACCAAGCATGGGCGGGTGGAGGTGTTGACATGACGATGACCCAGGGTGGTCCAGTGCCATTGTGAAATCGTGTGTTAACTTATGACTTTACTACTACCTCTGCTACCCCCCCTCCCCTCCCCTCCCCCCTCCCCCTACCACCACCATCCCCGGTAGACTCTCTCTCGCAGCCACCTACCCCCACCCTCCCCCCTCCTCCCCCCTCCCATCCCTGACCCCTACACGCATGCACACACCTAGTGCTGTACAAGGGGAGACCACGGCGTGGCTTGAGCTACATAAGCACAACTTTTGGCAGCACTACTGTACATTAAAACCCACGGTGTAGTTTTTTAGAGAGCCCTTATTCGTGTTTTTTCGACACATAGCCTCACGACTGACCCACTGACACCATTTCACAGACGACTGAGTGGATGGGTTGCGTGTTTTTGGATGCGCGTCGTCTCTGAATGAAAGGAAGGAAAAGACGAAAAAAACGACGGACAGAAAGGTAAAAGACCTGATGGGCGAAGCTTGAAGAGAAGCCACGACAGAGAGATGGAAACACAGGAAGCGGATGAGGAGAAAATCTCGAGGGATGACCGAGCAAAAAAAACAACAACCTTGCACCCCCCCACCCCCCCGAACCCCGTTCAAATAATCAGTGATACAACAACGACAAAAAAAAGATTCAATGTTCTTTTTTTTTTTTTTGTTCTTTTTTTTTCTTCAAATGGGTCTTTTTGTTCTTGGAAAGCACGCACACAACATGCTTTCATACAAGGGGCAGTGTTGTGTGTTGGCCATTTTGGATCCGCAGTTTTACAATTCTGGACAAGCATGTGGTGTCGTGGAGCCAAAATGGAGCGGGGTTTCCCGCCCGTCTGTTTCGACACGCCACGGTGTCAAGTGCAAGTGGTTAGTTTGTGTTGGTTTGTCGGCAGGCTGAGGATGGGGGGGGGGGGGGGGTGAGGGTCAGAGTCTGTAATGTAGGTTGCTGAAGGGGTGGGGGGGGGGGGGTCAACATTACAACGTCTGACTAAATGCCCATGCCAGGTAAAACCATACAATAACTCAATAAACCGAGGCCTACGGTTTCATAGCCGACGTCGTCCTACGTCTACCTGCCTAGCTACCGAGCTCTAGAGGGACCTGAGAAGTAAGCAAAGCGCTTTTCACCTCTGTAAACCTCTCACTGCACCGCCTGAAACTGGACCCAGGACATCTCCGCGGTGGACACAAAATGGCGCCCTTGTGTGCCGTGCCTACGGGGGAGGTGAAGCCAAAAGGCCAGCGTCCGGTATTTCGGCGGTTTCAGATCCAGAGGCGATAAAGAGTCCGGGAGGGGTTTTGGTTTTTTTTGTGCGGAAACTTTTTACAAAAAAAACATTTCGCATCGGGAAAAGTTAGAGTGGGAGTCTCGGGGGGGGGGGGGAGTGATACCGGATGTGGCGCTGACTTCATCTCCCCGTGTCAAGTCTAGTCTCTTGGACACTTCCCTGGCTATTTCCTCACCAAGGCCCAGTCTCAAATACACCGTTCTCCCTGTTTCTATGCTAGCACGGGAGCCGGTGGGACTCGACTTTTTAAGGCGTAGTGTGGTTGGTCTACTACAGAGGGGAGGGGGACGCGGGGGTTGGTGGGGGAGTTGGTGGGCCGGACGGGGTGATAAATGAGACTCTGATACAGAAGGCACTGTGGCTCTGTAGGGGGTCCAGGGGAAGCGCCCCCTGCCTGCCGAAACCTCTCGGGGACGGGAGGTGAGGGCAGGGGTTGGAGTTCGCGCCCACCTCGCCAAAACAAACAACGACAAAAGCGAAACCCCCATCCCCGTTTTCACTACGCTATGCTCAACTACTAGGCCTTGGAGGCAAACACTCTGGGAGAAGAGAGAGAGAGAGAGAGAGAGAGAGAGATAAAGAGAGAGAGGGGTGATGGTGGTGGTAGGGGGGGATCAGGGCAAAAATACCGCCGGAGGGGGTAAAAGACACCGACAAAGGTCTATGAAAGAAAGGGTTTCACTGGCGGTGAGACGTTGAAGTGATTGTGCAAAAGTTGTGTCGATCTCGTCGTCTCAGATCCGTGTTCTCGTCTCATGGCGTTGTTGTTGTTGTTGTTGTTGTTGTTGTTGTTGTTGTTTCTTCCTCTAGAAATAAAACGACGTGGACGCTGATGAGATCTGCATAGAGTCAGTACACGTGGACCGGGGATGTTTTTTTCGGATTTCTGTGACTGCGAAAAAACGAGGTTTCAGAGCGGCTAGATCACGTGAGCGCAATGTAAAATAAATTATATCTGATCGTTAACTAGAACTACGTCTACTGTATCATATGTATTTATCGGTAGGTTCTATCTATATCTATATCTATAGTTAGCATCTTAGAATTATTGAATCCTCAATCATCGTTAAGTGTTGCTGCCCTGTGATGTCATTTGTGTCTTCGATATCCTCTGAAAGAACTGATGTCAAATGGACAGAAGAAAGAAAGAAAGAAAGAAGAGAAAGAGAGGTGGAAGGGGGGGGGGGGGAGTATTTTGTGGATACTGAACTGGGTTTTGGCAGAAGAGGTTTGGAGCTGTGCTGTGACCTCCGGTATTTGCATCAGTGGTTTGGTGACTTCCTACATCTGGCTGTTCTCTGGTTATCCTGACCTGAGAGAAGGGTTGGGAGGGGGGGGGGGGGGGGGGCAGCATTGGCACAGACAAGAAGTACGGATGGACGGACACGACGTCTCCCAGGCTACATCCCTACTCCCTGACTACGACTGCACTTGAATGATATCGTGTGTGGACACATTCATCCTTTACTTGCTCTAGAAGTGGCGTACTAGGCGTGGAAGTCAGGATGTGTCCTGTAAAGGTGAAGGCAGGGCGGATGACGACTGCCCCCTGGTGGCAAAACAACGGAACAACACCACCTAATACTGACCGACACCAATACTGCACCGACGACGACACTGTGCGGTCACTGCCCAGCGACCGGTCTTGCTACAAAACTACAGAGCCCAACGGAGGGAAATCAGAGCGAACAGGGGAAGGACTGGGATTGGTTGTAGATTATGAGAGTTCAGTCGCCCCCCGGGGTAATCCCTCGAGGAATTGGTGGACCTTTGTTTACTTTCTGGAAACAGGCCTGTCTGAAAATACGAGCAGAGAAACACAGAACATCCTTTGCCATGGCAGCGTCCCGCCCCCCTCTCTCTGAACGTCTTGATCTCTGGGCTGGTTGGAGGAGAGTCCTGACCCGACCCATCGTACCAACCGGCCTACGACTTCCCTGACCTCTTCAGCTTCCCAGTTTCAGTGCACCACCTCTACACGCCTGCCTCCCTCCCTCCCTCCCTCCACCATTTCGGCAGAGCGAAGAGTTGCGTTACAACACGCAATGCTTTTTTCAGGTGAATTCTCACGAGCCGCCATCACCCCCCAGAAACGTTGCATGTAGGCTTCAGGGGACCCCGGGAAACGTTGTTGAACGGAACTCATGGGAGGGGGGGGACATAGTTAATGGAAACAAGATGGACACAGCATACTGAACTCCAAATAACATGACGGCAAATCTATGGCAACAGTTCTATCAATCAATCTTCATCATTATCATCTTCATCATCATCATTGTCATTTTGCATTGACATTTATATCATTATTATTATAAGACTATCATCGTTAACAATAAGAAATCAATTATGGAAGAGGTTCGCTCCTCTCCACTCTCTCTCCTTCCTCAGCCATGCACAGTAGGAAGCCTCAATGCGACCCCGGCGACCCCCCCCCCCCCCCCCCCCCCCCCCCCCCCCCCCCCCGTCTGTCAACTGTCCAAAACAGCTTTTAAATCCCATCGGCAGAAAATCAAAAATGGCCGACTACCAAGCCTGCCGCAGGGGAGCGACCACTACTCTCTGTATGCCGGCGAGAGAGAGGAGGAGAAGAGGGAACTTCTTTGTAAACCTAAATGCAAAGTGTCCTATAAAGCCCCAGGTCCCGCCCACACCAGACAGGTTTCCTCTCTAGTATGTAGGTAATCAATCATGCAGGTTTCCATCAAATTTTTGACTCCGAAAAAGATCAAAGGAGGCTGAGCGAATGCAACAGAAGAACCAAGCTCCAATGTCCGAAGAAGAACAAGAAGGAGAAGTAATCGATAGAAGAAATACTGAAGAAATTAGTCTTTTTTCCCCATCCCTCCTTTCCTCTCCTCCGCCCCGTTCCACCGTGTGATGTCATTCCCTGTCAAGTCATCCTTCACTGTGCACCGGGTCAAATAACCGAGGAGGGAGGGGCTTCAAGAAGTGTCCAACCCCCCCCTCCAAATTTCATGACCCCACCCCCCTAGCGCACTCGAACAGGAAGCGAGGTCACACCGTGCCCCTCCCCACCCACCACCACCGCCACACAGGAAGTGATGTCACACCAGTTCCGTCAGCATTAGGTGAGTCTTTAACAGTAAACAGAGATGATAAAACTCATCAAATATCAGCCAGCGCTGTGATTGGCTGGTTTTTGCAGTATAGGCGGAGCTTCCTGGTTCTGTCCCTTGGAAAGGAAAAGGTTAAATTTAAAGTGGTTGTTCTCCCTTTTTTTTCTTTTCATTGTTTTTCATGTAAAGTTTTCATTTTGTTCTTCATTGTTCAAGTTTGATTTTCTGGAGGCATAGCTTGGCATGTAAGGGTAGGGGTCCTGGCTTTATTATTAGTATATTTTTCTTAAAACATCGTCGAGGAGGAGAGTCAAGCAGCGGACTCTTCCCTCTCTCCTCTGGATCCCAACACATTTTCAGGCTTTTACAGCAGAAGACCGCGGAGGTCTGTCAGTCTGGGAGAGGTGCTCTCAGGCTTTGTAAACCATCATCACCCTGGACATGCTCCTCCCTAGCTCTCTGCTCCCACACCTCTCTGTTGTCCCTCCCTTCCTCCTACAGCCTGGCCTTGCTGGCCAAGCAGAGAATTCTGGGTAGTGTAGTTCTGAGACTGAGAGAGGAGGGAGTAAACAGTTCCCAGGCCTCACCCTATGTAGTCTGTCTCTATTGGTCGTGTCTGTGTTGCTCTGTCAGCGAATCATTTAAGAGTCTCTCTCACACACACACACACACACACAGTGTGTGAAAGGCTAGCAGCACCATCACCCCGTCCTCCGCCCTTCCTCTCAGTCAGAGTCCGAGGGGTGGAGGTAGAAGGCTTGGAGGAGGGTCATTCCTCCCACCTCTCCTCCTCCACCCCCTCTGTTTTATTAAAGTCTAATATCAGGCAAGAGGATGGGAGGCTGCTATTCATCTCCTCTCCTCTCCTCTCCTGCCCTCATCCCTCGCTCCCTGTGGTCGCTAGCACCAGTCATCCTCATCCGTCTCACTGTAAGGTTCGTGCAGGCCCTTGCGGGGCCCTCGGGCATGTGGGGGCCGGTGGTGCGGATGGGGGGGTGCCCCAGGTGGCCCGCGCCGGTGCGGGGAGGGCGAGGATGAGCGGTAACCGTTGGGCACCCTACGTGGATGCGGGTGGGGGGGCGGAGGGGGCCCGTGGTGGGCAGTCCTGGGGGATCGCGGGTGGGAGTGAGGGTGGGGGTTCCCCCCGTGCGGATGCGGGTTGCCGTGGGAGAGGCTCTGCTCGTAGGCGGGGGGCTCGTGGTGGCGCTCATACTCGTAGTCGCGCTCGTAGAAGGGCCCGTCGCCCTCCAGGCTGTCCCCAGGCGGCGGCCCACTCCAGCGGCCTCGGTGAGGGGATCTGGGAGAGCCGTGGAGGGGCGAGCGCGGAGACTGGTGCCTGGGGGAGCGCGGCGAGCCGTGCCTGGACGAGGAGCCCCCGTGGTGGGGTGAAGCGTGGCGCGACTGGGGTCGGTGGTGGTAGCCTCTGTCGTGGTCTGGTGGGGAGAAGTGTCGGGGGGAGGGGGAGCGCAGGCGACCCGGCCCCGGGGGGCCGTAGCTGGGCTTGCGGACAGCGGGGGAGTAGGTGACATGTGGACGGGGGACAGCAGGGGTCTGGGGCAGCTGGCGACGGCCTCTCCGCGGGGTGCTGGTCCCCGAGGTGGAGGGGACGGGGCTGCCGCTCACCGAACTACTGCCCTACAGCAAAATGTAAACAAGGAAAATCAAAACGCACCACCACAACAACAACAGAGACCAGAGTGGAGAGAGAGAGAGAGAGAGAGAGTGAGAGAGAGAGAGAGGGAGAGAGAGACAGAGAAAGAGAGAGAGAAATAGAGATAGAGATAGATAGAGAGATAGATAGAGAGAGATAGGCAAAGAGAGAGATAGATAGATAGATAGATAGATAGATAGAGAGATAGATAGATAATAGATAGATAGATAGATAGATAGTTTAGATAAACACCATTGAAACCATTCAAAAACAGCGATGAGGCAAAAAATTGACACCAAGAAGCAACACGTCACATTGAGGAAAAATGGACAGAGAGAGAAACAGTGACAAAGAAAAAAGTGTAACACAAAAAAGAGAGATTGATATCCATAAGTAGGTGCATGTGAAATAACACTGAACTCTTCCTGGATACGAGACGGTCCAGTAGGATGGAAACAACAGGGTCAAATTTTCAGGTAGAAAAAAAACCAAAGTGGTTGTGACAGTTTCTAAACCCGGTGTGTGTCTCGGGGTGCGCGGGGCCCACCTGTCTGTGGCCTCGCCCGTCAGGCCCCTCGCTGGGGGAGCGGGACCAGTGGCGGTCGCGGTCACGGTCGTGGTCGTGGGGGTGCCTGTGGGGGTAGTCGTGGCGGTCGGGGCCGTAGCGCTCCTTGTCCATGGAGCTGTGGTGGTGGTGGTGATGGTGGTGGTGGCGGCGGTCCTTGGGCCGGCCGCGCTCCCGCTCCCGCTCCTTGGGTGGCAGGTCACCCGACTGGGTGGTGGTGCTGAGGTCGGTGCCCAGGCCTGGTGGCAAGACGATGGGGGTGACAGAGTTAAAATCAAGACCTCATTTCCTCTAAACCTCATTGCTTGTGTGTGTGTGTGTGTGTGTGTGTGTGTGTGTGTGTGTGTGTGTGTGTGTGTGCGCGCGCGCGCGCAGGGTGTTGTGAAGCGTCTAGTGCAGTAATGCTAGTTAGAGGGAGGGTGCATGCCTACTTCCCACCTGCTTGCAACCATCTCGCTTACAGCTCGCTGCCACTGGCTAGACCTTGTGATGAACGGGAAAGCAGCCCTGTGCATAAGTCTTCTCCTGCCAGTACACAGCCTCTCCCTCACCAAGACTCCTGCCGGGCCTCCTCGTGGCCACACACGGTAACTGGGGACCCCAGGCGAATTCGGCAGGGGATCTCGGAGCTACAGTGGACCCCAGAGGTAAGCAGTACAGGCCTAAAAAAGGTCTGTTCCTCTTCAGAGGTTTTGTAGGTTTTGCTGTGAGGACAAGTCTACTTCAGAAGATCCCAGAATCCCCAGTCGGCATCAGTGAAAGACTGCTGACCTGGCGGATTCCCCTCACGATATGCCACTCTCATCAGCACATACGCCCCAACACTGGATGCTGACCCCGAGTGCAAGGAACTTTTCTACTCTTCCCTGCACTCTGCCATAAATAAAACAACATCCACTGACAAGCTCATTCTCCTAGGGGATTTTAATGCAAGAGTGGGCTCTGACAGTGGACTATGGCAGGGTGTGCTCGGACAGCATCGTGTTGGCAAGCTCAATGACAATGGTCTCCGCCTCCTTACTCTCTGCTCTGAACATCACTTGGTCATCACAAACACCTTGTGGAACAAGGTCTCAAGAACAAACACAAGACCTCCTGGCAACATCCCCGCTCTAAACACTGGCATCTCCTGGACTACATCATTGTCCGCCAAGCTGACAGGAAGGAAGTGCGAGTCACCAGGTCAATTCCTGGAGCCGACTGTTGGACAGACTATCGATTGATCAGAGCCAAACTCAACCTGGAAATCTGCCCTTAACTGAGGAAAACACCACCATGCAGGAAGCGTAACTGTGATGCACTGAAGTCCACGCACTCAATCAACCAGCTCAGGGAACAGATTGCCAATCAGCTTTCTAGGATCCCCGAAATAACAGCAGACCCAAACATCAGTTCCACCTGGAGCACCCTACGTACTGCCCTTCACCAGGCAGCAGTAGAGTCTATAGGGTACACCAGACGAAGACACCAAGACTGGTTTGACAACAGTGCACCAGGTATTCACAACATCCTTCAAGCAAAACACAAGGCAACAGTGCACCAGGTATTCACAACATCCTTCAAGCAAAACACAAGGCCCTTACAGCTCACCTGTCAAACCCTCAATCCACCTCGCTGAAGGCTCACTTCAACACCCTCAGGGCCAAAACCCAGTGCACCCTCAGATCCATGGAGAACAACTGGTGGACCAAGAAAGCCAGCGAAATACAACACCACGCAGACACCAACAACTCCCACGCTTTCTACGACGCCATGAAGTCTATCTATTGCCCACAGAGGAAGAGCATAACCCCGGTCAGATCAGCAGATGGCAGCACCCTCTACAAGGATGAACAGCAGATCCCGGACAGATGGGCTGAGCATTTCAACACCCTGCTAAACACCACAAATCCAACTCAAACGGACATACTCGCTGACCTCCCATGCTTGCCCCCCATCAATCACCTGGACTCCCTCCCCAGCTTCTCAGAGGTACGCAGAGCCATTATGGGCCTCAAGAACAACAAGAGCCCAGGCCTTGATCGTCAGTGGCCAGGAAGGTGCTAGCTCGGATAATGCTACTCCGCCGAGCAACCTATATAACAGAAGCCACCCTGCCCGAATCCCAGTGTGGCTTTCGAAGCACTGCGATCGAAGCCAACATGCTGCAGGGCTTCCCTAGTAAGTGTGTGTAAGTGTGTGTGACTCACCTGTGTCTGCGTCAGTGTATCTGGTCAGGGAACGCTGGGAGGTGCGGTGACTCCTGTCCCTGTGCCTGCGTCCTCCTCCTCCTCCTCCTCCTCCTCCTCCTCCTCCTCCTCCTCCTCCTCCATGCCTTGCATCCTCTGACACCACCCTCTCCAGGGAGTAGTCATCCAGCCTCACCCCGCGGCCCGTACGCCCATGGACCAGACTGGAGGTGGAGCGACGCATTGGACTGGTGTCTGTGATGGTCTGTGAGGCCGAGAGAGAGAGAGAGAGAGAGAGAGAGAGGGGGGGGGGGGAAAGGGAGAGAGGGAGAGGGAGAGAGAGAGAGAGGATAACAGAAATAGGTCAATACATCCCTGACCAAAGGAGTCCATCCATCGCTGTGGGGAGGACATAGCTGTGTAGTCAACGTGTGTGTGTGTGTGTGTGTGTGTGTGTGAGGTATGACATATAATGTATCAGACTTGGATCAAAGAACAGTTGCACATAATTCTTAGCGTTTGTTTTAACGTGCTTGGCGTGCCAGATGGGTGGAGGTTAACCACATGAGGACAATTCCAGTAAAAGAAGAGTAGTTTTGGGATTTGGCAGACCCCACCCACCTGAAACAGACCGTGAGAATGATTGGATAAAACTATTTGACCCGTTAGCCTGTTAGCATTCACATAGTGGGATCCAATAGCAGCTGGCATCCCCTTCTACTGAGCTTCTGACAAGCACGTCTAACACCATGCTGCCCCTCCGAAAGAGGGAGGGATGAGACAGAGATAAAGAGAGGGTTGAGAGAAAGAGAGGAAAGCCACGGATAGAGAGAGAGAGAGAGAGAGAGAGAGAGAGAGAGAGAGAGCAAGCATGAGGGAGGGGAATAGAAACCATGCCTCACATGCACAAGGCAGCAGTATAGACGTCTAACAGAGAAGCCTCACTAACACGGCAGCCATATTGGATTTACGTCACACCCGGAAATCCAATATGGCTGTCGTGTGAATAAGGCACAACAACCTTCAAAACAGAAGAACCCAACAGGAAAAATCCTACAGGATGATTTTAGGATTGTTGGAATATAAGATACTGCAGGGTTTGGATTCATATCAGATATATCAAAATAAAGGTAGACAGTGTGTTTCCTGTCCCTGTACCATGTGTCCCTCTATAAGGTATGTAAGGACATCATGTGTTTGCATCAATGCCACCAAGACAAATGCATATCCATTTATTGTACTTAATGAATTACTTCTTACTTTAGTTCCAACTAAATACTACCTAGTAAATACTGCCACTTTGGTACGTGACCAACCATCGTTTGGGATTTCCAATCAATACGGCTTGTAAAACAATAAAAGTGGAGAGTGAATCTATTAGACACTCATGTTTATGACTAGTCTGAATACGTGTGTGTGTGTGTGTGTGTGTGTGTGTGTGTGTGTGTGTGTGTGTGTGTGTGTGTATGTAGGTGACAGGTAAGGTGACAGGTGACAGTAAAGTACACCAAAGAACTGGCTGCAGTTTCATGCAACATATGGATCCATATTTCCTATGAGATTTTCCTGCTGAGTTCATGTCCCTCCTGGACCCTCCTGACATCCTGCACCCCGGCAGCCTTCACATCTTCCACCACCACCACCGAGCACCTGAACGACCCGGACAAACACAGGAGGATCCACCGTCCTGAGTGGACCTGTAGTGCAACACAACAGCACCTGTAGGACCTGGAGGACGGGCAACCATGAGCCATGGAGGGCCAACCGGACACTACAGCAGCCGAGTTCACGGATGAGCAACGTTTGTATGAACAAAAAGTTCTGCAACCTTGATTATTTTCATATTGCGGGCATCGTGAAGCCAATAAAATCTAATAATTGTGATTTGAGTTGATTTGTATTGTCTTAAAACTTGAATGCAATAATTTATTTTTCTTGTGTGTGTCTACTGTGCTCTAGTTTTTATTTCTTGACTT